>OZ038513.1:6811389-7088889 GCA_964036315.1 Acanthosepion esculentum | reverse complement strand
TTTTCAACACTGACATAACAGGACCAATGATGTTTTTCATCATGAACTTGTATTTGTAACAAGATGAGGAAATGCTTTTTGCCATACTAATGTATCTCACTCATTGAGCAAGTCTACAAAAATCATGCCTGAAGATAAATATGCAATTTGTAACTTAAATAACAGAATTAATTTTTTGCAGCAGATTGAGAACAGTTTTAAGCCAAAACCTGATTTTAGCCGTCAATTTACCTGCAATGTAGTAATTGCATTTTCTTTTTGGAAATGCATTATCAAAAGATAGAATGATTGATGGACAGAACAAAAGAAAACAAAAAAATCTTGAGAATCTGATTTTTACATAAAATTTTTATCCGAGAACGTTAAAACGAAATAAATCATGAAGAACAAAGAATATCTAACGACCATTTTTCATGTTAATCTTATGAAAATATCTGAAAGACAAAAAGAAAAGAAGTGAGATATTATCTTTCCGTCTTCATTGATTCTTCTTCTTCTAATTACTTTTGAATGCTTTCCTGGCAGCCATGTGCAGCTTTTGAGTTGTCCAGCAACACTGGACTTCAGGCAAGATCAACTGGGTGCCTCCTCTTGTCAGACATTATATTTTAAGATAACAAAGAACACTGGTGAAAACAGCATTTCTTGTTCCCCATCAAATTTATACATAACCACCTGTTCTTTTTCTTCTTTACTGATTTCGATTGTTTAATAATCATTTTAGATGAGCAGATTTCAAAGCCAGACTAAATCTGTGTCTTTGTATAAGTGAAGAAATTTTATAAAGATCAAGAACAGAAAGGAAAACAGAAAGAGATGTACATCTTTTCTAGGGAAATGAAAATGACAATTTTTGTTCATTTTTGCTCTCTGCAAAATTCAAATATTGTCAAAATTAATAACTTTATAATCTAATTTGTTCAAGCTGGTCATGTGAGATAATCTTATTTTAAAAAAACAAACAACTTTTTTTCTCTCTTGCCCAGTAAATGAAACAATCCCCCTCCATTTTTTTTTTTAACAATGTGGAGGTTGGGGAACAAGTACTGAACTAATTTTCTCACATGAAATCTTTTAAAAGTAATTTTAGATAATGCTGAGGAGATATGAAATTTCTTTTTGGAATTCTAGGGTCTCTCTTCTGGTAAAATAGATTGAATTGTTGTAATGGATTATAACTCTTAGCAAATATTATCTCAGGTTATGGAAGAGATCTTCCGAGAAAATACTATCAGCTTTCAGCTTCCTTGCAGACAACTATTGAAAACTTTTAAGCAGGTAATTGTGATATTTGACTCCCTCGTGTTCTTCTCTACTTTTGAGTAGCCATAAAATCCAATGAGTGAATGGTGCTTTGGATTTGATCAAGATTTCTCGTTTCAATGATTATTACTGCTGCGGGTGAAATGGCTTTAGTTTGAAACTGGCCATTAATTTGTACCAGCAAGACAAATCAATTTGGGTTAGACTTGCTATGAAATGTACCACTAAAGTGTATATTGACCCCCTTCACATTTTAAGGGTGTTTTCTTCTCCTACTTTCAGTTTTTTTCTCCATCCTTACTCCAAATGAGTGACCTTTGATTTACTCTTCACCATATGTACAGTCAAAATCCTGCACAATATTTTAAAAAAAATTAATTATAAACAAATATATTTGCATTTTCTTTTTCTTAGTGTGTGTGTGTGTATTGTGTATTTAGGCAGCAATCCTTTATTTATGCATGTTTCATTAAAAACAACAACCAAGGTATTACAATTAAGCTTTTTTTATTTAATTTTTCTTGTGTTCGAACAAGTGTTTTCTTTTTTGGACACAGTGTGTGTAGAAAAAAAATAATGGAAGCCTTAATAATAAAAAAGAAAAAGCCAACACTTAACAATATTAACTACAAACAAGGCCACACTTTGCTAACTATTTGGAAAATAAAACATCTCTATAACACTAAAAACCTACACACAATGCAGAGACTGAATTAAACTGTAAAAACAAAATCATCCTTGATAAAGTTTAAAAGTATAGCCAGAAGCGCTTGGAATTATAGAACATCTGGACAGTTTCTACACACTCTGTGTCCAAAAAAGGAAATACTTGTTCGAACACAAGAAAAATGAAATAAAAAGCTTAATTGTAGTACCTTGTTTATCGTTTTTAATGAGATATATATATATATATATATATATATATATATATATATATATAATCTGTAGTCCCCCTTCAAAAATATTGGAACAGCAAGGCCAATTCCTTTGTTTTTGTTGTTCACTGAAGACATTTGGGTTTAAGATGAATATGAGACAAGTTACAAAAATTTGGGAGGTTTTCTTATTAACCAAGTGTTGCGAACAACTGCTCAGTGGAACAGACTCAAAACAGGATGTTTCTACAATCTTAGCCATTTCAAGGCTAGGGTTAACTGTTATCTTCCACTCCTATCCACACAAATTGCTTCCTAACATAAACCTCTACCTCAAGTGACCCCTGGCCCTATGAAGAGTGAACCTTACTGTAAACAATAATAATAAAAAAAATGTCTGGTAGATAAAACTTTTGGTCTAAGATTTGACTAAAATTTGACTCCATGATGTTGAGATTTATAGTATGATTGTATCTTGTTATCATCACTTTGCAACATAAATTGTTTTTTTTTTCCTTTCAGAAGGATCTATTTACCAATTGATTTCATGTAGCCATTTACAAGCCATATTTTAAGATAGATTTAGCCATCAACAAATGTGGTTAAAAATCAACCTGTTAGTAGTTTTTTTTTCATTTCTGTCTGTGGTGAGTCTTGAATGAATAAGAAACCTTTGAAAGGTACTGACACCTTATCAACTCAATGGGAATAATTTAAAATAAATGCTCTCTCCATCTACACACTTTTATCTTCTACTTTCACTTTCACCATTAATTTCATGTGACTAATCAATCTATTTTTTGCTTGATGTAAACTTCAAGCTGTTATCTTCACATTGTAGATTCAAATTCAA
This sequence comes from Acanthosepion esculentum, assembly GCA_964036315.1. Classification (NCBI taxonomy): domain Eukaryota; kingdom Metazoa; phylum Mollusca; class Cephalopoda; order Sepiida; family Sepiidae; genus Acanthosepion; species Acanthosepion esculentum. Next base: position 7,085,898 of record OZ038513.1, on the reverse strand, counting down.
AACACTGTATATTTCTTAAAACCTTTAAGTTATTTTTTTTTACTGACTTAAAAATAATATGAACCTGTTTTTAATAAGAATACTCATAAAAAGTAAAACTTAGTTATTTAACCCAATTTGAATAAAATGTAAACTACCAAGAAGAGCTGTTGAAATTGTTTCATTTGAAATAAAAGCTGAAGGTATCGATTTTACATCAACTTTTCATTTACACACATTCTTCAAACAAATCATTTTGATTTGATTTTTTTTAGCAAAAATATTCATACGTTTTTGAACTATTGTATTATTTTCTATTTAGAAATATTTCGATTTTATTACTTCTGGTAGTTCAGACATTTCTTTTTAAGATCAACTGCCAGAAATTTAATATTTCAAGTATTTTCTGTACGAAAACGAAACGTATATTTTTATTTGATTAGATCGACATGGAATTCTAACTCCGTCTTTCTTTAGCATTGTAGAAATTTTAATTTTTCCATTTATTTCAAAATCTTATGAAATATGTTTCAGTTTTCCTTTTAGTGTTTTTTTTTTAAATGTTACTACACCCACCCCGAGTTGATTTCTCTTCTTTTTTTTATCGATTTCCTGACTAAGACTGAAAGAGAAAAATCCTTTTCTATATTCAATAAAAAAAATGAAATGTTACATTGCTATCCCAATACACACACATAAAACCCAAAAAGTCCTTAAGTGATACAAGTCTGTAAACTAAAGTGTATAAACTTGTACCTTATTTCGTGTTGATGATGACATCATGCCACTCCTGCTTACCAATGAGAATTGATGGAGAGAGTAACTACTTTGTGATCACGTTGTTCATTGCACAGCCCGGGGAGGGGAGATCGTGAATATAATAATGAGCAACTGTTTCCAAGGGAGGTAATCCACTTAAATACAGGAAGTGGTCAGTGAGACATTTATTTTTTTATTTTTTAAGCTATAACATTCCTTCAGTATTTTTCTTTGGAACTGGAGATATACTCTCTCTCTCATTACACACACACACACAATATGCTATTTGAAATAAATCAATATTTGGACATATGGACTGTGACTACTTATTAAAATAAAAATAATACCAATAAATTTGAGATTTTAATTTTACTATTTTGTTAAATAATTCAAAAATGTAAAATAAGATTATTAATAATTGAATATGATTTTTCTGGTTGAAAATTTTTCGTATTCTCGAATGTCTTAAAATAAAAACAACCTGACAACTACAACATGATAAAACATTTGCAGTCAATAAAAGAGTAATTTAATTTGTAACTGATAACTCGTGTTTTTGCATAATATTGAACTTGCTATGTAATAGGACATTTGCAGACTTATCTTTTGTAAAAATGTGTGTGTGTATATTTATACTAAAGTTTTAGTGTCTTGTATTCAGTGGAATTGTATGTATGCAGCAGCAGCAATTGAAAAAGCTGGTGGTAGTAGTGGCCATGGGGAAAATAAGTAGGCCATGTGGACGTAGCATCAAGCGCACTCATTATGCAAATAAGCCACTGCTGAAGGTGGTGGTTGTCTATTTCCAACCTGGCAGCATTGCTGCTGCTGCTGCTGCTATGAAATGATGCGGTTGTGGGGTGAGGGAAATTGTGCTGGATAAAAGATCTATTTAAATTACGATTAGACTAAAAATCGAATTGAAAGCAAAAATTGCCGGTCGTTGGTCAAAGCCGATATGGGGTGGGGGGTGAGATGCTTTGTGCAACCGGCAAGAAAATTCATGTACCGCAAATATCACACCTTCATACCAACCCACGACTGTTCGGCAGAACTGTGTCTGTCCATACTTGTAGCAGGAGAGGTCTTCTAGAACTGCTGGTGATTATATAGCTGTAGTGTATGTATATAGATAGTGCATACTAAATTCATTGAAAGACTAAATATCATTCTTTTTAAAAAATTAATGGAATTTTTGACACCAAATGTTTCCCAGATTTTCAACACCTTTCTCAGTCATCCTTATAAAATTAATTTTATCCCCCCCCCTTATGCCGTATTACGGTATTACAATATTAACAATTAAAAAATAATGCTCTCGAAAATCTTTTGTTTTATGTGCACATACCTCGCCCTCAGAAAATGGTATCTAAGGTTTAAAATAATTAAAAAAAAAATCTTTTTTGAAGCTTTTTTTTTTGTTTTAATTTCAAACTAATAAATTTAATATTTCCAATAAGCAAAACGATTTTTGCTGTATTTCAAACCGAATTTAGATGGATTGGAATTATTTTTCCTGATTATCAGTAAAATCGTCCATATTGACAAATTTGTCAACACAACAGAATTCTCTTTATTAAAAAAAAAAAAACTTTCAAAAATATACTTTTCTGAAACGTTGAGGAAATTAACTGATTTAAAATTTAATTAATCTGAATTGAAACAAATATTACTTTTAATTTAAAATATAGCAAAAAAGCATTTTTAACATGGAGGTGGGTGTTTTTTATGAGGGTTTTTTTTAAATTTATCTAGAGAGTGATAATTGTTATATAAAATTACATGACGAATACAATATATATGCCTTTTTTTATATAATTTATTTAACTACCCAGTTATCTTGGAAATTTAAAATATTTTGTTTTTAAACATTCTAATATTTTATTGAATAACCTTACTCACTTAATGACACTTGTTGAGAAAATTTTAAAAAAAAAAATTACCGGAAAATTTGGCTTTGACTTTAAGTTTACTATAGTTACTGTTGTTATTTCCTGATAATGTTGTGTATGGATGTCCGTATTTACAAAAATTGGCTAATTTACACACACACACACACACACACACACACACACACACACACACACACACACAAGATATTTCTGATAGATCTTTCTCGTATACAGAAATTTAATGTGATGTTTTTTAATGATAGGGTCAGTTCTTAAAAACATTATTTTGGAAATATTTTCTTAATTGCATGTCTTTTTTTTTTTTTTTTTAATTTATAAATTATTGAAAAAACTTTTTTTTTGCTTTTTTAAACGTTAAACTTGAAATTTATTATAATTGTGCTTCTTAATGGAACAGGTTTTATTGTATTTTCCTCTATTAAATTTGGATCTACATTTAGTTTTTCATGATTCTCACTTATTTCAATGTCCAACTTGGCAATGCAAAGATGATGACCGATTCTTATTGATTGTTCAATCCTACAACTAAATCAGGTGATTATGACAAAATTGAAAATTGTTTTGGAAGACTTTTTATACCTAAATTTCAAAAGTCTTTTTAACAGATTTCTAAAAGAAATCTGTATGAAAGCGGATCATTTCAGGAGTTTCTTTTTTTGTTTACTAAAACTATTGTATTTGATTTTTGCGCATTTATTTTATTTCGGACATTGTTCCAATTCTTACTTTATATAAATAAAAAAGATTCTATAATTGTTGGCAAGAAAGAATTGCATCCAGTTGTTTTTTTTTTGTTTCATTAACCCCTTCCTCAGCATAGACATGTATATACGTTTTTACCAAGTGTCTTTTTTCGAGACGGACAAATAAACATGTTCAAAAACACTAGAGATTGGAAACTGTAACATTATTTTACAATTGGTTCACTTCTTCTTCAGTAGGAAAAACAAAAGGTGTCTTTTATTTATTTGCTCGTTAACATTATTCTAAAGAAACAGAATAATCTCAAAGTGATTGAAAACATTTCACTTGCATTAAGTAAATTATGTAATAAAACAGATTTGAACAGTTTAATATTTTTTTCTTCAATATTCAAACTTTGGTAAAAGAATTGACTTCAACTTTAAATGCCATGCTGCATTTTTCATGAAGAGTGTCACTTTTTCAGACAATGTTTGATCAAGTGAAGATATTGGATTGGACCGTTAAAATGTCTTTTATTTTAAATGTAATTCAGAAGAGTATCATGAAAGCTAGATACTTATTAATTCAAATGGTGACTGTAATGTTTTTTTTGTTTTTTTTTTTTCAAATCAGAATAGATTGAATTAAAACACTGAAACTGACTCAAATATGACCGCATAAAATACAATTGAATAATTATCTACTGTATTTATATGCAATGTTAAGAGAATGGAGCGTTAGCATTTATTCTTGTCCTAATAATGAAGGCCATTTCTTGTTTGTTTTTCACATTGTCTTCAAGTCAGGTTCTAATCATTATTATTAGTATTAATGACAGAGATATTTTCTATAGAGTAAGAAGCTGATTAGAAAATTGCTGCTTTCCTTTTGAGAATAAAACTCTCTTTTGATCAATGATTCTTGAATTTCTGTTGAACACTCATCCAATTTTGAAACATGTTTTCACTTTCCTGCTCGGATTGCAGGTTTTGTTACAGTATCCCCCCCACCACTTTGATTCCTTCAAATTATTTCTCTACCTGCCATATTATCTTTTTTATTATTTTTTTCCTCAACAGTTTTCAAACAATCAGATCTCATATAAGCACCTCTCACATTACACTCTATAACCTCTCAAAATACAAGAGAGTTTTTACTTTTTATTCATGGTCCTGTTTAAAATTACAAGTAAAAATGTCTGGAATATCTTGGCTTCATTTTCAAATCTTGCTGTAATTGCATTTATAAGGTAAATGAAATATAGAAATTACAAATTATTATTCATCTATTAAAAGTACATGCAAGTTAATATTGTTAAATAAAAATAAAAAGCTGCAACGGGAATAATTTGTAGTTTCTCCTTAGGATGGAAAATCTTTTGGACATTACATCACATTTATCAGAAAAAAAATTTTTTTTTTTTTGTTCTAAGGAATCACAATATTTCCTTCATTCATTAAACAAAAGAATCAGAAAAGTGTTTACATTTTTGAACATTCAAAAGATTGTCTGATTCCTTTTCTTCTTGATTTTAAGAATGTTTGGCAACAGACACACATTTTTTCTTAAGTAAAGTTTAAAAGAACAAAAATAACCTTTCTATAATTTGGCAGTCACATCTGTTTAGCATAGAAGGATTAAAGTTATTCTTCTTCTCTTAAATTTCTGGACATCCCATATTTCCCAGATGTTGATAGCTGTCTTTACATAGATGTGATTTTAAAAATTCTTTTAGTTCTGCCCCCCCCCCCCAATCATTAACTTGATTATTTTGTCTTTCCCGGAAGTAGAACTGAAACTCTTAGATCTTCTGTCAAGTGTAGCCTTAATTAAGAAATTAACTTTCATAAAGGTGTTCATGTTTGTTTTAATGACCATATCTACTGATTTCTCTCTTATCTGATTGAGTTTTTTCATTTGAATTAAAGGAATTAAAAAGCCATCATTTTTACAATGTATCATGATTTATTGATCTATTTAATTTTTGTTTTTGTCTTAAGTTAAAAAAAAAACTCACACAACAAGGAATTATAATTTTAATCTTAAGCTTTTCACCCCAGGCAAGGCTGGAAGCCACTAGCACGCAAGGGGTTACAGAGGATTTGGAGCGAGAGCAAATAGGAGTGTTAGAGGAAAGGATGTGGAGAAGGATAGCGGATAGATCAAAGCAACTGGAGATGTCGATTGACGTTACACTTGAATAGTTGGAGATCATAGTCATCAGGGAAACAGGAATGAGGAAGGGAGTTCCATAGGCGTGAGGTGCGAGATATGAAGCTATTGGAGTAGAAGAGACGTCTACATTTAACAGTTTCAACAGTGAAAGGGTGGGAACGGGATGTCAGCCTCGTAGGACGCTTGAATTCATGGAGCCTGGGAACCACCGATAGCAGCTCATCGGAGCAATTACCATTATTTATAAAAGAGACAGAGAGAGGCGATGGTGCATCTGTGAGAGAGAGACTGCAGACGAGAAGCCAGATCAGGGTCAATTACATTGCATACCTGTCTCTGGATCTTATCAAGAACCTTGAGGCAAACAGAAGAAGCTATTGGAGTAGAAGAGACGTCTACATTTAACAGTTTCAACAGTGAAAGGGTGGGAACGGGATGTCAGCCTCGTAGGACGCTTGAATTCATGGAGCCTGGGAACCACCGATAGCAGCTCATCGGAGCAATTACCATTATTTATAAAAGAGACAGAGAGAGGCGATGGTGCATCTGTGAGAGAGAGACTGCAGACGAGAAGCCAGATCAGGGTCAATTACATTGCATACCTGTCTCTGGATCTTATCAAGAACCTTGAGGCAAACAGAAGAGGCTCCAGACCATATATGGCAGCAATACTCCATGCAAGGGCGGATGGTTGATTTGTAGATTTGGAGGATCAATTCAAGGGAGAAGAATTTCCTTGTTGATTTTTCCAAGATTAATTTGATGTCTTTTTTTCAAAGGACCTGATAAACAAATGCCATAAATTCGGATTTTCTGCAAACTAATTGAAATCTGGTGCAGTGTTTGGTTCTGATCAGATTACTATTGAACAAGGTTAATCGCTGCAAGATTGGCAAAGAGAATAGTGAAAGAAATCGGAATTCACAAAGCAAAGGGACCAAAAATAAATTAAAATAATAATTACTCTCCACCTGAATAGTCAAGAGATTCAATTGTTTATGACAAGAAAATCTAACGGACTCTTGATATCTTAAGTATGGATTACATCAAAACTGGCTGATTGCAATCCTTCAAAAGTTGACCTGATAGATAAAAAATATGTCAATAGATAGGATGGAAACTTGTTACTTCTGTGGGCAGACAGAATCATTGAAATTTATATGAAAAGTGTGCTTCCGACAAATCCAAATGTTTTTACATAGCCTGGATTTCTTCCTTTAATCATTGACTTCTGCTTTGATTCATTCCTGTACAGATAAAAAGAAAACCATCTGGTAATGATAATATTAGTGGTTTGCTTATAAGGAAACATTCAACATTCATTCACAAGACTAATGCTACTTTTAGTTGAAATTTATAAAATCTTTCTCTTAAAACAATTTTTCAGGAAAATAAATTTCTCCTGTTCACTAAATATTATTGTACTTTACAGTATTAATGGGGGTTTCCTTTCTAATCTTTAGTTTGAAATAGTGTGGAAGATCTATATGTTGATTATATCATTATTCTTTCTTTAAGTTACAACTGCTATCTATTTTAGTTGTTGCTGTTGAACGTCATCAAGTAATATGGTTTCTGTTATTTGGAGCGGGGGTGGTGGTGTATATATATATGCACACACACACACACACACACTTCATTAAAGACTATTAACAAGGTACTGAAATTAAGCTTTTTATTTAATTTTTCTTGCATTCATACAAATGCTTTCTGGACACAAAGTCTGTAAAAACTGTCAAAATGTTCAGCATTTCTGAACACTTTCATCTATACTTTTAGCCATTATCAAGGATGACTTTTTTTTTTTTTACTTTTTAACTGAATATATGGGTTGTGTGTATCTATCTAGAGTTAGAGAGATGTTTTACAGTCCATACACGGTCATCACATTGTGGCCATGTTTGTACTTAATGTTATTGAATGTTCACTTTTTCTTTTTTATTAGGGCTTCCATTATTTTTTATCTTTTTTTTTTATTTTTGCATGTGGATGAGGTTTTATTATGCTTGTATTTTCTACAAATGTGTTTCAAATGGAGTTTGTGTGTGTGTGGTGGGCGGATAGATGTAATGCAAGTTGTCTTGATAGGCATGTAGCAGTGTATAATAATATAATTATTTATGAGTTCAGTTTGATCAGGAACACAGTTCCTTAAGGAGCATTTGAACTTGTAAATAATGTTGATTCATTGTAGTTTTGATTTTGCAGGTGTGTTCTTATTTTTGAGAATAAGATTAGCTGTTTTAAATTTTTTTTAATAGATAATTAATTTTTTTGTTTGGGTCAACTAGGGTCGTATATTTCTTGATGTTTCTAAGTGAAGATTCATCTTGCTTATAGTTGATGTGTATTTGGTTTTTGTAGAAGATATTTATGTTATTCTTTTTGCCTGCGTCTTCAGTTTCTTCATTATTATTTATTTTGGAAACAAATAGTCTAATCTGGTGGTCGATGAGGTGCTTAGGAAAACCATTGTTTTGCCTTGTTGAATTCTTTAAGGAAAAGTAGATGAGAGGATGAATTCTTGAGTGATTTTTTTTTTTTTTTTAATTTTTTTTTTATATATATCACTGCTATTTTGTATTTAAGTGGGCATTCACTCTTAAAGTTAAGGTGGCAGGAGTTTTCTGCTAGTGGGTTTTTTATATAATAAGGTGGTCATAGTGTATTCTATGAGGACGTCTAAGAATGAGTTTATTTTATGACTTAGTTCATGGGTAAAGTTAATATATGACTTTGGTATAAAGTCTTCAGGTAAAATTAAATTTCTCAAAATCTTGGGAATTGTAAAACATATTTATGACAATAAATTTATTCTCAGATCTGTTTTTTAAAATAAAAAATTTATTTATTCTTATTTGTCTATGAAATGAATTGCAATTTACTGTTGGGAGAAGAAGGGAGGGAGGGAGGGAGGGGGAACCCTAAAGACACTTTCATTTTTAATCAAAATAAATTTGTTAGGCTAAATCTGCATTAAAGAGTAACTTTTAAATTTATATGAGTTTCATGGTTTTGTAAGTCTGAACGTACAAAAGGAGTGACTACTTTCATCCACTGTTTTCATATTGTTCAGGCATCTTTTTTTGCAGAGAGAGAGAGTCAGTCAGTCATTTGATGAACAACATTGGCACCCTGCCTTGTTATTACATTGTTGTCCAAGCAGGAAGTTTTCTGGCACTCTACTCAAACAGCTCACTTGTTAGAAGCTCTAAATAGGCACATGGTTGAGCCAAGAACAACGTCACTTAATGCTATGACTTACTTCCTGATATACACTTTGTTGCCTATTCAACAAACTATTCCAATTAGAAATACCTCAGCTTTCCTAACTTTAAATCTGCCATTTTTATCTGCAGGTTAAAAGAAAAAAAATGCTGTAAAATCAATTCTTCAATCCTATCATTTGTTGTAGTTATTTACGTATGCTTAAATACAAAAATGAACCATGATTTGTTTTCGTTTTCTTTTGTCTAATATTGATTCTGTGTACCATTTTTTTTCTTAAGTCAGGATGTTGGCATGTGTCTAATCTGTTTTATTTGTCTTCATTTATATAGAGATATAATTGTTTCCTTCTCCTCTTGTGCCTAGTAGAAAAGTTGTTTTTTTTTTTTTGTTTTTTTTTTTTTAAGAATAAGCACTTGTGCTACTCAGACATTGTTCCATCAAACAGACTTTTCTAAGGAAAATAATTCTTTGGTTGAAATACAGTTTTTGTTTAGTATTATGGTGGTTTTAATCTTTTGAAAAACTAGTTTAAACTAACTTTTGGCTATAACATCTTCAGCTGTTAACATTTAATTTAATTTACATATATACCAAATGTATTCTGTCAGTAACGTCTGTAGCTTTTTGCTGTAGGAAAGTCGCCTCCTTTGCAATATTGATGCTCAGTAGTAGTGTCTTTTATAATAATGGCTTCCAGTACCAACATGCTTAAGAAACTGGGATGTGGAAAGAGACTTTCAATAAGTAATGTATAATTAACCTATATATATAAACAATGCATATATTCAGTTAAAAGTAAAATAAAATTCATCCTTGATAATGGCTAAAATTATAGGTGAAAGCGCTTCAGAAACATTTAAATAATTTTTGTATGATTTATGTCCTGAAAAGAAAAAAATTATATGAACTCCATGAGAAATTATATAAAAAAAATTCAAGCACCGCACCTTGTCAATCGTTTTCAACGAAACTTACATGTAAGAGAGATTGCTGCCCACCCAAATACACAATTTTTATATATATATATATATATATATATATATATATATATATATATATATGGTGCGATGTGCAAATTGCCATCTAAATTACACAAAAATGAAAATAACACTGACATTGCATTTTAACAGATATATTTACCAAAATTATACAAAAATATCTTGATATACTAAAGAGTAAATTTATTCAATAAAATCACCATTGGCTTCAACTATGACCTCTAGACGACTTTGGAATCTCCCACATCTTTTCTGGACAATCTCCTTGTTTTAGTTTGTGAATGCTGCCATAATCCTTGCCTTCAGTTCATCTTTGGTGTTACGAGGAGTTTTGTTGGTCTCTCGCTCAACTGCGTTCCACATATAATAATCAAGGAGTTGCAGTCTCGGGAGTTAGGTGGCCAGATGTAAGGAGTGATGTGGCTGCAGAGATTGTTTGACAGCTATGACTCTGTTCTCCTGCTTGTGTAGCATGGTGCAGTCCTGTTGCCAGATATAGGGTCTTCTAGCAACCACCCTCTTGACCCAGGGTAGCACTACCTCCTCAAGACACATGATGCAGACCTCCATGTTGAGTCTGAAGCCCTGTGGGAAGATAAATGGATGCATAATGTCACCATTACTAGTGATCACTCCAAACGCCTTCGTAATCACTATTAGGCTCATCCAACTCTTTCCAGATCCTCTGCACTGTCTTCAGATTGACACCCAAGAGTTCTAAAATGTTCATATTGGAGTTTTTGGCATGAATGCCAAGCAGTTTCCAAATTTCTGGTGGAATGAATTGCATCATGGTGCTGTTTTTCTCACAGGCATTGCTCAACAAACCCTGCTATACTGTGCAGTCAACAAAAACAAACAATGTGCAAGCACAAAATATAAAATGGTGGCAATTTACTCATCGCACCCTCTGTGTGTGCGTGCGTGCGCGCGCGTGTGTGTGTGTATATATATATATATAAAGAATCTGACGACCTCATTCAGTTTTTATGTTTGTGTCATATGTGACAGTTCAGTCCCGCGAGTGACCTGTATACAAGTGCACATATAATTTTAGTCTAGGGTTAAACATTATCTTCCACACATATCCACATAAGCTGTATTTTTTACTCTGTAAGCCTCTACCTTGCTTAACCCCAGGGCCTTGTACAGGGTGGACACCACTGTAAAAAAAAAAAAACAAAAAAAAAACACAAATATTTTCTTTCTACTCATTCCATATTCTTGTTTATTTATTTTTAAAAAATTTTTCTCAAATCTCATTTTGTTATATTAAAAAAAAGTTTTTCTTGTTCTTATGACAATGTTTGCAGTTTCTTTCTCAATAATTCTCTGATTACTGTTTGACTTTTTATAATTTCCAAATTGTATTCGCATCACTCAATAACTTCAATAGGAGTAGATAGGTTAGTCTATAATTCAGTTCACATTCCTCCCTGGTCCTTTTAACAGGAGTAGAGATTTATCCCTTGTTTCCTTTTTAGGATTGCGTTTTCAGTTGCTTCTAAAATCTATTTCAACTCTATACTTCTAAAATCTGTCTAAACTCTAAAATTTTATTTACTATTTTCTTTTTCCTCAATAGGAGTAGGTAGGTTCACTTATCGTCTAGTTCACTCTCCTACCAGCCTTTTGAACAGGAATAGAGGTTTATCCCTTGTTTCATGTTTAGGATGCGGTTTCTGGTTCCTTCTAAAGTCGTCTCATTCTTTTTCAATCCCAGTAACTCCTTGCGTCTTTGTGGCATTATTGCCTTGCTTGGGATGAATTAGTTTTAAAAAAAAATTTACAATATCTTCTCTTTTAAAGCCATCTCTTTCTTATAGCTTATGGCAATATTTATATATCGATATCTCTGGAATTAAATATAAGTAACCATGCTATTATATATTTGAGAACTGGTAGATGTCCAGGAATATGTTCACTTACAACAGGTGATAACATTAAAGTAAGCCCATGGAAATCAAATAAAACTGTATGATGATAAGGTGGAAAGCATTTAACAAAAATAGATATATAATGAAAAGCATCTTGTTAATATGCTTAAAATCTAAAGTGTATAATGATTGTATATTGCCAGCTATGAAGTATAAGTGAGAAATATAAAAATTTAACAAAATCACTTAAAAAAAAAAAAAAAAAAAACCCTCAAAGATCAATAGAATGAGAATTAAAAGCAATAAAAGTGTTCAACATGGCCTCAAAGAACATGCCAAGATAAGAGATATTATAAAAGTGATTGGATAACAAAAATGGCTGTTGGCAGGACAGATGGCAAGAAGAAGCAATAACATACAAAGTAAAAGGTTATGGCCCAACATGTAGCAGATATAATAGAAAAAGTCCAGATGGATGAAGAACTGAAATAGAAGAATTTGATAGTAAGACATGGCAGATAATAGCACAGTCACAAATGTCATGGAAGGATTTAGGAAAAGCCTTTGTCCTTTAATGCACCAGCAATAACTGATAATGATAAATATTAACTTTAATGTTCAAGTATTTTGATGTAGTCGTTCTAATAAAAGCTCAACTTAAATACCAAGCAGTTTTGTCATTTTTAAATGAGTTATGGCTTTGGACTCCATCTTTAACCTAACTACATGAATCTTTAAATGTTTTTTTATATAATAAGCATTTTCTAATAAAAAGGAATAGTTTTGTGTTCTCTCTCCCCCCTTTTTTTTTCTGTTCCAGTCATGACCTTTTACTCTGCTGTTGGTTTCATTTACATTGGCAAACTGTTTATCACTTCTTCTGTTTTCCTATTGCAAGCCTTTAAATTGCATTCATCTTTTGAACTGATTTCTTTCTAGATCACTTTCTTTCTCTTGGGATTTTGCTTATCTCAGAACTTTCAAAAATATAAAAATCATCAAAACTATATTTAACTTGCATGTGTTACTATCATTCACCTTTGACTGATTTCTGAAGCCTTAAGTTCTAAAGTTGTTGTTTTTTTTCTATCTTTAAATGTTTACTATGATTTCATTTTGAAAAGATGTGATAACAGTGTGTAAAATGTTTCTTCCCACTTCATAAAAAGGCAATGAGTCTGTACATTCTAAAGTTAACACTTTTGTTTGTTCTGATTTGAAAATCCCAACAAACCCAAATTTGATAAGTGATTGCTGTGTGATTTCTGAAATAAAGCATTCCATATTTGTTAGATGAAACTTCTAAAGAAAACTATGGCTGCTGCTTTTCAAGTAAAAACTAATGACTCTTATTGAAATCTTGTAAGTGAATCCCTGTTTCTTTTGTATTAATTGGATTTTCAACTCTCAATTAATATGAACTGCGTGAAACTGAGTTGATATTCTGTGAAAAATAAACCCACTGATTTCAATCTTTATTTATCCAAATAATTTTAACAGTTTAATAATTTTCTTATTGAAGCCTCTAATAACAGCAGTTATTACTTCCTGCTTTGCAGATCTGTCTCAACTTACCTGAAACATTTATCAAATATCAAGACACAAATCAAATGTTAAATATTAAAAGAAAAAAGGATGTCAGAAAGTTTAAATATTTCAGTTATTTCTTCTTCTTTAATTGTCTACAAAGTTGATTAGTCAGTCTATAAATATCTACTACAAATGCATTTTCAATTTGCCTAATATCTTTCCATCTCTCTCGGACAGATATTTCTTCTTTATTTTGAAGTCGAAATATTTTCAAGTCTTACATTCTTGAAGATCTGCCAGTGGATTCTTCAGAGTGCTTTTACAGTTTTTTACTTTTTATTAATTGCATGTGATATAAAAACTGGAATTTTTAAAAGCAACACACAACTAATGTCTTTAGCTTTGTATTTTGTTGAACCCGGTGTTTTTTTGCGTTTTTTTTTCTTCTTTTTTTCTTTTAGGCGATTCATTTTGTCTAGCAATCATTAGCATGAAGTTAAAGTCTTCAACTGATAATTTTCACTTGAAAGTTTCATTATCAGAGATTGCTTGTTATTTTATAGATTATATTTACATAAAGTGATATTGATGCACTGATATGAACTTTACACTGTATGAATAGTTCTTGGTTCAGCCCACTTTCTGACAAGATGGCCAAGAACTGGAATTGTTTTTACAATCTCATCTTGGTCAAGCCAAGAACTTTTTGACATCACCTCCTCACCTAAGGCTCAATCTTTAAAGATGAATGAAGTTTATTAAAGATATATTTAAATATCTCTCTTCTTTTTTTAAAATTTTTTTTTTATAAATTTTATTTGTGGCTTACAACCACGTTACATTGGACACTGGTTCTTGTATGATCACTGAAGTTAAGCAACATCAAGCCTGGTTAGTACGTAGATGGGTGACTGTTTGGGAATATCAGATGCTGTAAGCTTAGAGGTGCTGGTGGTGTAATGGGATATTGTTTTTTGTTTGTTAATCAGGGAGCCAAGTTCCAATTTCAGTTGGGTTCATTATCTTTATCTACACACAAATACCCTTGTGAAAGGTATGAATCCACCTTCTCCCCCTAGCTATGGGTTAATTAGTAAAACTTGTATCACTAAATCATCATTTTCTAAAAATATTTTCTGGCTTTGAATAATCTACAATGGGTTGATAAGCCGGAAAAAATTAATGAATCAATGAATCAATCTATTTCTTCCTTCATACTATCTTTTGGACTTTATCAAATTTATACTCATTGTTAACTATGCTCTTCAGATAATTATTATGGAGATTGTTAATGCTAATCCTCCAAGGATTGAACTCTTCATCCTTGACTTACAATTTCAGAGCTTAAACACTCATGTTCAAAAATTAGGCTTATAGCTATTGCATTCATTTAGGAAAGCTGGAGCTAATTTGGATTCAAAGTTTTAAAACATCCTTTAAAATTTAGAGTGACGAGTTTGTCAAAGTAAATACTGCATTAGCAATATTATTCTTTAAAAAGAATTTTTGTCCAATAAAATGAAGTTTATTTCTGATGCAATTTAAAACTAATTTTAAAACAGGCCTGCATAATTATTTTTCCAAGTTCCCTAAGTTTTTTTTTTTTTCCTATAAACATATATTCTTGAATCATCTTTTGCTAGCCTTCAATATTCACGTGTAAAGTAGACTTGCACGAGTTCCATCATTCTCTCTGATGCTTGTGGGTCAGATTCAAGCCCAGATCAAAGCTAAAGATTGGAATGCTAATTTACAAAGTAGGCAGAAACTCTCTCCACTTAAAAAAATTGGCACAACACAATCTTCCAGCATTCCTTCTTTCCTATTTGGACTTGTGTCAAACTAAGCTTAGTAATTATACATACAAGGTAAACTTCTCCCCACAAAGATTTGATAAAGGGAAGAAATTGTTTTACATCCGGTCAGTAAAGTATTTTTTTGTGATGGAAATAATTTGTTGAAGAATCCTGACCACTGACGCCAAATAAATACAAAGCTATAAGTTTTCATGACCATATGTTAATCGTCTTTATTTGATGGGTTAATCCGAGATATTTCCTTTTAATTAATTTTTGAATTTCGTTGCAAGTAGCAAATCTAAAAATCTGTCCATTTTGATCAATATCACAGCCTTTTCTAATCTCAAAAAAGACGTGATAATTTTCGTTGGATAGCTTTCTTCATTTGCTGAAGAGATCCAATCTAGTCTGTACACTACTTTGTTGTTTTTTTACATTGCTGACATAAAACACTCATTCTTTTATTGGTTTGTGAAAAAGAGAACGTGTCTTTAATGTAAACATGCTCTGCATGTGCAAAGATTTTAGTTGCAATCAAATGTGAAAGTTTGTGTTATCTTGCCAAGACAAGATTCTGCTTTTGTGAGGTAAACTATTGGGTTTTGGGGATTTTTGATAGTGTAAAGTCTCTCTCTCTCTCTCTCTCTCTCTCTCTCTCTCTCTATATATATATATATATATATATATATATATATATATATATATATATATATATAATATGCACACACACACAGAAGATAGAAAGGTTAAAATAATAACGTCTCAATTTGAAAGGAAGTTTATGGATAACT
This sequence comes from Acanthosepion esculentum, assembly GCA_964036315.1. Taxonomy (NCBI): domain Eukaryota; kingdom Metazoa; phylum Mollusca; class Cephalopoda; order Sepiida; family Sepiidae; genus Acanthosepion; species Acanthosepion esculentum. Next base: position 7,070,162 of record OZ038513.1, on the reverse strand, counting down.
GTCAGAATTATTTTTAGCTCCCCTGACTTCATTTGTCTAAAAATAAAAAGGTGGTCGAGTGTTTACATTTTCATGAATTGATGGGATTGGTCCTTTAAGAAAATAATCTATTATGCTCTGCAACTTTGTCTTTCTTTCTTTCGTTTTCTTATCAAGCACACAAAGGAGGTTCGACTACTTGAAAAGTTATAAACATCAAAGTCGAATGCTCACATTTTTTCAGAACAATTCTTTACACTTTGAATAAATCAGAAATATTTGAAATGGGAAATAAACAAAAATGGGTTTGTACAAGAAGAAAAAATCCTGTCTCAATTTCTAGGATGAGGAAATCTCAATATTTACATTATTTAGTCGATGACTATTGTCCTTTTTCATGAGGTCTAGTGTATGAAATGTAAATAAGAAAAAATTTAAAAATGAATTGAAAATCTGACTTATAATCTATATAATAAATGTGAATGTCACTGTGTCACACTTTTTCAACTTTACCCCTAGAGGCCATATCATACCATTTTGGAATCGGGCCAACTCCATGAGCAAATTAAAAACATTCTAGGCTGGATTCAGACCCACAATCCTGAAATTTGGGATTCCCAAGTTTTCTCTACTGCAATTGTTTTTGGTGATATGTAATTTTTTGTAACAAATTTTTTTATACAATAAAAATTTTTATAACTTGGGAATAATCAAAATTAATTGCAAAATCCAGTGAAAATTACCCATGAAATAAAAACAATTTTTTTGTATGGAAAGTAAGGACCTACATACATCAAATTGTCTTTAAATTAAGTGGTGGTAGAAGAATTATTGTTGAACTTTTAAAAGGTAAGCTTAAATATTAATGCAATACTTAAATGCAGTGATCAATTTTGAGTTCTTCTGTAGTTTATTGTTGCCTATTGCATCTACTCCTCCCTATCTATTGTGATGAAGGCCCAATCAAGAGCTTAAATGCCACTCAATTTAAGCTAGTACTAAATATATTCTTACTCAGACTTGTTGTTTTCACTCTCAGTAATTGTCACATGAATTACTGCTTTGTCAATACTTTTGATAATTAAAATCTGTTTCTTTTCTTTCAGGTGGCAGATTCAAGAAAGAAGTAATGCTTGATGGTCAGAGCTACCTTCTTCTTATACGAGATGAGGGTGGTCCGCCGGAGATGCAGGTTAGTGCTTCCCCGATTTCTATTGAAATTCTTATTCTTTACGAAACAATGATTAACTTCTTCATCACTTTGTAATATTGTCTCCTAAAAGTTTAGTAGTAAGCATCCATTTATCTCGTGTGATACGGGTAGTGACCGGTTTGATGAAAATTTAATCCTTCTATGGGCAATATCTGGAGTTGCTTAACAGTCCAATCTTTGCAAGGCACTCTCTTCTGCAGGTGTGGCAGACCAAGCTGGAATGTGGAATGAAAGTCTGAGATTTCTCTCTCTGCTTCCTGCCTTGTCTTCTGATCTCCAACAGTCGGTTTCGCTTCCAGAGTCAATACTTGTAAGTTTCAGGTCCCTCTTGCAAACATCCTTGAAACATAATGTAGGGCAGCCTATCAGACGATGTCCTGTGCTCAGCACATTGTACATGATGTCTTTTGGTAAATGGCCATCATTCATTCGATGTACGTGACCCAACCGTCAAAGATAACACTGACAAAGGAGAAGGTGCATGTTCCAGCATGGCAGTGTTGGTAACTTTATCTCTCCATATGATGCCGAGGATATGTCGTAGGCAGCAGAGATGGAATCTTTCCAGGTGCTTTTCCTGCTTCATACAAGTTGTCCAGGTTTTGCTGACATAAAGCAGAGTACTAAGAGACATATGCCTGGAATACTTTTAGTTTGGTGTGCAAGGTCAACTCACTGTTTTCCCATACTCTCTCTCTTGCTCAGTTTTCCCATCATTGCTGCCTCTTTGGTGATGTGTTTGTTAATTTTCATGTCATGCGATAGATTGTTGTTGATGGTAGAGCACAGATATGTGAAGTGATTTCTGACTGCAAGCACCACATCATTGATGTTGATTGATGGAGATGCATAGACATCTGAACTCATGATGTGCTTTTGGGGGGAGGGGTTATGTTAATAGTCAGCCCAAATTCCTTACGAGCATGGTTGAACTGGCTAATCAACATTTGGAGGTCATGTTTGGCATGTGTGGTCAGAGCTGCATCATCTGCAAACAGCATTTCTCTTATGAGTACTGTATACACTTTGGTCTTTGCTCTCAGACAGGTTAAATTGAATAACTTATCATTGCTTCTTATATGTAAGTGTACACCTTTGTATTGTTTGAACGCAAAGCTAGAATGCATCCTTGTTTTCTGCCACTCTGAATCGTGAAGGGCATTGACGCTTGACTATCATAGCTGACTACAACCTACATGTTCTTGTGAAAAAAGGTGGCAATGCCCAGCAACTGTGGGGGACAACCAATTTTCATAAGTAACTGAAACAGACCTTTTCTGCTATCAAATAAAAGTTTAAAGAAATGTATTTTCATATGTGAATTTCCAGTGCAAATATAATTCACTCTCTTCTTCAAACTGAAATTACTATTTGTTAAAATCATATAGAAAAAATAAAATTGTAAAAATACAGATGAATATTTATGCAATGACAAGACTTGCTTTTTACACGGCTGTTAACATCTTTTGATTGTAGAATGATTGTGATGCTGACAAAAATATTAATTTGGTCAGTAACATCCTTTATAAATGTGAGGCAATTCAAATGTCTTGACTTGTCTATCAATAAAGATACTCCAGAACAGTTTTTTTTTTTTTTTTAAACTTCCATATTTGGGATACTATTAACTTACCGAATTATCTTCTCTTTCTAAAAATGTTTAATTATTGTCCATTATAAGTTTGTATCGTACTGTGGCATTTGATTTTACTCGTTAAATCAATGTAAGTCTTTGGCTGATGGAGGCAATAGAAATCCTAAAACATATACCAACATTCAATAAAAGATGTCAAGCAGATTTTATCTACAATTATATCATGTTGATATACAGAGTATCTTTATACGGGTGTTAGGATCAATTTTATAACTTTCTATAGTGAAAACTTTTTGAAATTGTCATTTTCTTTTATTGCAGATATAATTGGGGCTGTGCAAAAAGTTCAGTTGGCTTTTGTCATTAAATAGAATTAGGGTCACAGTTAGGTTTTAAACTTTCTTCGAAAATACATCCCTTTGTATTTTGACAGCTGTCATATCAATGGGCATTTTTTGTGTTTTTGTAGTTTTATAGAAATTGGTAAATATTTATTGATTTAACACTGAAGATGAAAGAAAATAACATTTTTGACAGATACCTTTTTATTTTAAGAAAGGTAAAAAGGTGGCTCAAATGCAAAAAAAAAAAAAAATTGTACAGTTTATGGTCATTGGTGTAATAGTCCCAAAGTAGTTTGTGAAATTCTCTACTAAAAATGTTTTGCTAATCAATTCTCCATGGCCAGTTGAGAATGGCAGTGAATCAAATCAAATGTGTTACTTGAGAATAATGATCCTTGTTCATATGACACAGGTGATGGCGAGCATCTAGGGAATGTCTATTTCAAACCGTGACAATATTTTTTATCAGGTTGGTTATATGACTTGGTTTGATGTCATTTTTGCATAGGTCATACAAAGGAAAAATAACAACTACAGAACCATATTTTTGTGTAGGATTTTCTTTTTTTAACCATATTTTAATGGATAATAAAAAGTGGATACTTTGCAGAAATATTCAAAGCTTGTCAGGGACAAACAAAATAAACCACTGCTAACCATAGCAAATGTGATTCTGTGTCACTGATGAAATTGAAAGGAAATCCTCTCCTATGAGCTACTTCCGCAGAAGCAGAACCAAGTGATCTAAACAGTTACTGCTTCCAATTAGACTAATTGAAGGGAGACATTGACAAAAAAACCCCAAAAAAAAACCGGAAAAAGGATCCTGAATTTGATAGGAGAAAGGGCATAATATTCTGTTGTTTTTTTTTTTTTGTTTGTTTGTTTTTTTTTTTTTGTTTTTTTTTTGTTACTGTGGTTACCAAACAAAAATTGTTAGATCTTAATTAGCAAAGTTTTCACTTCTCTACTGTAATTACCAAGTATTTCAACTTCGGATGATCACATTCTGCTCTTCAGAGAACTCTCTTTAATAAAAAGAAAAATGTTAATTCTCTATAAAACTGCGAAAAGCACCAAGTTTATTCTTTTGTTGAGAGAAGATAAAAACTTGTGGAAGTATGAAGTTGCTTGAAAGCAAATCAAAAGGCTAAATATATTGTTCAATAAAGTCAACATTAAAAATGAAAAAGAAAATTGTCTTTTATTTTTATTTGATAAACTTTTTTTTTCTCTAGCTAATATTAAATATGCTTGACAATTTGGAAAAAGAGTCTAAAGATTTTGAATGTGATACAAAGACGCACTTAAAAATTGACATTTGTTCTTTATTATTGGAAGGAAATCTGTATCCAATAATATTTTGTATGTGTATTTTTGAATCCCTTTATTTTCTGACCTACTCGGTTAAATGAATCCTAAAATCAATATTCTAATATAAAATATTTCTATCCAAAATCAATGAATGAAGATATTATCCCAGTGATTAATGAGGCATAAATCATTTCCAAATTTGAAGTAGTTGAAAACTGATGAGAAAAGTAATATTTTATTTGAAGACTTTTGATTAGGACTTCTGTCAGATTCAACTTGACCACTTTGTAAAGAATTGATTTAATGGAAATTGAAGAATCATTTCCATTTACCCTTTGTTGAGAAACTTAGCTGAGGTTGGCACAAGGGTCACTTTGTGAAAAAATTAGGGTTGCAGGGATATATTGTAACCAGGGAGGAGTGCAGTTTATCAGTTTTGAAATAATTAGCATCCAAAATCCTGGTATTGACCAAAATTTTGAATGCAAGCCACAAGAAAGAAATGATTCCAATCACCAGGGATTCTGAATAGATTTGTACGTTTTGAAACATTTCCTCCTGTACAATTCTTCCAAGAATATCCATTGTGATATAACCCTTGCATCATGGTGGAAGGAGGACATAGCATAAATTCAGAAGCTTGTGTGGGGGGGAAAAAAACAACAAAAAAAAACATTGATACCTGGAGATTTATAAAATACTACCATTGTACCTGTCAAAAATAATGGTATTATTTATGTATGGATTGGTATCTCCACCTAAGCTCAGAATATTTGTACTCCGTCTCAGATCAAGGTGTTACTTTCTGATCTTCTTTTTCCTCAGTATGACAATAAACTACATTTGGCAGCAAGGCCTCTGATTGGGATATTGAAGGTTTTCAGGAACATGGAACCACCTCTTAATTGTTGTTGTTACTAGGTTAACCATGACCTGGGTTGGTAGCACCCGTTAGGGTCCCAGCTATAGGGAAACACCAAACAAAAGCAAAACTATGAAAGAATAAAAATACATTTTTATAGTAAAAATACCAGCAGTACCTATTGCTATTTTAAAAAAAATAGCAATGACACCTATTTACAGTAAAAATACCAACAATAAATTTTATCTGTTGTTGAAGATATACAATTGCATTCAAAATATATTTAGTTGAAGCCATAAAATTGTGTTCAAAATAGATTTTGGCATTAAATAACTCGTAGAGGTTGATATGCTACCAAACAAAATCAATCAACCAACTGGCCCTATGTCTAGAGTCAGTATTGTATCTATATTCCCTGTAAAAAATGTTATGCACATGTATGTACACACAGGAGGGGTGCTGAAATGTTCTTGGCCTGAACTACTTCTCCATCTCTTCACAAACATTAGATTGTGTGTTTTTTTTTTTGTTTTTTTTTGTTTTTTTTTTTGAAAGGTTAACAACAAGTTTTGATTTTGCACAAACCTATCATAGACAATTTTAATGATAAATGCAATGTTCTAAATCCAGGGTAATCTTTGGTACAAATCCCAAATTTGCATCTCTGCTAAGAAATACAAATCAGTGCAGGAATTTTTGATAAAACGCAAGAGAACATCAGAATTTCCATTCTCAAATCTCATGCAATAAATGGAAGAAAAATAAAATTAAAAAAAACTTAGAAGTGGCTTTCATCTCCAGCATGCAAACAAATTGAAAAAATTGACAAAGTCTAAAAAATTTAAAATAAGTTTCTAAATGATTATTTTAGGAATAGGAAATTGTGATCGCATCACTGCAGTTTGTAAACAGTCTTTCTGTATTAGATTCTGCTTTTTTAAATAAAGCAATGACTCTTTTTGAACTGTTGAATCTCAAGTTTAGGAAGAAATAATTTGGCTGTCAGTGAAAGCTATTCCACTTATTTGATTTAGTTGTGAAAGTGTTCTCTCCTAATGGTGAATGGATGAGATTTTTCAGAATTTGATTCTCTTGCTGATTTGGGGGTCACACAGACATAATGTCTAAGTAGATGTCTTTGAAGTAATAATCCACTTGTCAGGAGAAAATTCTATGTCAAAAAGAAAAGAATTTCTTTTTTTCTTTTTAAAATATTTATATTGAGTTGATGCAAGAAACTTGTAAAACTTTGCTATTTCAAGCATCTAATCAGAGAGAAAATCTTAGTTGGATTGCAGTATTTATGAGAGGCAAATAATTCCTTTAAGTGGGAGGGGAGAGAAAACAAATAATTCTGAGTTCTATTTAAGAGTCTTTGAGGGAGAAAACGTCAAACCTGAAGCCATTCATTCGGTTTCAGGCAACCATTAATTAAATGGCCTTGTTTATAAGATCATCAAGCACCTATATCTCAGGTGATGTGTATTTCCTTTTTTTTTTTTTCCCACCTTCAGTGAGCATATAGAATATCCTTTAGGCTAAGCTCTCATAAAAAGATTGAAGATACAACCAATCTCATATGACAAGAGCAGTACAAAATAATTGTGTGTGTGTGTCTGTGTGTGTTGCAAATTGACTCGTTTTGTTGTAGCAATGAGATACTGTCAGGTGAAAAGAAGAGAATAATATTGATTTAATGATCGAGGGGAGAGAAACATTTTTTTTTTCTTCTTTAAACTCAATCACATTGAAGGTTTCTCTTTGTTTTGCTAAAATGGTGTTTAGAGCTTTTAATGTTTTCTGGAGGTGTTGACTCCATAGTTTCAAAGGCAGCTCTGTCTGTGTGTGTGTGTGTGCATATATATATATATATATATATATATATATATTATATATATATTATATATATATATATATATATATATATATATATATATATATATATGAGAGAGAGAGAGGCAGAGGTACAGTGGAGTAATGGATAGTGACTTTGGTTTGAGAAGGAATTGGAGAGCCAAGAACAAATTCCAGTCAAGTTCACTGATGTATAAATATCCCTGGAAAAGGTATGAATCCATCTCTTCTCCTTCCCAGCTATAGGCAAATAGCAGGGCAGACCTCGTCCTATAGCTGTGGGTTGTGAACGGTGTGGGAGAAGGACAACTCTGAATTCAAAACCTGCAGAAGGTCATTTGGTTACTTTGTGGCATACTGTGTATTCAGCTCTTCCAAAAGTGTGGTTGGTTCTGTACAAACCCTCACCACTATAATCAAATGATATGTGTGAGTAAACTGGCTGTTGATTCCAATTGATTCTGCTTGACCCTCATTTGTTGAAAATGATGGTAGAGTCCACTAGTGTGCGTTTTATATATATATATATATATATATATAATATCAAATGTTATTATAATGGATAGCTCGTATTTGAAATAGACATCCCTTTATTAATTAGACCTTTATTTATTAAACAGAAATCTTAGTAAAGAAAATACTTTCATTGCCAGGGATCAAAACCCATGTATATCCTGTTTATAGGAGAAACAACCATTTGATCAGGTGTGCTTTATCACTCGTTCACTTTTGAAGTAATAAAAATGTTGAATTAAAAATAAATCCTTTATATATATATATATATATATATATATATATATATATATATATATATATATATTACTAACAAAAGTGATCAAAGCATGAAAAGAAACTAAAAGAAAACAGCTAGACTATATACCCAGACAGCTCCTAAAAAAAATTTAAAAAAATTAAAAGCTTAAAATTTCAATGTTTCCTCTTGTTGTGTGTGAATGTATAGTTTCATCTAATGAAATCTTAAATGATGAAATGCATTACACAAAACATTTTTTCCACTTTGTCATTAATTTTCCTAACCTTATCTTGGTATATGAAAATTTATATATTGTCTTCTCTCATATGTATAAGCAGATTACTTTGCAGAGAAAAGATTTACCAAACTCTGTTGTGAAATAATTGTGAAAATGATGGTTATATTATGAACCATTTGAAACGTATTTAGTCTTGGAGACATAAGAAATTGATTCATTGATGCTTTCTGATTCCATTTGTATCAGTTATTGAAATGTTTTAATTAAAACATTGAATCTTTCTGAATCTCATGTTGAGCTTTTTAATTAAATATTTTAGTTTATTAAATTACATTATCATCTGAGAAAACCCACTCTGCCTTCTGTCAGCATGGCTGATGCTGACCTCCAGCAGAGTAACTCACTGTGCCTTCTGGGGCTAACGTTCTTGGCTGACATGAATTGGAAAGACTATATTGAATCCATTGTTAGTTCAGCTGCCAGGATGCTTGGTTTACTATGGGATGCTAGATATTTTTTCTCTCCAGAGTCTATCTTACATATCTATAAGTCTGTCATTCATTCATGCTTAGAATATTGCTGCCACATATGGTCCACTGCTCCTGCTATTTATCTAGAGGTCCTTGATAAAATCCAAAGAAGTATCCGCTATATTATTGGCCCTGATCTGGTGTCTTGTCTTCAGTCACTTTCCCACCACCATAAGGTTGCCTCCTTTTGCCTTTTCTATAAATACTTCCATGGTAATTGTTTGGATGCGCTCTTTGCTATGTTGCCTAGACTCTTTGAATTTAGGTGCAGTACTAGACTTTACTCTTGAGCTGGCTAGTTGTAACCATAAATGCAATGCTAACAGTTTCTTTTCTTGCACTTCTTGCTTGTGGAACACCCTTCCAGCTGCATACTTTCCAGCCAACTTTAATCTGCAAAAATTTAAATGCAATATTAATCATTATCTACTGTCCTCCTAATTACTCTTCCTCTGTTCTAACTCCTTAGCAATGTTCCTGTCCCTAACTCTTCCACACGCAGTAACCCCTTGCATCTCAGTGGCTTTACTGTCTTGCTTGGGATGAACTTAATAAAAAAAAAAAAAGAAGGAAAAAACCTCATCTTCTCTATTACTGGGGGGGGGGGGAGGGGTTGAAAATCTTCAATTTGGAAATTAGTATCTCTGCAATGATATCTTCTCAAAATTTACTCTAGTATTAAATTAGGTCTGTTCATTTTCATCAAATGTCGTTGAAGGATGTGATTTAATAATAAAGTAAAAATATTATTTTATTTTGATAGAATGAAATAATTCTATTTTTTGAAATGTTTTAAAATTAATATCTGAAATCAGTTTTATTGATTTGTTGTTTATTATAAAACAATTTTGGCTTATGTAAATGGGTTAAGATGTTTTTTTTTTGTTTTTTTTTTTTAAATCAAATTTTGATGTTCTCCTCTTGTGTATTTAAATCAAAAATAGTTTGTTTTTTTAAGTAAAATTTATAAACTGTAAATATAGCATTGGATTATGTAAAAAAAGTGAGACTAGCATATATTCCTGAAGTTTTCTATTTTACTTTAGTTTTCCTATATAGAGCAACTGTTCAAATAGAATGCTTAACCTAATGCTTGAAAGTAGGCGGAATGTATTGGACTCTTTCATTTTAAAGACAAATTCTAAGCGTCCCTAACTTTAAACAAAAAAGTAGGTGTACAGGATGAGAATTCGTAACTGATTTTCTTGAGGTCATTTCTCTTTGAATTTCAAGAAACTAATTGGTACAAGCAAAGGAAGTCACCTCCTCAAAATAGGAAAAGGTTTTTTGTCATTTGTACTTGTTCTTACTTTATGAGTAAGTTTTTCCTTTTTTGCTATCAGAAAAAAAAAAAATTAATGTTTCTTTTTGAAAAGTCTTAGATGAAGAAACCTTTCATAATGACTATTTCAAACAGAAAAGGATACTTTCATGAATGTGTGCATTTTATCGTCTAATTAAAAAAAAACTATTTCTGGATTGATGATAGACCTAGTTTGTAGCTATTTCTTTTTTCTTTTTATTTGATGTATTTTTCTAATATCAATCGGCATTATTGACTGATTGTTCTTTCTACGTATGGATGCTTAGAGAAGAAAATATACATTCCCTGAACCTTTTCTGTAAATATTTTCATGGTAATTGATACTTTGACTTTACATATTTTTCAGTGCAGTACTAGACTGACAACTAAATCTTGTAATGTCACTGTTGAAATTACAAGTTGTAACCACATAAGTTCTATGCTGATAGTTTCTCACACTTCTTGCTTGTGAAACTCTCTTCAATCCTCTTGCTTTCCTGTCAACTACAATTTTCAAAGATTTAAATTCAATGTCATTCGTCATCTTTTATCTCTTTGAATACTTATCTTTTATTGTCTTCTGTTTCCTTCATTCTCAGTAACCCCTTGCATCCTAGTGGCTTTTTTGCCTTATTTGGTGTGAAATGATATAAAATAAAATAAAAGAATATTAAGAAGATTGGCTAAAGTCCTGAAGCCCAAAAAACTACCACCTTTTAGAAAACCTTACAAAGAGAAATTTGTAACTTGGATAAAAAGAAGTATATGAAAACTGTTTTCTGAACTGGATCGACAAGGCTAGAAGTTGGCTCCCTCATGGAAATTATGTACTAATACAACTTAAGACAAAAAAGGAGAGGCAGAGTAAAGTTTTAGGTTAGTATTGGAGATTGTAAAATGAAAGGTTCTTTCAAAATTGATGATGATATTAAAATAAATGCAGAGAAGTACTGTCAATTCTTGGACACTTATTGAGTGGTACATGTCGCAACTAAGAAGCTTTTGAACTGATTAGTATATTCCTCCTGCAGGACAATTCATCTCCACATTTTGAAAAACTGACTATTGCTCACCTTCTCAAAACATGGCCAAGAAGCATTGCCTTTCTCTAATTCTGGTCATTTGGTCAAATTTCAGGAAGTCGGTTGTATGCTGAGGACATTGTAGCATAAACCCCTCATAGGGATACTAAAACTCATGACTTTTTCACAGTGGATGTAACTGCCCCCATCCCAGCACCATTATTTTAAAAAATTTTCAATCACTGTATGTATATATTTTATATAATTTCAGTTTTGCAGTTAATGTCAAATTATACCTTTCAGGTCAATCAAGTATAAATGCATAAGACACACACACACACACACACACATTTAATTTAAATAAAGTTTTGTTGCTTAATTTTATAAAAATTGTATTTTTACACAGAATATTAAAGTATCAGATCTTTTCAAAAAGTTTCTGCAAAATTATTTGAATTTACTGTGTGTGTGTGTGTGTGTGTGTGTGTGTGTGTGTGTGTGTGGTTCAGTATAAATACCTGCCACATAATGGTAAGATAGCTAGATGAAGATACCATTGTCACTAATGTCTTACCATTATATAGGAAATATTTATAGAAGGTGTATGTGGGAACTATTTCTGCCACACCTGATATAACAGATAACAAAGTAAGTCTCTCCCTGTGGAGATGGTTTGAAATGCCACCTTCCTCAAAAAGACATTGTTCTTTTTTTTTTTTTACCTCAGGGAACAACTCTGTGCCATGTCCCTTCAGGACATTGGCGATCATGGCTCTCCACAATTTCCTGTCCTGTTTAGTTCTTAATAAATTTTCTCTTTTTGTTATCTCTCTTAAACCCTGTTCTGCCATCCATTTACTCAAGCTCATGTGGTAGGTTATGCATTGTTTTCCTCTGTCCCTGTTGCTTTCACTCTGTCTTGTGAATGACAAATTTTCCAAGCCTTCCTTCCTCATCATGTGCCCTAGAAATTTCAACTGTTTCTTCCTGAAGTTAAATATAAATTTCCTTTTTGTTTCCATTTTCTCTAAAACTTTGTCATTGCTCACATGTTTTATCCATGGTATTTTCAGCATCTTTCTGTGGAACCACATTTCGGTTGCTTCAAATCTCTTCTTCATCTGTGAAGAGATCGTCCAGCATTCACTGCCATACAGAAGTACCGATATTACATAATAGTTCAGTGCTCTTTGCTTCTAATATAAATTTTCCCGTTTCTTAATACTTAGCTTATCTTTTAGAAGTCACCTTTTGCTATCCCAATGTGCCTTCAGATTTCAGTATCACATTTTCCATCTTCTGTTAAAACACTTCCCAGATATTTAAATTGTTATACTTGCTTGATTTTGGTATCTCTGATTTGTAATTTGTATGTTGGTTTGTTGTAAGTTTGGATGTGTGAGTGGTGTAATGGATTGGAATTGGAAATTGGGGAGCAGTGTTCCAATTCAGTCGGGTTCGTTATATTCACTTATGGACAAATACCCTTAGGAAAGGTATGATTCCACCTTTTCTACACCCGGCTCTGGGTTAATTAGTACGACTTGTATCAGCAAGTCATTATCTCCCCAAAATTCCTACAATGTAAAAATTTTTCTGGCTTTAAATAACCTGAAAAAGGTTGATAAGCCATAAAAACAATCAATGTATCTTGTAAATCATCTGTATTTTGGCTTTATCCAATCATTCATAAGACAATACAGTTGAATTCATCAATTCTTCAACCCATCCTGAGTAACTTTAGCGGATGAAAAATTTTTTTTCTTTCCATCTTAATTATTTTTAACAAAATTATCAAATGAAAATTAAACTAGATTAAAGTTAAATGAGAAATTCTCTGTACAAACCATGAAAAATTGGTATTTTCCTGTTTACCCAAATGATCAAATGTAAATAGAATATGTTGATTCTTGTCATCTAATACTGTTTACAGCAAATTACTATTCCGCAAGCAAAATTTTTATATCAGACGGATCAGAAACTAGTAATTATAAATATATTTTCTTAAAATCTTTGACAAATTGACATTTTTGCTGAATATTTCTTTTTTGCTTTTTTTTTGTCAATTTTATTTATTTGGGGAATGTTTTTAAGGAAAAATGAAATAATGCTATAGCTTTTCTATTGTTTTTTCTTGTCTGTTTTGAATGAAGAAAGTTTTACCAAATTTAGATTGGGTGACAATTTGTTTGAAATCTTCCCTGTCAAAAGATGGCCAATGACCCCAAAGTCTCTCTTTCATTATAATAGCTGATGATATGGCAGACTTCTTTACAATAAAATATATATATATATATATATCCTGATTTTCTGTCACTGTTATTACTTTTACTTTCATGAAGTAAAACATATTACGGCAAACATTTCTTGTGCTGCTACAAGCCCCATGTTGGTGTTGATGTGCAAAAAAAAAAATACTTTCATGTTCAATTTTGAGCTCAATAAAATTGCTAAATTTGAGGTATTCTTTATTTGGTCTCCTCTATTCATTGAATCCTGCTTATTTGTAGATTTAATCTTTCATCTTGTATAAAAATGTCAGTTTCTGGTTCTGACCTTCAGATAATGTCTTTGGCTATTCTTTAATTCTTCTGTGATTTAAATTTAGATTTATAAAGCGAAAGACATCGACAAATACTGAATTTGTTAAACATGGAGAAAGGAAAAAGAATGTCTTTGTGTTTGTTTTAGAAAAATCTCTAAAAGAGAATACACGTTTTTATTACAAATACCTTGAAAAAAAAAAGTTCATTTTTATGATTAATGTTTGTTGTTCCATACAAAGAAAACTGGAGAATAATTGATGAATCTTTGCCACTTTTGACAAAAGTGGCAAAGATATTAAGCTTTCTAAAATACAATGATATTGTATTCACCTGAATCTATTGTATAACATTTTAAATAACTGCTTGCTTATTTCAGTCAACTCTCTTTGATGCTTTCGTCTTGTTTTTTGTCAAAATATTGTGATAAAAATAACAAAGATATTTCTTTAAATAATTAATGCAACAATTGCCACGACTTTGCCATAATTCCAGGTATTTTCTTTTTCCTTTTGGAACTTCAGTCTTTTACTATTGCCCAGTATTTGACTTTTATTCTGACTCTTCTAGTCCTTCTTGGAGGGAATTCTGAAATGTCTAAAAATCATATTCTATTCTTTCTTTCAGTTTACTCAATGGGTGGATGCAGTCATCTTTGTATTTAGCCTTGAAAATGAAATGAGCTTCCAGGCAGTCTACAGCTACTATGCCAAGATGGCACACTATCGTAATTCTACAGATATCCCCCTGATTCTGGTGGGAACTCAGGGTGAGTAATTAACTTTTGAGGAATTATTTTTTAAATGTCATCTTAGTGTCATTTGCATTCAGATTTCTCTCACTTTTATTTGATAATTAGTGATTTTGTTCCAAGACTCCTGTCCCCGGTTACATTGCTTCATTAATCGAGAGTATTTTTTATGACCATCTTTGATAGAAAAAAAAAGATGTCCTTGAGCACCAGTCAAAGTGTAAATATTTGCAAATATAAAATCAAATTTAATATATTGATAATCTTACATAACCTTTTTATCCCAATATTGTGCAAGTTCTTTTTTTAATGTATAATACTAGCGCAAATTGCCAAGTAGAATATGCGTGATAGTTACCGAGAGTGTAGTGGAAAATATATTTTGTCATTGTGATTCATTCATTCATAGAGCCATTAGTCATGTGCTTTTCTGTTATTCCTTATAGTCTGAGACAATTAAAAAAAGGAATATCTATATTAGTTATAAGATGCCTGGGCCAATTCCAGCCAAATATATATATAATCTGTACATGGAGCTCTAATTTTTTTTATATTTTTGAACTAAACAAAATCTGAATGAAGACTAGATTTGTAAAATGTGCCAATGAGGAATAAAACTTAATGAAAGGTTTGAGAGATGAGGATACTGACTATTCTTTTACCATTGCCATGTGTGGTTGCCAAAAGGTCTTCAATTTCAGGGACGAAGCTGAATTGATGCCATTGTATTTAAATGCCTATCATGTCAAAAACGACACAAAGCATATGACTTTTTTTCAGCCCATCTGCCTCTACGCAGATTTTATTAAGCACTTAGCTACTTGAATAGTGTTATTTACAATAACTTAATTTAAAAGGAAATTTGTGTTGCAGTTCCTTTTTTTTTCTTTTTTTAAATTATTTTACTCCAAGCAAGGCAATAAAAGCCACTAGAATGCGGGGGGGGGGGGTTGTTACTAAGAGTGAAATAAAAAGAGAAGACAATAAAAGAACAGGATTCAAGGGGAAAGAAGTTTTGAAGATTGTAGTTGACAGAAAAACAATAAGCCAGAAGAGACTTTCATAAGCAAGAGAAAAAAAAACTCTTAGCATAGAACTTGGGGTTACAACTAGCAATTTCAACAGTGAAATGATGAGACCTAACTGCCAATCTAGTACAGTGCTTAAATTCATGAAGTCACAGCACAAAAGATGACAGCTATAATAAGTATAGCAAAATTAAAGAGTTATTTATCTTTTTAATGCATTTCTGTTTAAAATTTGACTTTGATTATATTTTTTATTTATCTCAAAATGACCCAATTCAAACAGAAAAAATACATTTATTTACTTCCCCCTCCCACAAATGGCAATCTTTATTATTGTATATCTTTGATACATTTACAATAGACTTGAGAATTGAACCTGAATTTTACATTTATTTTTAATGTTTTTGGGACACTGAAAAAGAAGTGTAACAAATTTTATTCTTGAACATATTTTTCTGTCATTCTAATCTTGTTTTCACTAATAATATTTTGGTTCCATTAATCTGGCTTCCTATTTTCTGGATGCACACACATTTCCTTTTCTTATTATCACAACTGCTTCAATTTCACTTCATTTTGAATAGAACTTTATTTATTCAGCAATGAAAAACAACCTGAAGAGAGAATCAGATGATTTTGTATATGTTCATTTGCTGACATCAACTGAACTGTTTCCCTTACTTTGTTATATATATATATATATATGTGTGTGTGTGTGCAGTACTTATTGGAAAGTGCTCAATATCAGTGATAGAGCTAATATATTATGTTGTATGGATATTAGTTTGTGACCCTAACTTTCATGCTTTTGCGATCATCAGACTCCTTCTCTCAATATATATATATATATATATATATATATATATATATATATATATATTCTGGAATAAATTAAAACTATGCATGAATCATTTAAACAAGCTTTCAAAATTTTATGGAAAAACAAGTGAGATAAACTAGCCTCGTACCTACAAAAATTGACATTCATTCAACCAGTGACATATTTTGCTCTTTTTTTTTTTTTTTTAATTTAAAAATTACTTCCATAGGTAACCACTTGTGAATATCAGGTACTGTATACGACTCCTTACAATCTGAAATATATTTCAGCTTTAAATGACCCACAGAGAGTTGATAAACTATATGCTCACTACCCCTAAAAACATCAAAAACAAATATTTTAATGATGATCTTTTCAGTTCAATTAGACTTATCTGTATTGAATCAGGTCAACCGGTAATTTTCTTTATGTCACAGTGAAAATTAACAATTGATTTGAAAGCTTTAGTCAGTCTGTTTTGTTATATATATATATATATATATATATATATATAAAACCATGCTTGTTCCTTTTGTCTGCCCTTCTCAATCACTTTGTCATCATAATTCTCGTAGTGTCTTACCGGAGGAAGTGTCCCAGATCAGATTTCATATTGACCTACATCATCAGGAAACTATAATTAAACAAATCTTTCTATAGGCCACCAATACCATTGGGTTCTTTTCTCTCTTTGTCTATCAAACAAAGTAAAGACTCAAATAATTGATTTAAACATTCAGTCAGTTGGCCTTGTTAACAAGTGGCTTTGCTTTTGTTTGGTCTTTATAAAACCTAATTTCATTATTAAGCATTATAATGTCATTCATTCAACCAGTGACATATTTTGCTCTTTTTTTTTTTTTTTTTTTTTGTTTTCAATTTAATAATAACTTCCATGTTGCTAATCATCAGTTTAAAGAATGTGAGGAGCTTTTTTTTTTTTTTTTTTTTTTTTTTTGAATCTCTATACTTATTAGCCCCCCCCCCCGTTCTACCTTCAGTTGTGCTGCCTCAAAAATCATTTGATGAATGAATGATTTTATGTTAGTTTCTGTCTTTTTTCCTTGTATGTCTAAAAGTAACCCTGCCCTTCAATGAATATTCTCTATTGAGAATGAAAGAAAGCAAAAAAACAAAATAAAACAATTTTATTCAATAGAAGCAAAGACCAGACGCAACTCCCATTACATGACATCATCCCCCCCCCATATTTTCTTTTTTTTTAAACCTCTTACCTGTTTCATCTCTGAAAATCATTGCTGTCTTGTCATTGTGTGTGTGTGTGTGTGTGGATTATATATTACTAGAGCAGACTAATTTAGAAGTGTCAAGAAAATGCGATTACTTTTCAATCAGATTTTGACTATAGAAGACAAAAATGTTAGAATAGATAAATTAAGAAAAATTTGTGTACAACTCAGACAAAGAAAGATAATTTCTGTTTCTTAAAAACTGGAGACAATTTTATTTTGACAGCATATTTGGAGGCAGAGAAAGAAAGTTTTCGTATGAAAAGAGAAAATATGATTTATTTGTTCAACTCGGGGCTTGTTGAAATCAACAAAGATGAAATCAATCTCTCTCTCTCTCTTTCTTTTTTAAGAATATTTAATACTAATTGCAGCATCTTGCAAGTTTTCAAAGTTTATTTTCAATTTTCCAATTGACAGTTTGTTTTTTAATCTCAATTGTTTTACTCATTATTTTAGAGAAATCACTTGAAAATCTGTCTAGCTTCATTCTTAATCTACTCATAATGCCCAGCGGTTCTTTGTGTCAGAGAAAATAAAACCTTGTCATGACAAGACTGAAACTGTATATAAATCTTTATTGAATTATATAAATAAAAAAAAACAAAGTTCAATTTATTTCTTGGTTACTCTGTGTCATTTTGATTATATCAAATTTTGTATCTTCTTTTTTCTTTTTTCTTTTTTCTTTCCTTTGTACATCTTTCATTTTTGTCTCAGTTACTTTTCACTTGTGATGTGGAAAAACAAGACAACTGGAAATACTATCAAAACATTTGAGTTGCTTCCATCATTTTGCAGCCTTTGCTTAATCTCAAATTTTCTAAAGAGATTTGTTGACTGATTCAGAAAGTTTTAACTTATGACACCTGCCTTAGCAACTTCATTCTCCAACATCTTTTCACCTGACATTCTCTCATACTTCTTGATTAATTCAGTTTTTGCTTTTGACCTGACTTTACATACCACAATATAAATATTACTTTTCAAAGATTAACCATTTTAAATATCAGACATGGCATTTTTTTTTCTTCATTTAAATTTTAGCCTTAAAAATGTCATCTGAAAATCTAATTCTCATGACCAAAGTGAGAATATCAAAAGAAATTTTTTTACTTTTAGATGATTAAAAAATTTAGGTCATTTATCTTTGGTATACTGACTTAATTTACAGAGGGTTAGTAAAATGTTTTGAAGATAATTTGTGTTAACAATTCTATTTATCTGATTCAAATCTTAGGTTTATTACGTCACAAAAGAAAATGTACTTTATAAAAGGAATGTTCCCAAACTTAAAAATAATATCAATGAATTCATCTGACTCGGCAATTTTCTTACAAACTATTAATTACAAATTAAAATATATGCTGTAGACTTGTTAAAATTGTTAAATTTTCTAAGTGCTAAAAAAGAAAAAAGTTAAAATCTTTCTTGAAAATTGTTGTCCTGATCTTGAGCTTTCCTCTTGCAATGTGTCATTTCCTTTCTCCAGTTGACTTGAGATCTTTGCTTAACATTTTCTCAATAACAAAGACGGTCAAACAAAATGGTATAAGTTTTAAGGTTTTTTTTCTTTGTAATTCAGGCCAACCTAAAAGAAAATATTCAAATTTTGTGTATTCACTTAATACATTTGAGACTGTTGAGAATTGAGCTTCTTAATAAGCAATTGAAATTATGGTTCAAAGAATTTTGTAACTTGATCATTTGATTCATTCTTATACGTTTCTTGACAGAGCCGCTTGAATGCACCTTAAATGAACTGGTTGCCAACTAATTGGTCGTTAACCAAATTGTCATTCAGTTAATAATACTGCCTGTGTGAAAGTTTTTTTCCATTCATCTTAACTAATAGCCATCACTTGGGGCAAATTTTTAATGCACTTCATTTTGTTAAAGAATCTCTTTCTTCTCTCTCAATGTCCTTTCATCAGAAGAACAACATATGAGACATTCATAATGAAAATTGTTGTTTGTTTTTCACTGGACACTTGTTTTCAATTTTCAAGAGTGTTTATCATAAAACTAATTTGAAAAGTTTATGAATCCCATTATTGAAACTGTTGTTGTGAGAATTAATTTTATATTACTTTGGGGAATAAAATTTGTTAATCTAGTCTTAACTGTTTTGATTCCTGAATTTATGGTCTGGTGAATTTCCAAAGTCTATGGAGACTTTGCTATTAGCACAGTCATTCTTAGGAGAGAATATTCTTCACATTGTGATCAATGACATGGGAGGATCTAAATGTGTTTTGCTGATCAAATGGCAACATCCAAAGATAAATCACAAGAATGATCAATGTTAAATGACATGGGAGAATCTAGATATGTTTTGCTGATCAAATAGCAAGAATGATTAATGTTAAACTTTACTCCACCAAATTTGTTCTAGAATTATTGTTTCCCCTGCCACTTTTTTTTTAAGGGTGCAAACAAGTTTAAAATTGTTATAACTTTGTATTGTGTGCATAGATTTTATTTTTTGTATACTAATAAAAGAATAGATGAGTAATAGTTTGATGTAATGCATTACATTTTGCATGCATGTTTTGACACTGAAAGAAATAAAAGAAAAACAAATACATTAACAATTTAATATATATTAAATTTTATCACACCTTGTGGAGTTCTGGGATACAATAAGAAGCAAAATGGCTAAGGCGGCTTTCATTTCATCAAAAATGTGACGTGCTTCCTCGTGTTTACATTTGAGAAGACATCAGCATTTGTTTGCTCTTTCTTTCACCTGACTAGCATATTTATTTGTCTTGTTCACAAATAAAGATATTATTTTGTCGTTTATAAATAGACAAAATAATTGATCTTCAGAAAGGCTATCAGGTACATTGATGGTCACCAGTAGCTTCCATAAAATTAGTCAGCCATGGAGGATAGTAGCTGTTAAGCTACTAGTGGTTATCATAGCTTTCCTCCCTGTCACTATTATCTCCATCTCTGACCACTTCACCATCAATATCCACTTGAGTAAATCCTCCAAAATCATCATCGGAGTCTGAATCAAAGGAGAAATTCTGAATAAAAGCTTCGTTGGATGCTGATGCAGCCATTTTTGTTTATAAAAAATGGTGACAAAATTAACATGCATTTAATTGATGTTACATCTCATGTAGAGTGTAGAAGAATTCAAAATGGCATTGGAAAAAGGAAGTTTAGCCTTATTCCGAAGTGGTGGTAGTCTATTTCCAGCTTAAGATACTGGAAATAACAGTTGACAAGTGTTTATTTACAGCAGCCCTCTCGAGGCAACAGGTTGTGAGTAGAGCAGCAAAGGGAGATAATTTTATGGCAATAACTTTCACCTCCAGCTAGATAAGGGTTAAATGACATGAGAGAATCTAGTCGATCAACTCAAATTATCCAAATCGAGGATAGAGTGATCCTTTGCAAGTTGCTTTGATGTGTAATTTCATTAGTAAAAAATACCTACTGAACTGTATTTCTCATAACTGGTAATGAAAAGTGGATATTTTACAGCAACAAGGTGTGAATGAGATTGTGGAGCAAGCAAAATGAACAACCAAAGATTGGTTTGTTCGTCAAAGAAGATGTTGTCATGTGTATCGTGGGATTGGATAGGAATCCTCCACTATAAACGTTTCTGGAGAACTAAAACATTTTGAACAGATTATGTGCCCAGTTAAACCAACTGAAGGCAGCAATTAATAAAAATCCTCTCAAATTAGTGACAAGAAAGTCCACCTCTTTCCCCCAGCTATGGGTTAATTAATAATATTTGTAACACTAAAAAAATTCTTATAATCAATTTCCTGTCTTTAAATAATCTGCAAAGGGTTGATAAGCCATAGAAAATGAATGAAATTGGGGGAGGTTAAGCAACGCCCACATACACACGAGTGAGGAGCTGCTGAAAAGATCTTGACTGTGACTCATTTTCCAAAATCTTTCAAAATAATAAAACCTCAGATTTTTTTTTTTTTTTTTAAACTTCTTCTTGGTTGAACTAAGAATTTTTCAGCATTATTATTATTATTATTAATAATAATATCTTCACCCTGCCTGAGAATTTGTATACTTAAAAAAAAACTTTGAGATGTCACATATGGAATTGAAAAATACAGTGGATCTTTATAAAGTCAGTATAACAAAGGCCTGTGTATATTCGTATAGCAGCAGCTTCTTTTAGAACTCTATTCTAGACAGGAATAGGAATGTTGTTGTACAGTTTACAAATTGCAGTCTTCTCAAAGGAAGACTGAAATTATTTTCCAGGATGGAAAGGTTACATTTTAGGGCCCATTCAATATCACTGAGGTCAACCATGCAGAAGAGTTGTACCAATTATCTTTAAATTTTCAACTCATGATAAACATTCAATTCATGGTGAATTGACAAGGCTTAAAATCTCACTCCTGTAATCAGCAACTTTCACCAGCCGATGTGTGTGTTCTTAAAACTAATATAAAGTACAGAATAATTGCATATTGCTCCACAGAATAATTCTGAGAAAGATGGCGTCTTCTTTCTCTCTTTTTTTTAATTTTTTTTTTTTTTAAGTTTCTATTAACATGTGACTTGGGGTAAGAATTGCTTGTAGAAATTTTGTGGGTCAGCTAAATTGCAGAATTGGTGCATAGCTGGTAGCTCAAAGGAAAAATTGACAAGAAATGAAATTTCAAGAAATTAAAATTCCTTTTGTTTGTAATTTTTCTTTAACTTCTGATTAAGTTATTTGTTGGTGTCAAAATTTCTTTCTTTGAAAAATATTTTAAAAACAATGTAAGAATCACTGATCCAAGTAAAAAGAAAAATCCTTTCAAAATTACAAGACCTTTTGTGCCATTTCGGTATTTAAAAATGATTTGAGAAGTAATTTGTATGATCTACCATTTTATAAGAGAAAAATATCTTTTTTCCTTATATTTCCAGATGCCATCAGTGAAAGCAATCCACGTGTGATTGATGATACAAGGGCCCGTAAACTTGCAACAGATTTGAAAAGATGTACATATTATGAAACCTGTGCAACATACGGTCTCAATGTTGAACGTGTCTTTCAGGATGGTGAGTATTTTGCAAATTAATTCTAACTGTTGATCTAATCTGAAAGTAAACGAGACATGTTAACATTATCTTTATTGCCACTTGATCAAAGTCTTAATATGACCCCAATTTGGATGTCACAAATTGAATCCAAGTTCAATCTTTTGTGGTAATTTTTGTTGGCACAAGAAATTCTATTTTGGTTGTGATTTTGATGAGAAAAAAACTGTTAGAAGGATGAGAGGCATGTTGCTGTTTTAAAAAGATTTACTAGAAAATTGGAAGCTTTAAAGACAATTTGTAAATACAACTCACAAATCCCAGGAATACATAAATGCTTCTTGAAAAATAGATATTTTTATCAATGAAGTTGAAATATTGTTTGTTGTATTTTAAACTCTATTTATTTTGAGAAGGTCTATTAACACATATGTTGAAAAAGTTTTGTCATACTGACAATACTTGTTGATATTGTTTGAGTTAACTTGTACTTTCTCATAATACAAATTTATTGTTTATACTAGCTGAATTACCTGCAATTCTTTTTTTTTTTTTTGCAAGCAAACGATGATTTTAGATCATTGTTAGAGTCTGTGGAGAAAAATGATGCATTTCAGTATTACTCGATGATCTTGCCGATGTGACCTCCGTCTTCTGGATTTCTCCTATATTTTGGATAGGAGTCATTTCCTTGTTCAAATTTAAATTCAATTAAATCAAAGGGAAAAAAAATTTCATTGGGGGATTTGTTCAAAAACAGCTTGATCTGGCCCCTTTGATATGTATTTGATGCAATACTTGATTGAATGATTTGATGAGCAGATTTCAACATGGATATGATAGTTGAATTGTCACAATAGATATGTATTATAAGGCACTACCCACTGATTTGTGATTTCTGGCTTAACTTGACTTCCCTATTATCTCGTGATCTTGCTGATGTGACCTCCATCTTCTGGCTTTCTCTTCCTATGTTTTGGATAGAAGTCATTTTCAAATTTAAATTTAATTTAAATTAAAAAGGAAAAAAATTTCAGTGGGGCTTTGTGCCTCCTGGGGGACCCCCTTTGATCAAAATGAAATATACTTATCCAAGTAACCTGGGTAATGTAGTTTGAGAATATATATGGTTATGGGGTCTATTTCCCAAACCCTAGGAGTAGTATGATAAAAAACAGAGAGACAGACTGAGGCTACAACTTATATATTTGTAACCTCATATATATATATATATATATATATATGTATAAGAATGTGTGGCTAATAAACTAATGCAGTTCTTCGAAACATTCATTAAAATATAAATTGTTTTTATTGATTCTTGTAACTTCCTAATTTAAAGTGAAGTAGCTATTCTTTTCCTAGTTGTCATTCTCAGCACATGCTTGCATCTAAGCATCAGGATCGTCATCCTCTCTCCCTATTCTCTTTCTCTCTCTCTCTCTCTCATGGTGGTGGTGGAGAGAGTTTGACGAGGCTTTATGCTTGAATTTGATTTTGGTGGACAACTCTGCACAACAGAGAAGCCCACCCACTTGGCCAGAAGCGCCTTCCTTGCAGCTCAAAGGGCTTTTGAGACAGGTCAGATCTGACAAACCTGGTTGCATCAGGCTCTTGGATGCTTGGTCTGTCAAAGTCTGCCTTGGTTATGCTAACCTAACTGGCACTGCCCTCTTCCTAGTCAGAAAGAGAAGAAATATCTGAATTGATTGTTTACTTCAATATATAACGGAAAATATCTAAATATTAACCTTTCACACTCTGCATTATTAATATTACTTCCTTTTTCACTGCATTCTTTTTCAAGGTCTCTCAATTGTAGTATCCTTATTGTTAATTTCACTCATAGTTGTTTTCTGTTGCTATAGCAGGATATGACAACACAACTATAAAATTCAAACATGCTATTGTTTAGGGATCAGTCACCTTCAGTGGTAGGATAAACTTTTTATACAGCAAATCAAGTCACATCCAGAGTGATAAAGGTTAAGACAAAACAAATGAACCTTTCTCTTGTAACATATCTCGATTTGTTGCATCATAATTTATAGGCAGAGAATTGACCTTGTGATTTTTCTGCTTTTAATTGTACATTCACTAAAAGTGTTATTGATTCTAAATTCTGAAAGATCTACTTAATGCATTGGAAGAAGAAGAAAAAAAAAGTTTTACAAATTGTTTACTAACAAGTATTTTGAATGCAGGTAGAGAAAATTGAAAGTATGTCGGTAAAATGAAAAATTTCAGAAATAAAACCAAATTCCATTGTTCTGCAGTTGAACATTACTTTTGAAATGGCAGTAGATAAGAAACTGCCATTGCAGTCTGAATTCATTTCTCAGAACAAATGTAATAAATCATTTGACAAGACATTAAGCCACTTGAAGTTGAAAAGGCAAAATGAGTTGTTGTTGTTGTTGTGGTTCAAAAAGTAATACTTAATGAGCAACAATGAAAAGTTATTAGCTGAAACTATAAACCTCAAGTAGCTGATTAATAACAAGAGGAGGAACAACCACTTTTCAGTAATTGTCATAATTAACCTTTGATCCCAAATGTATTATTTCTAGATAATTCATTATCCGAGTATTTAATCTCTCTTGAAGGTGGTGGTGGTGGTTGCGAAAGGATTGCAGTAAACACTTGTTTCTCTGCAAACTCCTTATCACATAAATGTGGTGTGTTCAATGATCACAATTTCCTGTTTTATCACTCCTCTGTCCTTTCCTTTTTCCTCTGCTACTACCTCCACAAGTACTTCTCTTGCCCTTCACCTCGCTCTCTCTCTCATACAGTGGTTAGAGTAATTTGGCCAATTATTTTTTTTTTTAAATTACATATTTTGAATGCAAGAATATGTCAGGCAATTGAAATATGCAACACAAAGGAACATGTCACTGATAAACTGTGGCACACCAATCAGTTACTGTTGTTAAAAAGTATAAGTGTTAGCTTTGTTTTTTTTTTTGTTTTTTTTTAAGTCTTACAGCCATATCATGTTGAAACACGGGTTCTTGTACAATCACCAAAGTTAAGCAATGTTGAGTCAGGTCAGATGGGTGACCATTTGGAAATACCAGGTGCTGTATGTTTGAATATGCAGGTGATATGTGTTTGAATATGCAGGTGCTGTATGTTTGAATATGCAGGTGCTGTATGTTTGAATATGCAGGTGCTGTATGTTTGAATATGCAGGTGATATATGTTTGAATATACAGGTGATGTATGTTTGAATATGCAGGTGATATATTGGATAATGACTCTGAATTGTTAATTGGAGAGCAGAGTTCCAATTCCTGTCAGATTCGGTATATTCACTTACTTGCAAATTATCTTGAGAAAGATATGAATCCACCTGTTCTCCTCTCAGCTATGGGTTAATTAGTAAGACTTGTAACACTAAATCACTATTATCTCCCCCAAAATTCATACAATCTAAAAACAAATATTTTCTGGCTTTAAATAACCTGCAAAAGGTTGATAAGCTGTAGAAAACAAATTAATCAATTGCCTTTTTAATTTATAATTTTTTTGTTCCTTTATCAATTTGGTGGGAAAGATAACTACCATATTTTCTTGTGAATAATACAGGCCCTTGTGTTTCAGAATCTAAAAACTGGGAATAAATTACATCCTTTAGTATAATACGACCCTGTAGTACAGCCACCCCAGTGTAATTTTCTCTCGAAAAATTGTACCATATTATCCATTAAAATCTCAATGTTGTACATATATTTCACTAAAATATTTAATTTTTCACAATATTAAAGAATAGAAATGAAACGGATGTTTAGCCATTGTGTTTCGTGTCCTAATTTTCATTTAAAAACTTATTTTTGAAGAAAGCTGTCAACTAGACATATCCAGTTTTAGGGCGTTAATTAATCTATCGTACTTTTCTCTTGGATATGACCTTACAGTATTTCTGTATATTAATAAACTATGAAAATAAAATATATTGTCTTGCATTAAGAACGAGAGAGAAACAAATATTGCCGACATATTAAATATCTTTTGTAAACAATTCTTATCAACAGTTGCCTACTTTGTGCTTCGTTATCTATTGTTCTGAGTGTTTTTGCAATCTTCCACTTTCAAATAAGAGGTTTCTTTTTAAGTTGTGTAAAAAAAAATTCATGAAGACATCTACTTGTGTAGAATGCGACCCCCCCTTTTGACTTTAATTTTCATTTACAACTTTTTGTATTATGCACAAGAAAATATGGTGGTTGGATTTCTGAGCATTTCTATAAAATGTAGTCGTCTCTTTGCTTTTAGTGCATCTATGTGCCTTTGTAGAAGATTGATAAGTTAGATGAAACTCACTCCTGACTGTTTGGACATGACTTGAGCAAATGAAGCTAACAAAAAAATTTAATCAAAATATTTCAATTGTTTATTCCCTCACCAAAGAGAGAGAAAAAATATTTTGAAGTTGACATGTGCACTTAATTGTATTAATTAAAATCCAAATGAGGATTCATGTTAAATTTCTAAGTATTTGAAGAATTGTGCTTTTATTATTTTAATTCTGAACCACTTTGCTTTTTCTATTTCTGTTTATTACGTTGTTATAATTCTGTTTCAAGTACTTGGTTATTTTATAATCAATTTGTTGGCTGAATCTGATGCCTCATTTATTTACATAGCAACACGTTATGCAAATGCTTTATCTGTTAGGCAAAATAGTAAGGCAAGTGCTTTGCCTGTTAAAGTTACCTTTTTCTTTTCTTTACATGATTTTGATGCTCACAAAATGGAAAAAAATGTCTTAAATTTTCAACATTTTGAGAAACACTAAATCAGTTTACAACCTTTGATCACTTGTTTTTCTCATGTTTTTTTTCTGTGGTGTGGGGTTTAGACTTTCATTGTTAATATCTTGTTTTTGTATTTTCAACACTTTTCATTTATCTTCTCTGAGTTGATAATTTACAAATGCTGATCTTTAGAATGTGACTGACATCCTCTGTGAACATCTGCAAAGGTTTGACAAATCTGCTCATGTGTGATACCATTATTATTATTATTATTCCAGCCATACAAGTGCACATGCATCATATTCTTCATTCAGTTTCTCATTTCTTCTCCATCAATAAATCTTTGGCTCATAATTTTGGCACAAATTAAGAACACTTGTCTCTTTGCAATCAATTATGTCTATATGAGAAAATGTACGCACTCTATTCAAAAGTTTGATTAAGGAGGTTTTATTAGAAACATCCTATTAATATTAGACCTGGGTATGGCGATAAACTACATCCAGCCTCTGATTGAGAGATTGAAGGTTTTGAGGAACATGGAACCACTTCTTAATTGCTGTTGTTCCCAGGTCTACTCTGACTCGGGGGTAGTAGAACCTGTTAGGGTCTCAGCTATGGAAAAACAGTGAGGCCCTCTGCTAAACAAAACACAATGAAAATTACATTTTTATAGCAAAAAATACCAGCAATATATTTTTTTATTAAAAAATAAAAAAAAAATGAACAATACATTTTATCAATATCTTAAGGCATACAATTGCATTCAAAATATATTTAGCTGAAACCATAAAATTGTTTTCAGAAATATTTAGATCACAGCATTAAATAACCCATAGAGGTGTTGATATGCCACTAAACAAAATCAACCACCCAACCATCCTATTAATATTACAAAAGAATGAAGGGGAAATGTGTTAGTGAATGTGCTGCAGGAGGAGTTGGAGGAGGAATGACCAAGTTTTATTGCCTGTTCATTTATCATTACATTTTTTTATTTATTATCACTACTACTACTACTACTCTTGATGATGACAGTGAAGAGTAACAAGGAGGAGGAGGATCCTGTCTGTTTTGGCAAGATCTACAGAAGACTTTAGTTTTGAACATTTGTTGAATGAATGAAGATTAAACTCTGTTGTGTTTTGTTTGAAATCGCCTCAAATCAGCTTCTTATCTTGTTTAATTTGTAACCAATGACAAAAAACTCAAAATTGTGAAAATCCTTTCAACAGAATTTGATAAATGAATTCAGATAGAAAATGGTGGTATATTCATTTCACTAAATTTTGCAAGTAATTCTTTAGAAAATCCTTCATGTTGCTTTATATGCAAATTAATTACTCAAGGAAAATATTTGATTATATATCAGTTCATTTACTTATGAAATTTAATAATTACAAATAGAAATATCCAACATTTGGATGAGAGGTTGTATGTCTAAAGCAGGGGTTCTCAACCTTTTTTGGGGTCATCGCCCACATGGAAAAATTTTCTACTACCTGCTTGTATAGTAACTATTTAAAAGCATAAAGTATTGTTTGGTAAAAGTTTGTTACTGGTTCGTAAACTGACTTCATGATATAGTAAAAAAATACCAAAGGGAGTTAACAAATAATACTGATTGATTTATGCTGCGGTTGCTGCTATTACCATATTAAAGAACAAACGAAAGCAAACTTGACTATTGAAAACACACACACACATATATATATATATATATATATATATATATATATATATATATATATAGTTTTAGGGTCAAAGTTTTGATTGATTGATTGCTTACTATAGTTTATCAACACTTGGCAGCTTATCTGAAACCAGAAAATGTTTTTAGATAGTAAGATTTTTTTTTTCTTTGAGATAATAATGGTTTAATGATACAAGTCTTACTAATTAATCCATAGATGTGGGGAGAAGAGATGGATTCATACTTTTCTCAAGGGTATTTTTGCATAAGTGAATATAATGAACCCAACTGAAATTAGAACTTGGCTCTCCAATTAACAATTCTGAGTTATTATCCCTTGCACCACTCATACATCCAAGCTTACTATACCTGGTATTCCCAAGTGGTCACCCATCTAGGTACTCACTAGGCTTGATGTTGTTTAACTTCTGTGATCATATGAGAACTGGTGTTTCAATGCTATATAGCTGTAAGTCATGATCAAGGTTAGTTTTATGGTTAGGGTTAGTTGACAAAAAAAAATGAGCAATTTAGGTAAATTTAATACTCAAAATCCCATATCATCCACCAAAATTTCCAAATGGTCACCTTTTTCTGTTCAGTTGCTGATTGTTCACCCAACAGTTGTTATCGCCCAGGTTAGGAAACTCTGATCTAAAGCCATTCGGACATGATGTATTTTTCTAACTTTAAAGAATCACAAATCCTGTTTTCTTTACTCTGTATTTTCATTTCAAATTTCATTCTATTGGCTTTTTTTATTATTTTTTTTTATAATAAGATTAATTTGAAAGTCTGTACCACATTGTTCAATAACTGAAATTTCACAATTTTAACTACTGTAATTTCTAGTTACAGGAGATTTTGTGCCGTCTATACTAAAATATCAATTGCACAACTTTCGGAAAATGTATCTTTGAAATATCACTTCAAAAAGTAGCTTGAATGAAATATTGACTCTGGAGTGTTTTAAGTTTGAAAATTTTAAAGCTTGAAAAAGATTGAGAAAAATCTAATTATAAAATATGGAATCAAAAGATAGGAAAATGATGAAATTTGTGTTTGTAATGCAAATGTTGAATTCTATGAATGATGGGAAATTTATCTTTATTTCATTCTGTCTCAACTCCTGAGAGAAACAAATATTTTGGCAATTAATGACATTAATCATTGATATATCACAACACATTCAGATTAGAGGCTGATTTATTAAATACATTTTTTTTTTTTTTTAAATATAAAGCCTGAAAATAAATGATAGGGAGAAATATATTTGATTGTTTCATTTAAAATTTACACAGAATGTGAGGCTGGCTTATTTATGTGTTGAGGTTAAAACCTTTTCCCTTTTTCATATACTATTGTTCACCCAATATAAGGCCTAAGAGCCACTCAAAGTTGAGGGTTTCTGAATGAAGTTGTTATAAGGGGGCGATTAAGAAGTGTATATTATAAGGATATGTTATATAACGGTTGACCCTAGACTTGAAGAGTTAACCTCTTCAAGATTATAGCAATTGGGGTAGCATTCTCTCTGTTACACAAAGCAACTGTTCTGAGGAAGATGCTGTCCAAATGAAACTTCCTCCTTACTAATGGAATACGAAGGTAATGAGGATGAGTCAACCCAGTGTATGTAACCGGTGAGTCCAAGCTGTGAAGGTCTGAACTGGTGGAACTAAGGAATGTAGCTCATCTGAACATTTGCCCTGAAAAATAGTGTAGCGAGAGGGGGAAAGTGGGTTGTAGGGTGGAAAATAATTCATCACCCAGATGGTAAAATTCTGGAACAATGAACATTCACTCGAGCAAATCTCATGTATGTGGAGAAGGAAACTTCAAACAGAAAATAAAATTTTAAGCCCCTCTATTAGAAGAAGGAGAGAGAGAGAGAGACAGAAAAAATCTAATTTCTGAGTTTGTGTTCAGCTTCACTTCTTTATCGCATGTGACGTTTGAATTGACAACTTACGAAACGTGACATAATGTTGAGGTGTGAATAAATTTGAGTGAACAGTGAAATTCAAAAATTTATTTCCATGAGATTACACATAAAATATTTCATATGAAAGAAACCCACTTTACCCTAAAAATAGAAAGGGACATGGTACATTAAGTAAAAGAAGAACGAGTCAAAAGATGAATAATAGTTTGAATAAATTAAAGAATATTGTGTCACATAGTTTAACACCACTTGGTAATCCTGGGTATGACAATAAACTATATCTGGCAGCAAGACTTCTGATCAGGAGGTTGGAGGTTTTGAGGAGCATGCTACCACATCTTAATTGCTATTGTTCCCTGTTCCCTGACCCAAGGTGATAGTACGTGTTAGGGTCCTAGCTATGGGTAAATAGTGAACCTCAAAACAAAAACAAAACACTATCAAAGTATATAAAATCCATTTTAATGCTAAAATTACCAACAATACATTTTTATAGTAAAACTAGCTGATGTACCCGGTAATTCCTGGAAAAGCAGATCTTATCCTCAATTCTCGTTCTCATATCCTTTCTTCAGTTATCCAAAAGTAACAATTCAAAGTAGGTATCACTGAAAAGGGCTTTGTGCATTCACAGAAAATACCCAACCACTGCCCAAGGATTTTGGGAGGAAATACCAATAAGTTATGAACGCCCAAATCGTAAAGCAACTCATGTAATAACAGGCAAATCAGTTATCTTAAAGTAAAATTCAGAGTATGTGGCCCTGAAAAGGGATTTTGTGCATTCACAAAGAATGTAGCCTTTATGAGAGCCAGTGTTGAAATAAATTTACAATAGATGTACAAATAGACTGACATATAGTTGCATGATAGACTTGCAAATAGATTTATATATAGATTTAGAAATAGAATAACATATAGAATAACAAAAGATTTACAATACTGACAAATAGTACAGTTAAATCATAAACACCTGATGATTGGATGTTTCTTACAGTTTTGCTTTTCATTGCAATTCGAATTGATATTGTCTAATTAAACCACTGTAATTAAAAGTAAAACTTAACGGGGAAGAGTATGTGGCTCATACCAATTAAGAAGGTTTAGATTTTTTAAGATGGATGTCTATTTCCATAGCTACTTTTTTTTTTTTTTTACACAGACAGTATATAGCACTGAAGTGTCCTTCAAACAAGTTGTGATTCCACAGATTAACAACTGCAACCACAATATGCCTTTTTAATGGGAGGTTGAAATATAAGCTTAGGTAAAGTTTCTATTTGCAAATAAACTCAATTTAAATGTTATTTTACATTTAAATGACCAAATGGATTGAGCCTTTTTTTTTTTTTGTATTTAATAAATTCAAACCTGGTAAATTTAATGATGCCTATAGTGAAATCTGAAATTAACTAATTTATCTTAAATGCTAAACACAGTGAACCGTGTGCATAAGACCTGGTGGCAAGCTGATATTTAGGGTCCCTAGCAGTTCCATTTTAGATTTTTATTAAAAAAAAAAAATTAGCCTAGTAACAAACTGTATGTTTAACATGTATGCAAAGTTTCATCGAGATTGGTTTGCGGGTTTAGGTGGCAACTTGATTCAGAGAAACAGACAGTTATTGATATTTATATATATATATATATATATATATATATATATATATATATATATATACACACACATATATATAGATAGATAGATTACCAGCAATACCTATTTATAGTAGAATAACCAGCAATACATTTGTATAGTAAAATTACTAGTAATACATTTTTATAGTAAAATGACCAACAAAACATTTTCATAGTAAAATGACCAGCAATACATTTTTATAGTACATCTATAGTTGAAGGTATGCATTTGCATTCAAAATATTGGCATTAAATAACTCATAGATATACTGTTAAACAAAATCAAGCAAACAATCAACCCAAAAGAGCTATCATAATTAATTAATATAAAAGACTACAATTTCTTCAATCAAACTGTATTCCAAAATATAACTTCAACAAAACTATAACATAAAACACCATATCACCACCTCTAGTGGTTATATCGATACAAACATGTTATATGCACAAAAGCTTAGTATCATCTACCTTGTACTCGGTTGTGAAAGCAGATTAACATATATATTTTTTTATTTCAAAGCACCTAGGAAAATGAAATTTCAGCATTAAATGGTCCATAAGCAGTTGATATGCCATAAAAAAAACAAAACAACACTTGGAATAAACTGTTAGCCTTTTTGCTGATGTTAAAGTGAAATAAGTTATTTTTCTCCACAACTTTATGTCCTTTGTGGCTTGTAGCAATCTTTGTTCTTTTGCTATTTCTTATAATCCCTTCTTTGCCAATCCTTTACACATGCTTGTTAGGTAGTTTTTTCCATTGTCTCTCGCTCGCTCGCCTTCAATATGTCCTGCGAGTGTTAAATTTTCTAAGCCCTCTTTCTTCATTATCTGCCCTAGAAATTTCAGCTGTTTCTGATGCTAAGCATAAGTATTGTCCATTTTGTTTCCATATTTCTTAAAACTTTGTTGTTGCTCTCTTGTATTCTCAGCATCCTTCTGTAGAACCTCATTTCTGTTGCTTCAAGTCTCTTCTCCATCTGTGAAGAGATTGTCCGATGTTTACTGCCATATACGAGAACTGATATTGTGTAACAGTCCTGTACTCTTTTCGTTGTTTCTAATTAAATTTTCCTGTGTCTTTGATTAACTTTTTGGGAGAAATCTTTCATTATTCCAATATGTCTTTGAATTTTAGTGTGACATTTTCCATCTTCTGTTAAAATTGCTTCCTACATATTTAAATTTGTCTACTTGCTTGATTTTGGTGTCTCCAATTCGTCGTCTATATCTTGGGTTGTACCTTTTGCTGACAACCATCCATTCTGTCTTCTTACAATTGATGCTTAGTCCTTTCTTCTTGCTTTCTTTTACTACCTTCTGTAGGAATGCCTGTAGTTCACTTTCTTTATCTGCTATCAACACTATGTCATCTGCATATCTAAGGTTGTTAAGTTTGTGGTTGCCAATAATGAATCCTAGTAGAACTTCTAATTCTCTCAGGTTTGATTAAATTTAAATGTTGAATAAATCTAGTGAAAATACATACCCTTGTCTTGTGCCCCTTTCTATTATTTGTATAGTTACTGAATTCATTTTCCATTTACATGCAAGCGGTTTGCTGCCAGTAAAAGTTCTGGATTGTTCTCCTATCCTTTCCAAATCAATCAAGCCTGCCTAGCAGTTCAAACAGTTGTCTGTGACGTACTTTATAAAATGATTTTACATAATCTATAAAACATAGGTATAGATCATTCTGCATTTGGATTGCGCTTTCAGATATCATTCTGAGCATGAATATTGCGTTCCTCACTCCAGTGCTATTCTAGTTCTGGTCTAATTCTGCTGTGCACTCTATTCATCAGTATTCAGAACACTTTGGCCAAGCACTCGCCAGCTATCAGTCATCAGAACATTTGTGTAAACTTTGAAGGGGGAGAAACCTGCCTTAAATATGTGTGGATTGCTTATCATCCCCCCCACCCCAACATTTATGATAAACTTACCAATGACTGTAGCTTAGTATCTACTAAGTCAAGAAAATACAATTTTACAGATAAATGCTTTATTGCAACTCTGGTGAAGAGGTGACTTGCAGAAGGGATAATCCCAAGTTTATGGCCTTAGTTTGTGTGAGGGGGATACAAGAAAAAAAAAATGGTAATTTAATTTTCAAGAGGGCCAAACATCAAACTTAGTATACTGATTAAAAGAGGTATGGCCAAAATAAAAAAAAAAGTATGACAAGGGAAGCTGCATACAGGAGTTATGTTTTTGCAGGACAGCACACATACAATTTCCACTGACTGGACTGTCCTCAAAGCAATGGGCTGCGTGAATGGTATGACTGAATTGTATAGCAAGCAGTAACACTTGCTCATTGGGGGTTTGTCCTACAAGATATGTTGCATTCAGTCCCCACCCTCTGCCGTTGACTACTGCTATTAATACTTCAATTGGAAGATCACTTTATTTTCAATGTTGATTGACTTGTCAATGCGCTCTGTCCCAATGTCATTGTTCTCACATAGAGCTGACCTTTTTCAGGCATCATGTCAAAATAGAGCACAATTGTTGAAGAAGCAGAATTCCTGGAAGCAAATCTGCCTTATATCTGGATATGTTTTCGGAATAGCACGGAGACAGTAGGTCGTTTATGAAATAGCTTGTCTAAAATTCAGGGCTCGGTCCTAATTCTTGAATGCATCAGATAACAATACGAGTCATGATGGGGATTCTGACGGAATGCAAAAGTGCAGAATGAAGCTCAATCTATTGCTCCTGTGGGTGAGTCATCAATTACTCTCACATGGGATATTCATTTCCCTGATAACCAGGCTCTATTCTACTAATCTGACCATTTATACATGCCACTGAAATATCGGAACTGAGAATTTCAATCGTGTATCACTACACTTAGCTTATTGGCTTGCATATACAAAGTTGGCATTTTGTTTGTTTTTTTAACCCCGCCACCTAACAGGGATAATTACGTTCATAAGGGTCAAGTGGTAATCTTTATTATTTGTTATGCATTCTTCTGTCTATTCAGTGCCTGATTATTAGAACCATGGCTAACAAGGCAATATGCAGAAAGTCAAATATCCATAACATGCAAAAACATTTATCAATAAATGGTTTTCATTTTCTAATTCTTAGCATTTGAAACTTGATATACGTCAAATTTCATACAGCCACAATGAATTGACGTGCAACAATTTGATGAAATATTTTGTACATTACAAATATTTATTTGACCCACTTTGTCACTTTAACATATGAAATTAGTAGACTTTGTTTCGTAACGAAAGGCTCCATTGATTGCTGTCATATGTATTGCCAAGTTCTTTTTTCAATAAAATGTAAGAAATCGATCTTTATTTTTTTTACAAAGCAGTAATGAATGAATCTATATTATTTTACACATATGTATGATTGACAATTGACATTTCCGTACTCTCATACTTGAAAGATCTTAACAGTCTGTTTTTTTTACTTTGCACTATTTTGAGAAAGTGACATGTTCATAAGGTATCTGATAAGGAGATGCAAACTTTTCAGCTTACATTACGATGATTAGTACAACTGAATATTTGGTATTCTTTTATCTAATTTGTTTAATTTCAGTAAAAATAGAGCAGTTACATTTTTGACACAAATCTATATACCAATATTTATTAAATTATCTTTGACTAATCTTGTAAGCACACATGCATTTGCAAAACTGCTAACAAATCACTGCAAAATAATAAAGATGACTTGGCATTGTTCAGGCCTTGAAATAGTTGCATTTGGCTGGAATTGAAGGGTTCAAACTCTTCCTTTAAGACTCTGTAAACGTTGACATCATCTCTGGAACCTCATCTCAAAAGAGCTTTATTTCTTTTCTATTTATTTACTCATCTATTACATGCAATATATATATATAATATATATATATATATATAAATAAACTAAAAAAAATTTTTAATTAAAAGAAAACAGTTAAATCAAGACGTTTTATTATTTAAAATAAATACATAAATAATTCATTAAAATAAAAGAAATAATTACATTAGTAAAAAGTATATCGATAAACAAATAAGAAAAAAATACAATAATATTTACTCACTTTGGTTTATTAGGCATTAAATTACATCACTTAGCATCCGCCATAGTTGACCTTGACTTTCACAGTTAGCCTGAAGAATTTTTTGAAGACCTAACAATATTTTTTACTTTTGTTTATAAATACATTTTATAAAATTAGATCCTTATATTTGTCTTGATAAAGACCATCAGAGGTTGAACTGCATCAGAAAAAAATAGTTTTTCCCTTTGTCTTTATTTTCTCTCTCACTCTCACACACACACACACACACACACACACACACACACACACACACACACACACACACACACAGGTTTATCCCTTGTTTCCTGTTTAGGATTGGGTTTTCAGTTCCTTCTAAAGTCTACTTCTAACATCCCCACTTAAACAGGAAACCTTAATAGGAGTAGATCGGTTTGCCTATCACCTGGTTCACACTCTTTTGAATAGGACTAGCAGTTTATCCCTTGTTTCCGGTTTAGGATTGGGTTTCTGATTTCTTCTAAAGTGTTCTCATTCTCTTTCACTCCTAGTAGCCCGTTGTGTCTTAGTGACATAATCACCTTGCTTGGGATGAATTGATTAAAAACTATATATCTGAATATAAGGTCAATCAGCTAAGTGACAAATTTTGGAAATGGAAGGGGGCCACTGATGTGGACATTGCTCCCACACCTGCACAATAAACAGAAGCAACCAGTGAAGAAGATATATAGGGGTTTCAGATACCTTCCATGTTTGTTTTCAATAATGATAGAACTACTATTGCAGGATTGACTAATGTAACTTTACTTCCTAACTTTAGATCCTGACAATAAACCCCTGATCAGAACATTGATCACTTAAAAAAAAAAAAATGCATTTCAATTATAAACATGTGATCAATTATGAAAGTTCAAATTTATAAATAAATTCTCGTTATTGGCCCCAACTTTCCTTTTTAATTTTCAAAATTTATAGGAATTGCCTGCATTTTAGATTTTTGCAATTTTTTTTCTTGGTCTAATATTAAAAAAATATTAAGCAGAATGTTAAAAAAACAAAACAAACTATATTACTTGATAGCCTTCTAGGCATTCTATAAGAAGTTTATCTCTGATCTAAAAGTTCATAAAAACCAAAAAACAAATGATCTACATATTAGTGTAGCATAACTCCTAGAGAGATCAGTATAGCAAAAAAATTGTTATTCTCTTGAATAAATGAGGCTGTACTCTTAGAAATTGGTAAATTGTCTGCTTCTCTTTTGATGGCCATAATCATGTGCAAGTAGAATAGTACATCCTTTTGTTAATAATCTTGTACAAGGCAGCAGGGAAAAATATCAGTTTTAGCTGTAGTAAAATATGTTTGTTAATTATTTTATTAGCCATTTCTTTAAAAAAAATCTCAATCCAAATAAATTTAGTGAAATGTATGACTGATACTTCAGTGTGGACAAATGAGATTTCTGTATTGATGTAAAGATAAGTTTGAAATAACTGGGAAAACTGAATGTAGTTAAATTCAAAGATTGTTTTGTGTAAAATAGTTGAAACTTGAATGAAAAGGACATTATTTTTATAGATGTTTGAACACAGTATTTTTAAATGTCAAAATATTTAACTGCTTGTTCTGAGAGAGAAAAACAAAATCAATATTTAGTACCCAAATATGATTATTTACAGTATATTTTCTGTTTATGTATCTAAAGAGAAAGCATCTTGTTTAATGCCTAATAACATCTGCTTAAACATTAAAACACCTGTGCTACTGTTAGTGGAATTGGTTTTTCAGTTATGTTCTCAGCAAGAACATTACAAAGTGGGCACAAGACTTTTACCGGCTCAAACAATATCTTCATTTTGAAATGATAATTAAGATTCTACTCTCGTCAGAATGATGATCTTTATTATTACGCAAGACGTCGGCATGACTTTACCATATTATCCAAGGCTGAAAACATGAATGAATAGATACTGAAAAGTTCTGGGTTCAACTCTTCCCAAAATCTGACCAAATAATTTTTGATTTTTGATCTTGGTCAGACTGAAAAGTTTTCATTACCCTCTCATAATCTAAATGATTCTGCAGTTTTGCTTAAGTGGCAATTCTTTTATTATCTTAACCATCTTAATACTTCTGTTGATTTAATACATGTTTTATTCTACAAAATATAGATTTTAAAATAAAAGAAATGTTTCCTTCTATAAGAATTGTTATTAAAATAGATTCCAAATTTATCTTTTTGCTCCAAGACAAACTTTCAGAAACACTTCTTGTTCCTTTCATCTCTCTAATAAATCTGGACTCACTATTTTTAGCTGTTATTATCTATTATCATTTCTCTTGTATCTTCCTGAAACTTGCTTTGAAGGGAATTCACTTTGGGATCTTTTCAAATGGTAATCCAATCCATAATGAATTCTCAGTCCTACAGGTTCTAACTCTGTCTACAAACTGCTGCTGCTACTACTACTACTATGACTTTGTTGCATCAATTATGTCAGTCAAATTTACAGCGTTCTTTCATAACCAGCAAGTCATAGTTTCTACCATCATCTATCACCAACTGCTGCTGCTACTACTACGACTACTCAGTCATACTCCAAGTTAGCTGTATCAGTTATATCAGTCTACTTTACACAGACCTCTGATATCAGCAATT
Organism: Acanthosepion esculentum; assembly: GCA_964036315.1. Lineage (NCBI taxonomy): Eukaryota > Metazoa > Mollusca > Cephalopoda > Sepiida > Sepiidae > Acanthosepion > Acanthosepion esculentum. Next base: position 7,031,025 of record OZ038513.1, on the reverse strand, counting down.
CTTTGCTCTCTATGCAGGGTGTAAGTGCAACTGTTTCTATCTCCAGAATTTCCAGAATTCTGAAAACTTACTCAGTTCTCTTGGAAGCCACTCTCCCTTTTCATATTACAAATTTTCTTTTCTTTTTCATATTATTTGCACAATTCAATTTTGCATACTCATAGGATTTAGAATCTAACAAAATATGGAAGTTTGCAATAAGACATGAAGACTTAATAGAAGGCACTAGAAATCTGGCATTAAAAAGAAAAAAAAAAGTTTTTTTGATGCATTGAATAGATTGGCTTCATTTCCCAGCTATTGACCAGAGAAAAAAAAATTTTTTTTTTTCATGTTTCCAGGCTTATTAGGTTCTGTGAGGATTGTCTTTGGAAATTTCTCTTTGTTTTGGAGTCAGTATTTGATGGTACATTACAATTTTTTTGGTTATTCCATTGGTGAATGGATAAAAAAAAAGTGAAAATTTCAAAATGAGTTGTCAATGGAGCAGAGTGTGATTACTAAATTATATTTCTCTTCAGTGTTGACAAATGACTTTCCCAACCCAACAAATTGTATGACAGACTTAACTGTTAATTCCTCACTACTTCACACATGCTTGGTTATAGATCCACTTATCAAAATTATCACATTCCTAATCAATTTGCTACTTCATTTGGTCTATAATTCATTGTCTACTTCCCAGGAGAAATTGGGAGCTGTTGCCATGACATCTTTTTGGAGTTATCACAAATAATATATATATATATATATATATATATATATATATATATATATATATATATATATATAATCATCTAGTTCCTCTGGAGAAAATAGTGGATTAAAGTATCACTTTGTGAATTTGGTGACATAGTAATTGTGAGTTCAATCTCTGGACGAGATATCCCTAGACATGGGCAGTGGAATTCAAACAGACATAGATTAAATAATAAGAATTCATTTTGGAACTCTAAGTCACTTAGATCAATATACACAAAGTCTGCAGGACACAATGACTGAAAAGTTGTGATAACAAGAACAAAGATGAAGACAATAGTCTTGATGGAAATAGTTTAAATAATGATAACTCCCTCATCCCTGAAATTCAGGCACAAATATTTCTGTTTTGTATTTATTATTATTCAGGTCAGTATGCTTGCGTGCTTCTATTTTAATTGGTGTACCTTGGAGTGCTTTATTATATATATATATATATATATATATATATATATATATAATGTGTCTCGAATATCATTACCTTATTAGACATGGAAACTTTACCAATTTTCTCCAAGAGACTGTTATTCTTTTGATGAGGGCTGAGGCTCAGAGAGAATGGAACAACCCAAGAGTAGAGGAATTTTCCTTCTTATTGAATATACAAAGAGAGATGAAATCAAGGAGACTTCAGAAAGAACAGTTACGTAAATTGGGACATTTTAGCTCCAGGCAAAAGATTATGTGCGTTTGAAAAGTCAATATTCTCTCTCTCTTTCTGTCTTTTTAATAAGAGAAAATATCTCATTTGCAAAAAAAAATAAAAAAATAATGAAACCTCATGATGTGCCCAGCTGCAGCGTATAGAAAATGATTGGCTGGTAAGTTGTAGAGAAAGTTCTGCTTTGATAGAAGAAAGATTAGATAAACCCTGCTGGGCAATGTGGTAAAAGTGGAAGGCTTATAGATTGGTCACTTTATTCTGATAGGTTTTGAGATTTCTAGAAATGAAAGAGACTAGACACTTACCAGCTTTATCTTGGCCAGGCCAACAAAAAAATAAATAAACAGCCCGTATCAGGGAAATATCATGGATGTGTAATCTGGAGTTTTGAATGCAGTTTTCACATGATTATGAAATTAACGCATAGAATGCTTTTTGGCAAAGATATTTGCATTTGTTTTTCATTCCTGGAAGAATGAATGCCTCAAGAGACAAAAAGATGCACTTTGCTGCACGGTTTATTTGATAATTGTTTGGCAAAGCAAGAGTTTTATGTTTTTGTTTCTTTTTGCTGGGTTTATTTCGAGAATAATTGATATGAATCATTAGCTAATGAGATTATTAAATCTCTAAACTTTGAAACTGCAGCATCTAATACTGGTAGTCCTGAGTATGACAATGAGTTTCATCTGGCAGCAAGGCCTTTAGGTTTTCAGGAGCATGGAATGACCTCTTCATTGCTGTTGTTCCCAGATCTCAGTGGTAGTACCTGTTAGGGTCCCAGTTAGGGGTAAATAGTGAACCCATAAACAAAAACAAAACACTATCAAAATATGGAAATACATTTTCATAGTTAAAATACCAGCAATGTATTTTCATATAAAAAAAATTCCAACAATACATGTAATAAAATGATCAACAATACATTTTTAAAGCAAAATTACCAGCAATACATTTTGTCTGTAGTTGAAAGCTTACAATTGTATTCAAAATATTTAGATTTTGGTGTTAAATAAATCATCAAGATTGATATACTGCTAAACAAAATCAACCAACCAACATGAATTTCATGACATGAATCCATATAATATTCTACAATTTCTTAAGGATATACACAAAAGCTGAGTATGATCTACCATGTATTCAACTGTGAAAGCAGAATAACATATATCATATTTTTATTACTTCAAAGCTCCCAAGAAAATTAAATTTTGGCATTAAATGACCCATGAGGAGTTGATATGCCGTTAAACCAACCAATTGACAATCTAATACTGGTTAATTGTAAGGAATTACAACTTCCAACTAACAGGATAGTTAAATAGATAGTAATTTTCTGATGAAGTAATGACTAACAGCTTCAATTTTAATTGGCTAAAAAAAAACAGGAACAAAAAAAAGAATTAATCTGATTGAAAATTAAATAAAGATTTGTAGATTAAATAAAAGGTTTGGTTTGAAATTCCCTATAGATTACCTGGATCAATATACACTTGATGAAGGCTGGAGGGCACAACTGCCGAAACATTGAGATAACAACAACAAAGATAAGGACAATAGTCCAATTGTAAATAGTATAAATAAACAAGTTGCTTTTAGTTCAAAATATTTGAGGCTTTATATGTTATCACTGGAAAGCAGAAATCATTTCTTTTCATTAATAATTCAGTTAACATTTTCAGAGAAAGAAAAATGTTCTTGTTTTTATATAAGAATGGATTCATTTCACTTTAGGCAAAGATGTTACAAGTTGCCCTTCTTGAGTCTTGACAAATGAGAAGGAAGAGATATCCAATGGAATACATTTTATATAGTTTTCAGGCCTTCGTTCAGTTCTAATTAATGTGAATATGATTGTCTAATTCTAAAAGATGAATTCTAAAAGACAAAAGCTACAACAGAGATGGACAATTTTTATGTAAGGAACTTTATCTCCTCTTTGATTTGGCTCAAAATCAAACTATGCAGAATTGCAGGAAAGGTGTCATGAGACTTCTTTGTTCCTTGTCATCCTCATTTTGTAATGGCTTGGAATGCGGTCAAAGTTTCTGTTAATAAGGTAAGGAGATGAATCTTGCAACATGAAGCAGTTCTTAACTGTTGCGGAAACCCTTTCTTATGGAGTTTCACATTAACAGGCAAGCTGTATAAAGGGTAAACCTTTGAGAAAAATATGCTATTTTATTAAGGTTCAATGAGGTGAATAATTTGTGGAAGAATTGAATATGTTTGGTAATGAAAACCAGAAAGGGGCAAATATTTCCTGTTCTGTCTTATTGATGAAATTCATTGAAAGAAGCACTCATGTCAGGAATGAGATAAAGATCAAGTGTTGGCAAATTATTGCCATCATCCTTATTATTTCTTTGTAATGTCCATGAAATCTTAAAGACCTGCTTTTTCTCTAAATGTTGTCAATGGTGTTTCATTCATTTAAATTTTACCCGGTCAATAGTCCAATGCACTCTTGTGTTTTGTATTAATTCTGGCCACTTTCCTCATCTGCTTCTCAATATTATGGTAAGAGATGGTGCTTCTTTTGAGCCTGATCAATTGATTTATTTTTTACAGCTTATCAACCTTTTGCAGGTTATTTAAAGCCAGAAAATAGTTTTGGATTGTAAAATTTTTTTTGGAGATACTGGTCATACTATTTAATCCATAGCTGGGGAGAAGGTGGAATCCTACCTTTCCAAATATTATTTGCGTGTAAATGAATAATGATCCAGACTGGAATTAGAACTGGGCTATTCGATTTCCAACTCCAAGCTCTTACACCACCTGCACATCCGAGCTTTCAGCAGATGGTATTCCCAAGCAGTTACCCATCTAGGTACTGACTAGGTTCAACATTGCTTAATTTTGGTAATTATACAGGAACCAGTGTTTCAACATATGGCTGTAAGCCCCTTTTGACCTGATAAAGAGATGACCAGCTGCAATGTGTAAAGGCAATGCCAGTGGGCACAGTGGCACAATAGTAGACTTGAGAAAACTAAAGCTTTTCTCCTTTTTTTCTTTTTGCTTGCAAGATCTAAATTTAAATTTTGAAATCCACTTTCAAGACTCATGACTGCTGCTGTTTGTAGTACTTCTTTATTGGTTATGGAACAAACAGCATCTAATTCTGGAAATTCTTTTGACCTTATTTTTTGCCTTCCCTTTCCTCTCTCTAACACACCGACCCCCCCCACCACCACCACCGCTGGAATTCTCATTTTATACATTCACTTCCCGTCATTGTGCACATACCATAAAATCATTTGATATTATTTGCCAAATCGGTAAGCTCATTCTTGCTAACCTTCACATCTACTATGTACAATAAAGTCTAGCTTTCTTTCCCCATTGAATTAATGAAGCTGCTTCCCAACTGGAATTGTCTCTCTCACTTGTTCTCTTCTGGGCAGACACTAGAGCAAGGAAATCTCGTGTTAAATTGTCAAATTAGGCACATGTATTACACCTACCACTTGTGAATTTATCTTTTTGCTGATGTGACGTCTCATTATTCCTCTTCTAGAATCTAAAGAAACGAGGCACATCTTTGCAAACCTGTGTTTACTTATGCCCAGTCAACACCTCTGCTTCACAAACCCTAAGAAATGGGTTGGGACAGAAATTTATGTGACAAATGGGACCCAAATTAATCTTTTTTTCTTTTTCTTTCTCCAGCCTATCCTTGATGTTTACTCCTCCAGATCAATGTGAAACCATTTCCGGCAACTGAGGGCCCATGATGGTCCAATCATGCTAAAAACATTGGCTCTTGTTCAATCATCAGGGTTAAGCAGTGTTGAGCCCATTCGGTATTTAGATGGGGACTGCTTTTGGTAACACTGGCTAATTTAACCAACCTCCAATAGCCTGAAATATATTTCAGCTTTAAATAATCGACAAAGAGTTGATAAGCTGTAAAATAAAAACAAATCAATCAGGCAACTGATGTTTTTTCCCTTCTGTGCATTGTATTCCCCTTCATATCCATAGAAAGCAGATAACTGAATGGAAGACAAAACTTTTCCAAATCAAATTAATAAATTACTTTCCTACAGTAAAACGGTAAGGACTTAAGGAAATGTAATTCTGTATGAAAATATGAAATTTGCAACAAATATTTAGTTTCATATTTGTTATAAATCTTTAAAAAGAACTTGCTTTTTACTAATTCATTTCAGAAAGTTGCTCTGGTGACATGTCATCACCATTAAATTGTTATGTCATGAAAATGATCTGTTAACTGTCTATATTGTTCATCATAAGATTATTTTGCCAACAGTCTTATTCACCAGCATATTTACTCTGTTTAACCATTGCTTTCTTCTGTAGAAATGCTTTCTATAAGTAAAGAATTCAATTGTCTCTGGTTTCAAAATTTCCTTTTTCTTAGACTCGATGTTGGTCTCACTTTCTAGCTGCCTTTTTAATGTATGATATTTATCTCTCTGCAATTAGAGATTGAACTCTGAACTCTGTCATCCACTTTTATGCTGCACCACTTTTCTTCATTTTAAAGTTGACATGTCTGGGAGATTTAGTATAGATCCGGTTAGGAGTATGTAGGTAAATCATTAAGTTGAATGACAATAAGTATTTGACATGCTTTTTAATATAATATTCTACCTTGTCAATAAACTTAATTCATTGATAAATATTAATTCATAATATTAATGTATGCATTGAACATTATACAGTGAGATCTTTAGAGCAAAACAGTTACTAACTCCATGCCAGGCTGCAGACTTCATGAAGTTAACAAGTTTGTGATTTTTGTCAATCTTAAGTCTCATCCTTAGCCAGTCTGAAAGTCAACAGTTTGTGTTATTTCTGCTATCGATCATAACCATTACATGAAACAATCGTCATATCACCATTATAAAGACTAATAGATGAAAGTGTTTAGCCTCATACATTTTCAAGACCTCTCAACTGCAGTATACTTATTGTTAATTTCACTCAAAGTTATTTTCTGTTGCCGTAGCAGGATATGACAACACAACTATGAAATTCATACACACTATTTTTCAGAGATCTGTCACCTTCATTGGCAGGATAAACTTTTTGTATAGCAAATGAAGTCGCATCCAAAGTGATAATGTCTTCATAATTTTTATATGTCACTCTCCTTTTTCTACTGGAAAATGTTGTAAATGTGAATTGTTTTTGTTGTGTCTTACTGATAGATTTTGTTTGAATGATTAACAAAGAAATTAATTATTTTCCATTTCAGCTTGCCAGAAAATAGTTCAAACCAGGTATCCCCAAATCATGGCAGCAGTGTCTGCAGCTGCTGCTGGAACCTCAACCCCATCTTCTTCCACTTCCACATTACCAAGTACTCCTAATCATTCACAAAGAAGTTACTTTCAATCAAAACCTTATGATACCCACAGTACAAGCAGCCAATCAACGTCAAGTTCAGGGACACTGGTGACTACGACAGGAACACCTAACAGCAGTGGCCATAGCCTGGCTCAGGTAAGTTATTCTTTTTATTTGGGCTATACTCTTGATGTGCCTTATCTGTAACACAAAATGTTTCTCTTGATGTGCCTTATCTGTAGTAACACAATGTTTCAAAACTTCTGCTCAATTACCAGGGAATTTTACAAATAGATTTATCAAGATAAAACTTTTTTTTTTTAATTGGGTTTGTAACGATGACATTTGAAATTTTTAGCTGCTTCTTGACTCCTATGAGAAATTGTCTTAGTGTCCTAAATTGTGGTAAATACATCTTTATTCAACATGTAATAGGACAACACAACTGTAGAGTAATTGGCTATATGTAATTGGCAGAAATGAAAAGAAATCAATAAACAATAAGAAAAGAACAAGGCAAAAATAATACTAAGCAAACTCATATATATATATATATATATATATATATATATATATAGGCAAAGCAACAGTAATAAGGTAAAAACTTTTATAAAGTAAGAATGGTGTTAGCACACAAAAGGGATACAGAGAACTGATTTCAGCATTCTGACTTCAAGACAAGAAAGAACAGAAATATGGCTGATGAGATCAAAAAGTGGCCATACTTATTGACGAGGAAGAAATTCCAGCATGCATCTGTACTGTTTGTCTATAAATTTAGGGAGGGAGATGTTTTTGCAGTGATTCCTATCAAGATTGAAACCACCACCACCACCAACAGCATCAAATTCTGTGACATATGACAATCATGAGTAACTATAATCTATCGGATGCTGCAAATGCTTCAGTACTAACTGGAAAATGCCTTGATTTAGGCCGTTGGGCTGGATCTAAAAAAAAAAAAATGTGCAAACCTGCGTAAAACTTTAGAGTAGCCATTTTTGTAGGTATCTGAAGGTGAGGAAGTAGCTGCAAATCTAGATTCATTTGACCGAACTCCTCGATCATTGACTTCATCACCTAACACAAATATCCTGCTGAATAAGAGCATTGAGTTCGACTTATTTAAAGCAGCATGTCATTATCAGACAACTTTCTCGGCCATTTATCAGACTCATTTGATCTCTTCCTGCAATTTTAATACCATTAAAATAAGAATGGATTAAGGATCTCCTCGCCATCAACAACTCTTTTATTGGATGCCCTCTGAAAGTTTGCCATATCATTAGTGATAGCAAATGATGTTCACATCAACTGCTAGAGATATGTCAGCCTCAAAAGCAGTAAATGGTTTGTCATCATCACATGATGGTAATTAATATATTCTTTGAATCAGATGTTGAAAAAACATGAGGGTTTGTCAGATTATTAACAAAAGTTAATAAGTTAAGCCCTAATAACAATTATGTAAAAAAAAACAAAAAAAACAAGATAGAACTTCCCTAACAAAAAAAAGAAAAAATCTAGAATGCCCAAAATTAAAAATGGTGACATGTCGAGAGAAAACTAAAGCGAAAATTAAAAAGAATCAAAAAAGAGAACTGGCTAAAGAGCGAGTGTAAAGTGAAAACAAAGAAAACTGCAAGTGATCGCAAAACCCTACACATACATGCAGACGGGCGGATGCACAGATGGGCACATGGCCGCACATGCGCAAACACGAGCATGAACAAAAACAATATAGAGAAAACTTGTGCCGAGTGTATAAAAAAGGAAACCTTGAAAAAAAAACATAAGCAGTCTATTGCTGATACCTCCTGAAGAGTGGACAGACATGTGTGCCTATGAAAACCTGGAGTCAGAATGCTGTAGGTAACATCAATCAGCTAACTGACAAACTTTTACTTATCATATATATATATATATATATATATATATATATGATAACAGCCTCCCTACCAAACCCCATATTGCCTCTTGAAACTTTATTGTAAACATAAAAAAATTTGATTTGAACAAAGAAATTTTTCCGTTTGCTTTTTTTGCTTCTCTATTTGATATTTGAGTTTTGTCATTAAGAGCAATTAAAATAGGGCAATAAAAAAAAATTTGTTTGATAATCCTGAAAGCTATAAGAGCGATATTATAATAAATAAATAATATATATATATATATATATATATATATATATATATATATATATTCACTCATGATCTCGGAGTGTTCTTGGGCAGATTGCTAAGATAAAGCAGAAAGATGGTAGGACTGAGGAGAGTCTAAATTTACGTAATTTTATTTTTAAAAGGTTTCTTTTAACTTTAATTATGCAAAGACTTACACATTTTTTTTTTTAAATTCTAATATATTGACCGAGCTTTGTATTACTTTTCATCTACATAATAAATTCAAATGTCAATGTGTCACATTTTTTCATCTTTACTCCTAGAGGCTGTAGCCCAACATATCATACCATTTTAGAATCAAATTGACTCCACAAGCAAATTAGAAATATTCTGGGCCAGATCCAGACCCGCAATCCTGAAATTTTGGATTCCCAAGTTTTCATTATTGCAATTGTTTTCAGCAAGGTTTTTTCTTTTTTTTTCTTCTTTTTTTTAAACATGATTTTTTTTTTCTGTTCAGTTTTTTTGTACAATAATAATTTTTATAACTTGGAAATAAATATGGAAATAATCCAAATTAATTGTGAAAGTTAACCAAGGAATAAAAAAAAATTGTTTGTATGGAAAGTAAGGACCTACATACATCAAATTGTTTTTAAATTAAGTGGTGACAGAAAAATTTTAAAAGATAATCTTAAATATTAATGCAATACTTAAATGCAGCGATCAATTTTGTGTTTTCCTGAAGTTTATTGTTGCCTATTGCATCTACTCCTCCCTACGTATTGTGATGAAGGTCCAATCAAGAGCCCTCTGCGGGAGCTAGCTTAAAAGCCACTCAATAGACCAGCTTTTAAGATATATTTTTAACTAGATTTAAACCTGGCCTATTGGGTGGCTTTTAAGCTAGTTAAAAATATATCTTTGTTCATAATTTATAGGTTGCTGTTTTGCAGAAATCACTTTTAGTATTATGGTTACTTTTTTTTTCTATATTTAATAAAAAAAAGCAAAAAACGTCCAAGTGGTCAAGTTAAAAAGAAATATTTAATTTTTTTATCCTACAACTTTTGTTAATCATATCCATAAAGATCTTTTTTTTTTTCTTAGCACCATCTTCTGTTTGGTTTGAAAAAAAATTCTTAAAAGTCATTGTCACTATAAATCATTTTTCTTATTGGCTCCATATGAGTCAGCATAAGACAACAATCCATTTGTGCTGTGTCACTGTATTAAGAATCATTGCACAAAACACGGATTCATTATAAAATTTGTTTTAAGAACTTTTTTATATCTACTCATCACAGTCATCTTTTTTTTTAAATGAAAAAAAAAAAAATCTTTCCTTTTCTGGCTCAACAGCCTCAGTTCCATGGCTCTTTTTTTATGTTCTCTTTTACTGTAAAATCTGAACTTCTTTTCCTCCTTCTATTCTTGGGATATTAGTAAGAGCACTAAACTCTGCATCCCTTCTGCCATCTATCCTATCAAATATCATGATTGAGTTAATATTGCAGGAACAATGAACCTCTGTGCAGACCCCTTACAAGGGTCAAGCCAAGGGATAAATGTCATCCATGAGAGAAGACAAGTAGCTCAGTGTTACTGCTTGAAAACTCTTTTCAATAATTCGTCCCCAGCATTTTTTGTTGATGAAAAATCCCTGGATTATCTTTAACTGGCCAAACAGTCGGCCTTTTCAGATTCAAATTATTATCTTGCCATGTGTAGCCAGAAGAGAAGCTCTTTGATACAAAAAAACAACATTCTGTTTCTCCTTTTCATTTAGATTTACATAAAGAGACTTTAAAAGTTGAATCACCCGGATCTTGACATCTCTTAAGAGATAAAATACTTCCTATAAAGAGGCTTGTACAATTAAATTTACACCAGTAATAGATAGATTAATAGTTTTGTCTATCATAGAATTAGGTGGGTAGTTTATTCTAATGATTTTTAATAATATTAAAAAAACAAAAAACAAACAGGGATTTTAATTTTCTGACAAAAATTAAAAACTTGAAAAGAACAGTTTAAATATAAATTTTGAAAATATTTATCATATATATATTATATTATATATATATTATATTATATGTATATTATATTATATATATATTATATAATATATTAACTCCTGAAAAATTAATTTCGGTTGAGCACTCTGGTTTGAGGTGTGAATTTGTAAACAGTGACTATTTAAGCTAATACTGCACGACTCTTCGACAGAATTGAGTCACTGTCAGTCACTGTGTGTTTATCTGAATCTAAAAATAAACACGCTAAAATTCACCTTCATCCCGTACCGTACGCTGACAGCTTAGTGGGAGAAGTTCGGACTGAGGCAAATTCAGTCGGGTTTCGATCCTAGCTAGAGGCAACCGGATGTCTAGCCACACTAATGAGCTGTGAAACAGCGAAACAGTCTGTCTGTGGATGACAAAAATATTATATTATATATATATATATATATATATATATATATATATATATATATATCAGGTCATCCCATAAGTTCTGTCCGAATTTTGAACAAAGAAAACAAGTGACCAAATGTTACATCTTCCATCAATTAACAAGCTTACTAATTCCATTACTGTAAAATTCTTTTGGCTTTGATTCGAAGAACTCACAAATGTCAGTTTTAACCTCTTCCTGTGTTATAAAAGCTGTTTCTTCCAAATGATTCTGTAAGCTACGAAACAAATGGTAGTCTGAAGGAGCATGGTCGGGAGAATAAGGTGGATGAGGAATTTTCTCCCAAGTTCTTCAATCTTTTGTGACGTGATTCTTGCTGTGTGTGGTCGCGCATTGTCCTGATGAAACATCACCTGTTTTCGATTCACTGGAGCAGGTCTTTTTTTCCTCAAAGCTTGGGTCAAACACTCTAATTGCTGACAGTATATTTGAGCATTAATTGTTACATTAGGTGGTAAGAATTCAAAGTGGATTATTCCTTGGCAATCCCACCAGATTGAAAGAAGAACCTTTTGCCCATGAAGTTCCCTTCTCAGGTGTGGCTGGGGTCCTTCCCCATTACCAAGCCACTGTCTACGACGCTTAACATTTTGATAAAAGATCCATTTTTCGTTGCGAGTCACAAGTCTATCCAAAAAAGGTGAAACAAGTTGGCGAGAATGGAGAGAAGAGCAGATGTCAACTCGGGATTTGAGGTTGTTTTCAGACAATTCATGAGGCACCCATTTTCCAAGTTTAGGAATTTTTCCAAGTTGTTGAAGATGACGATGAACAGTTGTATGGTTTGAACTGAGAACAACTGCCAATTCCTCAACTGATAAAGCAGGATTTTCTTCAAGAGCTACTTCAAGAAGCTTTTCATCAAACTCAACTGGACGTCCGGTTCGATCTTCAAGGGTGAGATCTTCACCTCTGAATTTTGCAAACCATCTTCTGCAAGTTCTGTCATTCACACATTCCTCTCCATAAACTGAGTGAATGTTTCTAGCCGCTTCAGCTGCTGAGTTTCCTTTCTTGAACTCATAAAGCATTATGTGCCTCAAATGATTCTTGGGTACTTCTGGGTTACCAGGGTTTTAATCAAACAAAATATATATATATATATATATATATATATATATATATATATATATATATATTATATATATTTTATATATATATTATATATATTTTATATATATATTATATATATTTTATATATATATTATATATATTTTATATATATATTATATATATTTTATATATATATTATATATATTTTATATATATTTTATATATATATTATATATATTTTATATATATTTTATATATATATTATATATATATTATATATATATTATATATATTTTATATATATATTATATATATTTTATATATATTTTATATATATTTTATATATATATATATATATATATTTTATATATATATATATATTTTATATATATATATATATATATATTTTATATATATATATATATATATATTTTATATATATATATATATTTTATATATATATATATATTTTATATATATATATATATATATATTTTATATATATATATATATATATATATTTTATATATATATATATATATATATATATATTTTATATATATATATTTTATATATATATATTTTATATATATATATTTTATATATATATATTTTATATATATATATTTTATATATATATATTTTATATATATATATTTTATATATATATATATTTTATATATATATATATTTTATATATATATATATATTTTATATATATATATATATTTTATATATATATATATATATTTTATATATATATATATATATATATATTTTATATATATATATATATATATATATTTTATATATATATATATTTTATATATATATATATATATATATTTTATATATATATATATATATATATATTTTATATATATATATATATATATATATTTTATATATATATATATATATATAATTTCACCCTATGCAATGTCTGGGGAGTGAATGAGAAGAATTTAGTGAGGAGAAAGGACAATAAAAGAACAGTACAGGAAGACAGATGATGATGATTTACATTGTATTTAATTTTTTAAAGATCATTGGTGGCAGAGAAGCAAGAAATCTGGAGTGAGTTCCACAGGTGAGAAGTGTGAGAAATGAAACTATTAGAATAGAACTTACAGTTACAGATCTCTATTTCACCAGTAAAATAGTGAGACATAGTTGCCAATCTCGTAGTCCCCTTAGATTCATGTGGTCAAAGTAACAATATTAGAACAACTTCCATGAAAATATTTATTTAAAAGACAGAGAAGACATGTCATGGCAGTGGGAAAGTGACTGAAGTCAAGATGCCAGCTTAGGCCAATAATATAATGGAAATTTCTTTGGATTTTGTGACTGTAAATAAGCAAAAGCTCATCGAGTAGTCAAGTTTGTTTTGAGAGGATGGCATTTTGATCAGGATGTTAGCACTTACGAGGAAGGATGAAGAAAAAAATGCTTGGTCACATTGAGTTGTGTTTTTGTTACCAATGGCAGTTGTGGCTGTAACATTAGTTGAGGAATCAAAATAACTTGGAGGAAAATTTGAGAGAAAAAGATGTTGAAGAAAGAATTACATTTCTACCTCAATTTGCAAATTACGAAGTTCCTCCAATTGCCTCTTGAATTAGTGTTGGTCAATTGCCAACAACTCGAATGTGGAAAGATTTAATTTTTCTTTTACTGAGTGTATTATATCTGTAATATGATTGAGTAGAGTTCGGCAAAAAATAGCAGGATGTCTCACTGAATATATCTTTCACAAGTTTATTTTTTCCTTTTTAGTTTGTTTATTTTATCACCATGTATCTACTTAAGGATGGGAAGAAATGCAAGTATATATTTTTAATATAGTTTATCCATTCTATAGCTCTTAAGTTGTTTTAATGGCCTCAGTGAAGAAAACTAATCAAAAATGTGAGAGGGAAAATAGTTATGCCAGGTGTTGTAAGCTTGGCTGTGTGGCTGGTATATGGGATAATGGCTCGGAATTGTTAATCGGAGAGCTGAGTTCTAATTTCAGTTAGATTTGTTATATTCACTTATGCGCAAATATTCTTTGGAAAGGTCTGAGTCCACCTCTTTTCCCAGCTATATTAAGACTTGTATCACTAAATCATTATTAGCTTTCTCTCCCCGCCTCAAAATCTTATAATTTAAAATTTTTATCTGGTTTTAAATAACCTTCAAAGGGTTGATAAGTAAAAGAAAATGAATCAATCAAATCAGATAAACTTGTTTTGGATGTTGAAGAGAAATTCCAAGGAAATCCTGTAGAATGTCGTATTCAATCTATAGAGGTTGCCAGATTGCTTTAAAATCGGTTTGGCAACATTTAACCCATGTATCTAAACCCCCCCCCCCCAAAAAAAGGAAAGATGTTTTTAAAAGGATATTTTTCTCATGAAGCCATGATTAGTATATATCTCCCGCATTTTGTGGGTAAAATTGTTGAACATTGTCAACTTATTCTTGTAAATAAACAATCTAATAAATAGTATTCAACATTTTTGTTGTCAGTTCTCAAAACAAAAATATATATAAATTCAGTTGCTTGCAACCTATTTTAGTGACAAGAGCAAATGAAAGGAAGGCATTTTTTTTTTTAATTTATAAAATTACATTTACTCATGATTGTGTTTATTTGAATTTTTTCTGGACTTCAAGCATTTTTATAAATTTTTGGATAAAAATAATTGTTTTCATAATCATTTCTTTGTGGCAAATAATAAATATAAATATTGCATTGTATTTGCTTCACATATCTTGGAAATATAAAATAATTCTTGTAAATAAATAATAGTTTAAAATAATAGTTTATCGAAGATGTTTCCTCAATAATTACTGACGAGCAGCACATCATTTGAGAGAAACGGATAAATTTTATTGAACCATTGTTATATGAAGCACAACTGTAATGGTAGTTGCCTATTTTGAAATTACCTGTTTGTAGACAACAGGCATTTTGTCTCTTTTCTAGCATTGCACAATAGCATGACCGCTAATTTAAAAAAAAAAAAAAAAGGAAAAAACTTGTAAAATTTCTCATTTACTGTTATGAAATGCTCTCCATATAGAAATAAATTTTAAAATTTCTCATTCATAAACAAAAAAACTTCTAAGAAGTGCATATTACTTGGAAGTAATTTCTCTGAATGTGAAACAATTGCTGTTGGATTAATATATTTGAAACTTTTTGATTATATTTTGACTTGCTTGCAGAATGCATTCTTTGAAAGAAAAAAAATAACCCTTTTGATAAAGAATAAAAGGTTAAATAATGAAATGAGTGCCTAACGAGGAAGTGATTGAAAACATTTCATATTTCAATGAGTTTTACAAATATCTGATTACTTGGAATCTTGTAAAATCACGTTTTAAAGAAAAATAATCATGAATTTTATAATTCTTATACAATGGAATGTTTTTTCTCACCATGTCTCCAGAGTGAGTTTGTTTCCAAACAAGAATTTCAGATGACAATTAAAGTGTTTTTGCTGAATAAAACTTGGAAGTATTTATGTAATGTGATGTTAATCATAATCTCTAAAGATTAGAAATGGCCCAGTTTGAACAAAATGTTTGGAACAGCAGCTATATGATTTTTGTTGGTTTTTGTTTTGTTTTTGTTTTTTGTTTTTTGGATTTGGACTGATGGAACCTTATTCCTTAAGTTTCAGAAAACACATTTGCTAGTATTCATTTAGATATCTTCAATTGGAATCTCAATTTCTTTGAGAATAATGTGTGTATTTCAGCTGAGTGAAATTTTTGAGTTGGTTAGAAGTGATAAGTTTGCTTATAACCAAAGTCAGGATTAGGTAATCTCTCTCTCTCTTTCTCTCTCTCTCTCTCTCTCTCTCTCTCTCTCTCTCTCTCTAAAAAAAAGGGGAAAAAGAAAGGTGGGTAAATGCTGCAGTCGGTTAGTTGTGAGGGGAGGAGATGCTGCAGTTAGTTGGTGGCTGAGCAATGAAGCTGTGAAGAGATGAGACTAAGGTAAAGAAAACTCGGCACGAAATAGAAGAGGCGGTAGTGCTGCAATCCAAGAGGAAGTTGATACCTCTGTGCACACACGATGACTGCTGCAGTGTTGGGCTGGGAAGAGACGAGGTTGGAGTCTGGCAGAGAGGAATTTCTGCTGGTGAATACTTTGCCAATGTCAAGGACAACTGTCCTTGATTCATTGATTCTCTTCGGGAAGGCCCAGTCTGTTGCTCTCGTTCATTCTTTGCACAATTAATAAACCTATAAGCATTATACAATGCTTGCCAAAAGGGCTATGGATCTTTGTTGTTGCATGATTTCTATCTGCTGATCAACATTGGACATTGCAATTAATTAAACTTGCTAATCAGCAAGAATAGGAAATACCAGAGAGAAAGAAAACGGGGACAGAGGAAAAAACAAACACCTGTTGGTTTGTTTTTTTCCCACTTCCTATTTCTCTGAAAACAAAATCTATTTTTCTTTTGATTTGAAACCTTTAACTTCTCATTTTGAACTCTTTAACAACAAAACCAAATCGAGGACCATCCCATTGTATGGGAAAAAATAATTTCTGTATTCATGTCATTCAGAAGATTGATAAATTTCATTAATAAATTTTTTTTTTTTTTTATTATTATTATTATTTTTATTTTATTTATTTTTTTCCTGATAAATAGGCAGATTGTTCAGTGGATTGTACATTTCTTCATGAGATATTAATTTCTGTTGACTCAGCAAACTTTGTTTTGTTTTTTTCGTAACTGTTACAAATGAGAGACTGAAAAAGGAGAATATGATGACTGAAAGGATTTGATATTGCTTCCATGTTGGTTGTAGGAAATTAGTCCAGGTCAAGATTTAAAGAAAAAACTTACAGAATTTATTCTTAGTTTAAATTTTAGCTCTGTTATATATATATATATATATATATAAAATATAAATAAACAGAGGTAAAATTTATATTTAGTTTAAATTTTAGCTCTGTTATATATATATATATATATATATATAAAATATAAATAAACAGAGGTAAAATTTATACTAAGAGTAAATATACATTTGTTCCTCATTGTGCAACTGAGTTTCATAAATGTAGCAATTTCCAGGCACAAATTTAAAAAAAAAAAAATGACTTGGAATATATATATTTATAACCTACTCTTAGTGTGTTTGTGTGTGTGTGTATATGTGTATATATATATATATATATATATATATATATATATATATATATATATATATATGTAAGCAAATGTGTGGATGTAGATCCGACGGTATGATGAAAATGTGGAAAAGACAAAGCAAAATCCGAATATATGAGTTTACTGTTTTTATTATGTTTTTTGTTTTTGTTATTCTGTCGACGTCAGACGTTTCGGTCAAATAGACCTTCTTCAGGACATGGTTAATGGAGACATAATTATATTGGATTTAAGTTTGATGGAGAGACGATATATACAGGACTGGTCAGAAACAGAAAAACTGAAATTCTAAAGTCAAGTATTCTTTCTTAGAGTCGGATATGCTGGCGTCGCGTGGGCGGCAACTACGAAGACCTGCGCACAGGGAAGAAGATTGTGTCCTAAGTGGAGGGTGAGGGGGACTATTTAAAACTATAGCTTATCGGTACGTTTGTCACACATTAATCTCGCCACCGAGGTCGCGATCTGAAAGAAACCAGGTCTATTATTTACTGTATGTGAGGTGGCTATCATGCCAGCCTCATAAATCTGTCTAAGGTTCTTATTGTGGATATATTTTAAGATCTTCACAGAGTCGAAATCAAAATTGTGATCAGATTTGGCTATGTGTATAACTAAAGCACTGCTTAGATTACCGAGGCGAATGTCACGTTTATGTTCGGAAATGCGAGATTTCAATGATCTACCTGTCTCGCCTATATAACTCAGGTTGCAGTCTCTGCAGGGCACCTGATAGACGCAAGCATCGGATGTAATATGTTGTCTGCTCGTATTACTCAATATGTTACGTATAGATTTAGTGGGTAATGTAGTAGTTTTAATTTTTAGCGCGTTTAGATTGTTGGAGATGTGTTCGGTCAGAGGGTTATTCGGTAGAAAGATGCGGCCAATGGGATTATCAGGGGCAGCTGAGAGTGTGCCTCTCTCCACCTTTGATGTAGTAGTAGTAGTCGGTATGTTGTTATGTACTGATGGACGAACTCTGTGGATTTTCAAGGCTTTATGTTTAGCGCCGAGTATTAGTTGTCTCGGATACGAAAGGCTGGAGAAGGTATCCTCGATATAACCAAATTCGTCATCTAAATATTTTGCTGAACAGATTCGCAGAGCTCTCAAGTAAAATCCGATAATAACACCTCTCTTAGTCCTAGTATCATTGTGAGAGTAAAAGTGTAAGTAGTCGTTTTTGCATGTGGGTTTACGATAT
This sequence comes from Acanthosepion esculentum, assembly GCA_964036315.1. NCBI lineage: Eukaryota > Metazoa > Mollusca > Cephalopoda > Sepiida > Sepiidae > Acanthosepion > Acanthosepion esculentum. Next base: position 7,012,236 of record OZ038513.1, on the reverse strand, counting down.
ACTGTGAATTCTAGTTTGTTATTATTTCTGGTGAGTAGTATGTCTAGAAAAGGTAGAGAATTATTCGATTCAAGTTCGTGGGTAAATTTTATAGTAGGTTCTACTCTATTCAATCTATCGGTGATTTTGTTTAGATCATGTTTCTGTGGGTAAATGAATAAAATGTCATCTATGTAACGGAAATAATGTGTATCATCAGGGATTATATATTTGAAAGGTCCAGACTCGAGAAATTCTAGAAACATGCATGCTAGGAACCCAGAGAGAGGACTACCCATAGGTAAGCCAAACTTTTGTTTATAGTAGATGTCGTTATGCTGGAAGTAACAGTGAGATGTGCATAGGATGCATAATTTGATGCATATTGAGATGGGGATAGGTAGCTTAAAGTCAGTTTTCTTAAGGTGGTTCTCTAGCCGTTTAATACATTTATCCACCGGTAAACCCACATGCAAAAACGACTACTTACACTTTTACTCTCACAATGATACTAGGACTAAGAGAGGTGTTATTATCGGATTTTACTTGAGAGCTCTGCGAATCTGTTCAGCAAAATATTTAGATGACGAATTTGGTTATATCGAGGATACCTTCTCCAGCCTTTCGTATCCGAGACAACTAATACTCGGCGCTAAACATAAAGCCTTGAAAATCCACAGAGTTCGTCCATCAGTACATAACAACATACCGACTACTACTACTACATCAAAGGTGGAGAGAGGCACACTCTCAGCTGCCCCTGATAATCCCATTGGCCGCATCTTTCTACCGAATAACCCTCTGACCGAACACATCTCCAACAATCTAAACGCGCTAAAAATTAAAACTACTACATTACCCACTAAATCTATACGTAACATATTGAGTAATACGAGCAGACAACATATTACATCCGATGCTTGCGTCTATCAGGTGCCCTGCAGAGACTGCAACCTGAGTTATATAGGCGAGACAGGTAGATCATTGAAATCTCGCATTTCCGAACATAAACGTGACATTCGCCTCGGTAATCTAAGCAGTGCTTTAGTTATACACATAGCCAAATCTGATCACAATTTTGATTTCGACTCTGTGAAGATCTTAAAATATATCCACAATAAGAACCTTAGACAGATTTATGAGGCTGGCATGATAGCCACCTCACATACAGTAAATAATAGACCTGGTTTCTTTCAGATCGCGACCTCGGTGGCGAGATTAATGTGTGACAAACGTACCGATAAGCTATAGTTTTAAATAGTCCCCCTCACCCTCCACTTAGGACACAATCTTCTTCCCTGTGCGCAGGTCTTCGTAGTTGCCGCCCACGCGACGCCAGCATATCCGACTCTAAGAAAGAATACTTGACTTTAGAATTTCAGTTTTTCTGTTTCTGACCAGTCCTGTATATATCGTCTCTCCATCAAACTTAAATCCAATATAATTATGTCTCCATTAACCATGTCCTGAAGAAGGTCTATTTGACCGAAACGTCTGACGTCGACAGAATAACAAAAACAAAAAACATAATAAAAACAGTAAACTCATATATTCGGATTTTGCTTTGTCTTTTCCACATTTTCATCATATATATATATATATATATATATATATATATATAAGGTTGGTATAGATGGAATAAACTTCCAGTAACCAAAAACATTATTTTTAAAGTGCTCAACACAGAGTAGAGCAAATATTTATTTAAAAATTATAACAACAAGACACCAGAAGTGTTGAAACAAAATGCCTATTTTATTTAGTGATATTATAACATACTTATGTTATAATTTTTAAATAAATATTTTATTTTATACACACACACACACACACACAGAGGGTGCGATGGGTAAATTGTCGCTATTTCATATTTTGAATTTTGTACATGCACATGTTGCTTGTTCTTGATTTTTGTCAACTGCACAGTATAATAGGAGTAGTTGGATACACCATCTGTGAGATAAGGAGCAAACGTGATGCCATTCACTCTGCCAGAAATTTGGAGATGGCATGTTGTACTTACTGCTTGGCATTCACTCTGGAAGCACTAGTATGAACATTCCAGAGTGTGTAGATATGAATCTGAGGACAGTGCAGAGAAATCGGAAAGAGTTGGATGAGTCTAATGGTGATTACAAAGGCATGGTAGCTCAGAAAAGTAATTCTGATAAGAAAACAACTCATAAATTTGTTGGATGAGGGACTCGCTCAGCACAAAAGCCCACATCAAGTGACTTGAGGAGGTAGTGCCAAAAGGGTGGCTGCTGGAAGACCCTATGTCTGACAACAGGACTCTGCACCATGCCACACAAGTAGGAGAACCCAGTCATGGCTGTCAGACAATTTCTGCAATTACATCACCCTTTACATCTAGCCACCTAACTCCCCAGACTACAATCTCCTTCATTATTATATGTGGGGCACAGTTGAATGAGAGACCAACAAAACTCCTTGCAACACCAAAGATGAACTGAAGGCAAGGATTATGGTAGCATTCAACAACTTAAACAAAGAGACTGTCTAGAAGAGTTGCAGGAGATTCCAAAATCATCTGGAGACCATGATTGAAACCAATGGCGATTTTATTGAGTAAATTAATTCTTTACTATCTAAAGATATGTTTGTGTCATTTTGGTAAATATATCTGTTAAAATGAGATGTCAGTGTTATTTTCATTTCTGTGTAATTTAGATGACAATTTATCCATCACACCCTCTGTGTGTGTGTGTGTGTGTGTGTGTGTGTGTGTGTGCGTGCGCGCACACACACACACACACACACATATATATATATATATATATATTAGAGAAGTGTGGTTTAACCAAAAAACTGACTTATTTTGGTTTCATCTTCACACTGTGAAACCACATCAAAATTTTTTACGAAACCGAATGTTTCGTTTTTATATCACTACTGAGTGGCCATATCCAAAGAAATACTATTGAAAAAGATTTTCAGATGTCAATAAAATTAAATTTTATCAACATTTATATACCATTCTAAGAGAAAAAGATTGAACAAAAATATGTTAAAAACATTTAATTGACTAGTTTTAGGAAATAAATGTGAAATCAAATCTATTTGTTTACAAAAGAACTGAAGAAAAATACAACAAATATGATATGATGTCTGTAAGTGAAATCTATTTGTTTCAGTTTTCAAAAGAAAAAAAACTTTTTGCAGTAAAATTAAGTTAACAACAAAATAGCAAGTAAAAATAAATAAAAAAAATAGATGCCAGTTTCATCTTAATGTTAAATTTTATGATGTCAGGTTTGTTTGTTTTTTTTTGCTTTTTTTGTAAGGGTTTTCTAGTAAGCCATTACGCTAATCATGAAATAAATTTGTTGTAAACAAGAAAAATGAATGAAGATTTTTTTTTTTTATGAATAAATTTGTTTTTTATCTAGGGAATGCACCTAAATTAGATATTAAGAATAATTAAAATAATTCTTAATTTCTCTTTTAGATGTGTATATTTCCAGATATGCAAGTCTCTGTTTTCTACAAATAAAATTGTTTCTATCTAGTGAATACACATAAAATTAGATATTAAAAAATAAAGTAAGTTTTGATCTCAGTTTTAAAATGTGTATATTTTCAAAACTGCACGCCATTTTACCCAAAGTAAAAATTCTTTTTTTTTTACTCTCTCTCTTTTTCTTATTATAACCACTAGTGCTCGGTGGGTGTTTGTTACTGTTCTGCCTATAAAATTCTTCTAAACAAGGAAAATTAATTTATTTTATTTTTACAAATATCTTTATTGTTTTATCTGGCAAATAATACACTTAACATTATATTAAAATGATTAAAATAGTTTTTAATTTCAGTTTTAAAATATGTATCAAAAAAGAACATGTGATACTCGCACATTCTAAAAATGAAATTAAAAGCTTTAATTATTTTTCATATTTAATTTTAGGTGTATTTGCTAGATAAAAGCATAAAATTATTTAGGGGAAAAATAACTCATTGATTTTCCTTGTTTAGAAGAAATTTATTTGCAAAACCCCAATAATAGTTGACTGGCATACCAGAAAAGGATTGCCTTTTCTTTTTTTCTTTATAATTTTTGAAAGAATTTGCTTCCTCGGGTCAGAGAGGAAATAAACATCTTCCTGGTTTTAGTTTAAGTTGTCTTCTAATTGAGTGTACAATTTCAAAAATATTGATAAAGATCAGTCACTTTGATTTTACGAAACATAGTAAACGTGTAAAATTTAGTCTTGAAAAAAAAATCATTTTGCATTTTCGGCTGGTTGAAGCAATACCGTTTAAAAAAAATGATTCATACAAATAACATATTTAGAAAGATTATTTTCTTTTCTGCCATATGAATATTTTTAAGATTGGACCATAAATACATGAGATATTGTGAGTCGAACAAACTAAGTTGCAAATTTATCAATCTCAAACAAAATCAGATATCGACTGAAAATGCTATCATTACACAAGAAAATGAATGTATTCCTTAGAAAGCAAAAATACTAAATTAAAAACTGAATCAAAAACCGCGGTATCAAGAAAAACAAAACCGGAAACCGATACCAAAACATAAATTGCCAAACCGACCAACTCTAATATATATATATATATATACACACACACACACACACACATTTCATTATTGAATATGACAGACAAGGTGCTTTTATTTAGTTTTTTTATACAATTTCTCATGCAATCTAATAATTTTTCTCTTTTCAGATGATAAATTATGTAGAAACTGTCCGAATGTTCTTTTTGTCCAAGTGCTTTTGGCTATACATTTAGCCATTTTCAAGGTTGAAATATATTAACTGTTAAATAAGAAATAGCTAAATGAAAATGGCTAAATGTATAGCCGAAAGCGCTTGGATAAAAAGAACATTTGGACAGTTTTTATATAATTTATCCTCTGAAAAGAGAAAAATTATTAGATTGCATGGGAAATTGTATAAAAAAATAATAAGAGCACCTTGTCTGTCGTATTCAATTAAATGTGCATGAAAGAAGTATTGCTGCCTAAGTACACAAATTTTAAGTGTGTGTGTGTGTACGTGTACTTCCATAGATTATGAAAAAATGTCTCAATTTTAATCTTTTTAAGAACATTTAAATTTCTTTTCTTGCTTCAGTGGATGACTATAAATTAGAATGAGAAATTTTAGCTATAAGCACAAATCCTTGGAGAATTTAAATTACTCAGATTAATTTTCTTGAGAGCCCTTATCTACTCAGTTTTCTATCCAAAACATAAAGCAATTTCTAAATTTATGGATTTATTTTTAATCAGGCATTTTGATTAATTCAAAATTATTCTAGAAATATCTATTTGAAATAGATTGCTCTTTTTTTCCTTTTTTTTTTTACTAAGATTTACCAATAAGCTTAGACCAACCTTAATATACACTTTAATAAATAAAAATGGGTTGTCTATTTCAAATAAGTGTCCACTATGATAATGCTTGAAGTCGACTGTCCACTTCAAGTCCATTTCAGCCAATTTGACAGGCAACTTTGAAGCATTATGATAGTTTAGTATGTCAAACAGTTGGGACATTTGATGTTTTTGCAACTGTCTGCATTGAAAATGGAGTTGATCATTCATAGTTTGCTGGACCAGCTAAGAAGAGAATAACGACTGAGTAGTGATGGTTCAAGAAAATATAAAAAATGAAAACCTTTTTCTAATATTTCTATTATTGTATACCCCCCACCCTTTTCTTTTTACACTGCCACTGTCCAGAGAATCACTTCTCCTCACCTTTGAGAAACTCACTCATCCAAATCACCTGGAGAATATCTTTATCCTTCTATTAGGTTCTCCTCAGGTGTATAATTCATTTCTCTTCTAAATAGTTCTTGATTAAAATACCAAAAATTTGTGCAGATAATAAATCTTAGTGTCCGTCAGTCTGAATCAAATTTGCCAACATGCTGATTAGATCAAAACAGAGGCTGCTTTTTTTTTTTTCTTTTTCTCTACCTGCTCTCCTATATAAATGACAAACACTGGGTGATACCATGTTTAGCTTAAAATAAAAAAAAAGGTAAAATGTCAAAAGATCCTTGCAAACAATATTACAATGTCTAAAAGAGAAAAGGATACCAACAGAATGAATTATTCATACACATTGCTTAGCAGCAGAGTGATGAAAACAATAATGATGAAGATGTTTAAACAAGCAACTTGTAAAATTGTAACAGAATTTCTTTCTTTTTTCTCTCTTCCTACTCTTCTCACTACACTACTCTTTTTATTCATCTCTTTGGCTCTCGTCTTTCCGTTCTCCTCCCCGGCTCTCGTCTTTCCGTTCTCCTCCCCGGCTCTCGTCTTTCCGTTCTCCTCCCCGGCTCTCGTCTTTCCGTTCTCCTCCCCGGCTCTCGTCTTTCCGTTCTCCTCCCCGGCTCTCGTCTTTCCGTTCTCCTCCCCGGCTCTCGTCTTTCCGTTCTCCTCCCCGGCTCTCGTCTTTCCGTTCTCCTCCCCGGCTCTCGTCTTTCCGTTCTCCTCCCCGGCTCTCGTCTTTCCGTTCTCCTCCCCGGCTCTCGTCTTTCCGTTCTCCTCCCCGGCTCTCGTCTTTCCGTTCTCCTCCCCGGCTCTCGTCTTTCCGTTCTCCTCCCCGGCTCTCGTCTTTCCGTTCTCCTCCCCGGCTCTCGTCTTTCCGTTCTCCTCCCCGGCTCTCGTCTTTCCGTTCTCCTCCCCGGCTCTCGTCTTTCCGTTCTCCTCCCCGGCTCTCGTCTTTCCGTTCTCCTCCCCGGCTCTCGTCTTTCCGTTCTCCTCCCCGGCTCTCGTCTTTCCGTTCTCCTCCCCGGCTCTCGTCTTTCCGTTCTCTCTCTCTCTCCTCCCCCTCCTCGATTATTTCTTCTGCTTGATTAATTGCACTAGCATGACCCTAGTAAATTGAAGGAACATCATGCCTTGTTCAATGGCGCTTCCTTTCTCACAATGAATTTCACCTAGTCAGAATCTGGCTTTTGTAATTTTAACATTCTTTGATGGAGACTTAATTAACACATAAAATAATTCATTTATATTGCATACGTGAGTAAGTCAACCTTACCATCCCATTCACCCACATGGATGTTTATGGATAAAATAGAATTATATTCTCCTTTTTTTCCTCTTTATTTTTACCTTTTATTTATATTTTTTATAATAATATTGCATTTTTTATTTAACAAAATATTATTTCTCATTGTACGGGTAAGGCATTTTCCATAACTGTGAATGACATTAGTAATTGCTAAATTAGTACTGAATTCTATTTGAGAAGCTCTGAATTTCTCTTATTTTTAAAATAGCATAGACTTAAAAATAAAATACATTTGAAATATTTTGTTTATTAAGGGAAGTAACCCTAGTTTACCCATAAAAGTTATGTCCCTTGAATTTTATTTTTTCAAGAATAAATATTAAAAATTGAGATGCAAAGATACCTGAAGACTGAAGGTTAAAGAATAAAAAAAAAAACTTTGAATATAATTTGCGCTTTGTACTTTTAAAAAATATTTTTATTTTAAAATAATGTTTTAACTTGTAAAAGATTTCATGAAATTAAAAGTTAAGAGTTGTCTTGTATTAAAACTTTGTTTCCATTCTTTATTTGCCAATTCAAATGAATTAAACAAAAAATTGGAAAGAGTGACAAAAGGTATCTTTCTGGCTGTTGTTCTCTCCCTCTCTCTCTACTCTTTTGTTATTTCTCTCTATCACAGTCATTTTCTCTTTGATTTCCCTCTAACTAGTCCTCACTGTAGAATCACTTTTTAAGATTCCCTAAAACTCAATAAAAAAGTTTTTTAAAAAAACAAAAAAAAAAAAAACTTTCCTTATTTAGCATGTTATTTTCTGGTTGTTTATAATTTTGTTTTACAAAGTAATTCTTATAAAATATCCAACATTCAACAGAAATACTATTAAGGAGTCATTTATGAAAAGCAACTCCAAAATAAGTAGTTCTTCTATTCTGTGTATTTATTTTGAATAATCAAAATTCCTTTGTGTGTTAGTTTCCCTATGATAAAACTCATCAGCTGATTGGATATGAAGAACATTTTTGGATTTATAAATAAATTTCTTTAAATTTGCTTTTGTCAGTCAAAAGAATCAGAAATTGATGAGAAATGCATTTTTCTTTGCTAATTCAGAACATGATGAATTTTGACACTTATACACATGCATGCAATATCTCACACACACACAAACTCTATCACTCTCTCTGTCTCACCAAACACACACTCTCTCTGTCTCTCTCAGAATAGACTGGAAAATAACTGAAGATAAAAGTTAACTTTTACTTTCATCTAACAAATATTAATGCTTCATTTCTACTCTTTATAGAAACAATCTTGAAGTTAAATTTTCTCTCCATGGAATTTAATTTTATTCTCACCCTCACACACACACACACTATATATATATATATATATATATATATATATATATATACATGTATAGTAGGATACATGTATGGTGGAAATTTTAAAAACTAGAAGAAAAACAATCGTCAAATGTTTACCTTGGGTTTCTGTTGGTAATCAATTTTATTTTTTTAGTCCTGTTCATTTGTTCATCATTTTATTTATTTTGTTTATTCATTAGTTTATCATCTGTACTCAACAATATTTCTTTCTTTTTTACAGTTTGTCATGCTATTTTAGTTGCAGTGTATCTTGAGTCAGTTACCCTGCTAAAAAATCATCAACCCACAGCAATATGTCACTGCTCAGCAGACCATTAACTTAACAATAAGAAAAGATTTCTTCTCAGTTGTTGTCACAAGAAAACTTACACAAAAAGATTCATATTGATGAGTTTGACATAATGGATTGAAATCAAATAATTATCTGAACATCTCTTACATGTATTGACCAACAATTTCCCAAATTCAACAAATATTCATTCTGGAAAGTAATTTTTTCTCTCTCTCCCATATGTTAACAAGTATTTCACTTTTTTTTTCCCTTCATTTTTCCAAGTTCAATTGAAAAGGTTAAAAAACTTAATCTAATTTTTCTCAACTAAGTACAGCCTGATAGGAATGCTTTTCACTTGGTTACCATTCAGGGACCCTGTAAACTGCCCCACTCCCTTTTCAAAGGTCACCTTCCTGTGACCTGCTGTGAAGACTGAATGAGAGCAACAAGGTAAAGAGTGACAAGGAAATCATTCCACTCAGGGTATCCTTCCTCCTTCCTTCCTAATAATCAACAGTCATTTTGAATGGAAAGAGAAAAAGAAGATCTATGAAGCCAAAAAAACTTTAAACTACTGATTCATGCTCATGCATCTCGCCTGTTTTAAATACAGTTTTACCCGTAGACATGTTATATATTGACCTCCTTTATAACATTACCTGGCTTTTATGAAAGTTATTAACCAATCAAATGTAGCCAATTTTAAAACACCTCAAAGAATACAATAGCAGGTCAATGAAACAATAAATTTGGAAAAATAAATTAACAGTGATATGAAGCAATTACATATTGTTTTTTGTTTTATCAGGGATAATTATAAATATTACTAAAATCTAGTGTTAACGAATTTCATACAAATTGCAAGGGCTACCCAGCATAATATATACGCACACAATATATTCCTATTCATTTGTACTAATAATAAATATACATTTGTTCCTCACCAGTTAATACAATTCAGTTTCGTGCATGTGGCAATTGTCAAGCAGAAATTGAAATTTGACCCTTGTAAAACTTTAACATTTTTATAACATACTGTTAAGATAGTGGAGTATATTGAAAATGTGTATAAATTGTATTAAAATTATATTCATGGGATATATTTGTATGTGTGTGAATATATATATAAATTTCAGCTAAAGTATATCTGAAAGGACTATGAATAAAGACTAAAAGAAAACTTAGCTGACATGTTTCGTCTTTTGAGGGACTTCATCAAAATAAATGCAAGGTTTTTATTTTGTATGTATTTGTATAGAAGAGCAAAAATATTATTGATTTTACAAACTTTTTAAATTGAAGAATGCTCATAAATATCCATCAGGTTAGCTGAAAAGTCAGGCAAGCTATGGAGGACATGAACATTTTTGCCCTTGTATATAAATATTTGTTACAAACAATAAAATCCTTGCATTTGCCTTGATGAAGTCCCTCAAGGATGAAATGCATTGGCTAAGATAAGTTTTCCTTTTGTTTTTATTTATATTGTCCTTTTACAGATACTCTATATGAAATTTTTACACACACACACACACACACACTTTTTATATATTTTGAACATGAATATGTATGTGTTCATATATATATATATATATATATATATATATATATATATATGTTTACATTTATCATGTGATAATATATGTTTGTAATTGGTTGGGTGTTTATATTATATATATATATATAATATATATATATATATATAATATATATATATATATATATATATGTGTGTCATCCACAGACAGACTGTTTCGCTGTATCACAGCTCATCAGTGTGGCTAGATGTCCGGTTGCCTCTGGCTAGAATTGAAAACCGGCTGAATTCGAGTCAGTCGGAAATTTTACCCTGAAGCCGTTGGCACACGGCAGAGAAGGTGAATTTAAGCGTATTTATTTTTAGATAAACACACAGTGACTGAGAGAACTCGATTCGATCTATCAAAGAGTTTTGCATTATTAGCCGTAATAGTCACTGTTTACAAACCCACACTTCCTCCCCAGAGAGCTCAACCGAAATAAATTTTTCAGGAGCATATATATATATATATATATATATATATATATATATATATATATATAATATGATGAAATTCGAGAGATAAAAAAAAACAAGAATAATATTATTGAAAATAAGACTATTGCATATTAGTAGGCCTTTTGACCAAATGGGAGCATTGTGAGAAAGATTTTAAAAAGAAATTTTGGGGCACACCCATGTCTGAGATGATAAATAAAAAATGAATTGGGATTTCTTTTCTGGGAAATTTTTGTGTGTGGAGGGAGAGTTCACATGTGTTATATTTACCATAGCAGATCTGATAGTTTTGGGCTAGTTGTTTGTCACAATTACGGTTGTAGAAGGCTTTCTGTGGAAACTGTATTCTTTGTGTAAGCCTAAATTCCTGTTTAATCCTAGAATGTGTGAATCCATTTTTAAAAAATGCATTTCAACTTTCGGTGTTCTTCAAAGGATGCATCTAATGTTATCAATGCTATGGCCTGTTTGCTTGAAATATATATATATATATATATATATATATATATATATATATATATATATATATATAGTTTTAAGATGTGCTATATTTATGGGTAAAAGAGATAGAACGTATGTAAAATTGGACACTGCGGCCAGCAGTGGTTTCATGCTTTAATGCAATCTTCAGGCCATATATGTATGCATGCATGCAGTACCTCAAATTAAAGGTCCCAGAACCAACAGACACAGATTTCACTATAAAACTTTTCAAACTTTATTGAAAGGTATATAGTAACTTAAAAATAAAATACACATACATATATGTTGTATTTACATTTATTTACAAAATTTTGTATGGTACTGGGTGTTTTTAGGCCACAAAAAATGTAGTTCAAATTAACGGAGAAACAGCATTAATGGATGACCCTTCCCCACTATTACTCTGTAAAATTGAGGTTCCACACACAGCAAATGATTCAATGATTTTATATATATATATCCAGGAAATAGCTGTTTTGCTAGACATAATCTAGAAAAATGTTACATTTTATAATGCTAGTTGTGTTAGAATTTTTTTTCAATAGCACTATGTTAGCTTAAATTCTGAAACATTTTTATATTTCTGACTAATGTTAGTAATTTATTATCACCAAAATAGGAAAGACTATTTGACTCAGCTTAAGTACAGCTGCATTTTTATAGAATTCAGATATATTCATACGCCAGTGAAGTCTTCATTAATGCTAATAAACCTACCATAAAAACTTAGAATTTGTGCACACATGCTGCATTCGAGATGTGCAGCAAAGAAGAAACTTTGTTCAACATTAAAATATAGGATGATTAATTGAAAAAGTTATTTTTATTTGCCACAAACTCGAATACCCTGCATCTCTTTGCCTGTCTCTGTTCTGTGAAAAATAGGCCTAAAATTTTGTGTAAACCTTTCTCGTGTCTTACATGCCTCTGGGTACTGTACCTTTTAAATTCTGCTAACAAACCCACACTAACTGAATCAAGGCACATTGGAATAGGAAAAAATGCCTTCCAAAAGCTAAGTGAAGTATTAAGAAACAGGACCTTTTTGTTAGAAACAGAGTAAAGAGTACTGAACTGTGATGCATTATCGGTTCACCTATATGACTGAATGCTGAACAATTCAAGTCTCCTCTTCATCACAGAGGAGTGTGATTCTACAGTAGGATGCTGAGAATACCATGGATTGAACATGTGAGCAATGACAGTTTTAGTGAAATGGAAACAAAAAGGACTCTTGTTGAACCAGAAAGAATCCATTAAAGTTTCTTGGGCACATAATGAGAAAAGTGGGCTTGGAGAATTTGAAACTGACAGGGCATGCTGAAGGTAAGAGAGACAGGGAAGTAGCAAATAACCTAGCTAATGTGCTTGTGGAAATGGTTGACAAAACAGAACAGAGATTAGGAGAGATAGCCAAAGGCAAAACCTTGTTAGAGCTACAAAAGACAGGAAATTATGGAGAGCCATTATCATTTGCATCCTGAAGGGCGTGGCACATAGAAGAAGTGAAAAGGTTTTTAAAAAAAACAATCAATCATATGGGATCAATTTTAGCTAATTTGGTAGAGGCAGAGTGCTTTTCAGCACACACACACACACACACACACACACACACATCTCCTTGTAAATAACAGAAGGACCAGAAAGTATTTTTTTTGTTTATTTGAAATATAAAACTTTCTTCTAACCCACTTCCATTCAAGTTCTTTAATTTTGCCATTGTTGGGAGAAAATCCTAACCCTGCACCCCCCACCATAAACAATCGAAGTGGCTCCCCCCACACACACACACACACCAAAGTAACACTTCAAAATTATTAAGTGGAATTTCTCTAAATTCAGCTTTAGTTTTTTATAACTCTGATGATTGGATATGTTGTCCTTGTTTCGAAGAAAATCATTTTAATAAGAAGCCAAATTACAGTTGTGTTTATCACAGAGCAGATTTGATTGATGATTGCAACTTAGATATTTAATTGTAAAATTGCTATCATCCTTATTGATTTGGAAAAACTACTATATAAAAATTGTAGGTTTCACATCCCCCCCCCTCCTTATAAAAAAAAATTACCTTTTATTTTTATCAAATTTGAAGATTATCTAGCCAATTTTTGTTTATCTAAGATAAGCAGATATGAAGAAAATCCCCAACAAAAATGAAAGTAAATTTTATTTGGCTGGGGTAGTGTGGGTACATTTGGTTCACTTGCTAGGCTTACAATGCAGAATTTGAGTATGAACATGTTGTTTATATAACCTTTTTTGAAAGCAGTACCTCTGATAAAAGAAACATGTTTATCAAGGCAAAACCAGAGAGAAAATGATGTCCTGGATAAGAAAATCTTTAATAAATTCTTAAATAGGTTGAAGACGATCTTTTCCTATTGATGCTTGGACAACAATTGATAAATAAATCATTGTACACCAATTCGTGTCATGTTCAATTGTGTTAGAATGTGTGCCATGTTCTCTTTTAATGCTAGTTAATTTTCTTGTTCGTTTCCTGCCAACCTATTATTATATCAAGTTGGCTTCATCATATGTAAGGCTTCTTATGACCACCCCCTCCCCCCAACTTTCATCCATGTTACTTCCTATAATGGTCAACCGCCTACTCACTGGCAGCCTGGGGAAGCTGCCGGGGGAAGTGACATTGATCAACGCAAATAAAGAACACATAAATGCGTGTTGTTGTTGTTCTTCTTTTTTTTTTTGTTTTGTTTCATATTGTTTTTTGTTTCTTTGAAAATCCGATCAGTGTAAGTGCTTTTTCACTATTGCAACTTGGATTTTAAACAGTTGTCAAGATGAGTACTCATTGCACCCTAAGAGGTTTTATTATGATTTCTGTTGCTCATTGCTTGACTGATGTTTACAAGCCTATCTTGCATTGTACTCATAATTTAAAAAAACAAAAACAACTGAAAATATTTCTTCCTGTGTGGATCAAATTTTGTTCATTTCTATAAACTTGTCTTTTATTATGATTGGTTTTCCTACTAATATGTCACACACTGATTAACATGCAGTTTATCTTTTACTGCTCTTCAACTTATTCTGACCCTCTTTTATATTTTTATTTATTTATTTACACTGCTCTTCACCTTATACAAGGCCATTTGAGGGTAGAGAGGGTTACAGAATAAGACACACGGCTTATAGGGATATGTGCAGAAGATAACGGTTAACCTTAGACTTGAACAGATTAAGATTATATTGATTGGGGGGAGCATCCTCTTGGGAGTTGGTTCCACAAGGCAGTGGTTCATGGGAAGAATCTGCTCAAATGGAACTTATATCTCACCAAAGGAATTTGAAGAGAATGAGAGAGGTTCGCAACAATGTGCATGACGTGGTGGGTCTTGGCTATGAAGGTTAGGAATTAAGGAATGTAGTTCGTCTGAACACCCTGCATGGAAATAGCAATAGAGCAACAAGAGACTTGTCATGTTTTACCTTTGTGGAAGGAGCTTTAGGTTGGAAAGGAATTCCTCACCCATAAGTATGCAGAGACACTTTGCAAGAGTAGAAAGTTCCTGGCAGCTCCTGCCTATATATGGCAGCAGTACTCCATTTTCAGCCTGAATTGGCTCTTGTAGAGGATAACAGGAAGAGTCTGGTACTTAATGAAGTGGTACAGGGAACTGCCCATTTTTCCAGCATCTTTAGCAATGGATTTTATGTACGTGATCTGGGTTGAGTTTAAGCCCCAATAGGTGCTCAAGACACAGGGCCTCACTGAGGGAACATCCATTCATTATGATTGGTGAAAGTTCCAACTCCGATCTGTAATATCACTAGTTTGGTTTTCGAGGTATAGAATGTGACCAGTCAATTTGTCCCTCACTGGGCCGTTAAAGCTAGGTCTGAAGCAAGATCAGCTGCCAAACTCTGGGCAGGGTCTTGGAGTTACAACTATTTACCGTTGTATCACCAGCATAGATATTCGCAAATGATCGGAGTGTACTCTTCAGCAGATCATTTATGGAAAATCAGAGGTCTGATATGCTCTGGTCTTACACCCATATCTCGTTGAAACAGCACTTCTCATACAATCACTGGGGTTAAGCAATGTCGAGCCTGGTCAGTACCTAGACAGATGACTGCTTGGGAATAACAGGTGCTGTAAACTTTAATGTGCAGGTGGTGTAAAGGATGACTACTCAGAATTGGAACTTGGCTTCAATTCCAGTCAGGTTCATTATATTCACAGACATGCAAGTACCCTCAGGAAAGGAATGATTCTACCTCTTCACCTCTCCCCAGCTATGGGTTAAATAGGACTTGTATCAGTAAATTATTATCACCAAACAAAATAAATTCTTACAATCTAAAAATATTTTCTTGCTTTAAATAACCTGCATAAGATTGATAAGCTGTAAAAAAAAACAATCAGACATTTTTATTTATTTATTTATTTAAATCAATTCACCCCAAGTAGGGCAATAATGCCACTAAGACACAAGGGGCTACTGTAAGCAAAAGAGAATGAGAAGACTGTAGAAGGAACTGGAAATCCAGTCCTTAACAGGAAGCAAGTGAGAGATCTCTACTCCTGTTCAAAGGACCAGATGATAGGCAAACCTATCTTCTCCTATTCATGCTCTGTAAAAATGTGAAACCTTTACTGCTGGTCATTGCCAATGTTTGTCATGTAAAACTAAAAAAAAAAAAAAACCTTTATTCACAAATAAAGAGAATTAAGACTTGAGAAATTTCAGTAAACTGTTCTTCCAAAATTCTAGAAAATGATGCTTTTGTTGACTCATTTGGAAAGCCAACTTTTAAAGAAAAAAGAAAATCTGTTCATTTGTATCAATTTTATCAAACTCTTATCAATAATCTAATTTTAAAACAGACTCAAATTTCTAATTAATATCTGCTTCCTTATAGGATTCTTCTCTTTTTTTTTTTTTTTTTTTTTTTTTCTTTTTTAAATTACACTTCAAAACCACCTCAATAATCATCTTAGGTGAAATCAGCCATTTATATATTTATTTCACTCCCATTCATTAACACACCAACCTATAATATATATATATATATATATATATATATATATATATATTCACTAACGTTATTGCTCATTTAGCCCCTGGTTGTAAACTCTGTATACCACTCCACACACCCTAAAATTATGTTTCTCTCTCTCTCTAAGCCCAGTCATTATGTTGGGAGCTGCTTGAAACTTGTTGTTCTATGCAACTATTATGGATTTAGGATGATCAGCTGTTGGACAAAGAGTTATAAGATTAAAAAAAAAAAAAAAAACGGCCCCAAAAGATGATGTTTTGGTGCTTATGCACTTGTTAGTGTGATGAGACCGGCAACAGGAAAAGGGAAGTCATTGTAACTGCATAACACAGTGTTGATAAGAACGACGACGACAACAGGCAGCAACAGATATTCGCTGCACGGTCATGGCAAGAGGGTGTCTAGTCTATATTATTGACGCCACCCCCACTCTATTCTCTCTCTCTACCTTGTACCACTCTAGCATGGACTTCAGTATGTAAAGATGCACAGAGTTATACTGTTAACTTGGGCTATTTTGGGGGGACCCTGGACTTGCCAACCAGATTACACCTGTCCCCTCATGGTTCTCACACGGTCCTCTTAGTCTTATTTATATTCGGCACAGACTCTCTCTCTCTCTCCTGGCAAGTATGTTCTTCTTTCTATGTTGTTTGCATTGATTTCTTTTTATAATAACACACAAATTCCTTTTCAATGTTTGTTTCGCTCGTTCCATGAAGAGATGTTGCTACACTGAATATATAATGAAGAAAATCAAATAGTTCACTTTCAGCCACTCTTTTCGTGTATATCTGCTATTGAAAACATTTTTAAAATATCTGTTATATTTTCTTCAGATTTTTAACTTTCTAATCCTTTTCAACTTTACATTTGGAAAGAGGAAATGCTTTTATTTTTTTATTTATTTTTAAAGCTGCATGTTCTTGCCTATCGTTTGCAGTTAATGAAATTCTAACTTTTTATTAAATACATAAATTGATAAATATATTGCATTTAATAATTCCTTTGAAACGTGCCTCTTGAATCAAAGTAGCTGTCATCGTGACAATGTAATATTTTCTCACGATATATGAGATGATTATAAAAATCACACTTTGTTTCTTTAGAACAGTACTTTCATCTTTTAGGTCGTGCATCTCATAGATAAAAATACAGGTGGCCACTTAAATCTGAACAAGTTCAACATACTTATAATAGACAAAAACAAACTGAAAATGATAAGCTGTTGAGATTTATTTTTTGTAGCTGTACTTTTGTCTCTTTTACTGTTGAAAGGTAGAAGACTGAGGCCTTTATGTCGGTGATATTATTAACATCTCCTCTTACCAAGGTGTTAATGACGGTAACCCATTTAAGTCTCGTTAGTAGCCACTGTAGCTTAAGTGAATTCTAAGCCGACTCTATAAACTCTTTACTTCTTGTTACGTTGTTTTTCTTCCTTCCCAATTGCACCCACCAGGCATACGTTGTGGCAGTAGGAGGATAGTCAGGATGAGTAGTGATGATGCACTTCTTCTTTTGCTACTATGTACTGTATCCCTTTGGGATATGAGCAATTGTAGCTCTCCACCATTTCCTGTCCTTTGTAGCTCTTAGTAAATTTTCTCTTTTTGTTATCTCTCCTAAACCCTGTTCTTCTAGCAATTTGCACAATCAGGTTGGGTGTTGTTTTCCTCTCTCTCTCTCTCTCTCAATATGTCCTAGGAGTATCAAATTTTCTAAGCCCACTTTTCTCCTCACATGTCCTATAAATTTGAATTATCTCTTTCTGGTGCTAAGTAGGTGTCTTTTATTGCTTCCATTTTCTGTAAGACTTTGTCGTTGATCATATGTTCAGTCTATGGTCTTTTCAGCATCCTTCTGTAGAATCACATTTCTGATGCCTCAAGTCTCTTCAACAGTTCAGTATTCTTTTCTTTGTTTCTAATGATATTTTCCCATTTCTTAATACTTTGATTAGCTTTTGAAAGGCATCTTTTGTTATCTGAATGCACCTCTGGATTTTGATATCACACATTCTGTCCTCTGTTAAAACACTTCCCATGTATTTAAATTTTTGAACTTGCTTGATTTTGGTATCTGCAATTTGTAGTTTGCAATTGTTAAATAGAAAGAATGTTGACTTTTATGGCAGTCACTCAGATGCTGAAAAGTCCTCAGCTAAAGAATGACTAATCATTAAACATTATATAACACTAGAAGTGGATACTTGATAGTGAAATAGAATGGTTTCCTAAATTCTTTTATTCCTCATAGATTGTTCACAGATTTCCTTTCACATATGAATTTCATTTGAAATTTTCCAACATGGCAACAAGAATCTTTTTCTGCACTTGAAAAAAAATTTGAATATTGTTTAATGTAAATAAGTTGACCTGACCATTCGTAAGGGAGCTTTCAAAAAAGCTGAGGCCATGGAAAGAAAAATGTAACAAAAGGAGTAAATAAATATTTTTTCTTAAGAAAATGTGAAATTTTAACCTTATTGGGAAATTTTCTAAAACTTAATTTTATGTTAGCACAAATTAATTTTTTTTTTTTTTAAATTTTCTCAAATAGCATTTATATTTTTTGTGTTTTTATAAGTTAACAGCTGAAAGAAATGTTGTCAAGTGTCTCAACATTATTTAAAATTTTCAAAAAACCAATTTAATGAGATATGCTTTTGGTAGTTACAACTGCTTTCAAGTTTAATTTCTCACCAAAAGTTGATAGAAAAATAAATTGTTCCTGTTTTCTAGTCTTGAAATACTTGAATTTCAGCTCATTTCAAACAAATCTGAAAATGTTGATTTACAGCTGGTTACTGTAATTTTGAAGTTTTGTTGGAGATGATCACATTAAAAATGCTCTTTTCTCTCTGCCATTTTTTTTTTTTTTTTTTTTTAAATCATATTTTGCATTATTTTGGGGGCACTTTGATGTGTAATGGTTAGCAAGCTTGTCTTGCTAGATCAATTACAACTGAGTAGTGAGTTTGATCCTCACTGGGTGCTCCACACTTTCGGCCTTGTGCCACATCTAAGCTACACATAGAAAATCACTATATTTTGCATTATTTTTTATGAAAAAAATTGTTGATTTGAAGACATCTTCAGATTACTTTTCCTGTTTCCTTCTGTATTTCCTCCATTTTATTAGTTTTTCTTCACTGCACCGCAATCACCTCATGCTATATTTTGATCATTGGTCTTTGTGTATTTACTTGAGAAAGATTGATCTCTTGTTTGAAGACAGCTACTTCAATGAGACACATTTATTTAATAATCTTAAGGAGTAAATAGCTAAGATTCTAAATGTTTATGTGGACTTTTCACTCATTACTTAAAATCTCAAATCACCCTCACTTCCTCTTGCTGTCTTTGAACCACTTTCTTGCGAGAGGGGCTTTTTTTTTTTCTTTTTTAAATTCCCAAATGATATATGCTACATGTTGTCTTAAAGTTGACAATCTTAGGATTTCAGAACTCGTCTATGTCCTAACGCCAAGTATTTTTCAAGTGATGATCATTTTGCATATGTTTAATTACTTAATTTAGAAGATCAGTTCTGGATCATTGCCTTTTCTGTTTCTTTTTGTTAGGAAAATCATTCGGATCTTGTTGCAAACATGAAATTAAAAATATAAAATGGTGATAATTTAACCATTGCACCCTTCATAGGCTTGTTTCCAACATAAGTTTCCTTGTATTTATCAGAAAATTATGATTTTGAGCCTCTATTCCTGTTTTTTTTGTTTTTTTATTTTGAGTGCTGAATCTGGCACTGAAAATTCCCCCTCCCCAATCTAAATGGGTTAAATGCAAAATTTAATCTCTTTTCAGGAATTTGGGCTTTTCATTGCAAATCGTGTTTCCTGCACCTAAACTACTATTATTTTTTTTAATTCATAAAAATTGTGAAAGTTTTGTTTTAATCTTCCTCTTAAGTATAAATAATATTAATGGTAATATTAGCTGTTTCCTTATAAGGAAACATTTGGCATTCATTGACTAAGCAGCAGACAGTACTACTCTCAGTTGATATTTATTAAAATAATTTTAATCTGAAAAACTGAAAACAATATTCATTTCCTTTCATGTTAAATATGAACAGATCATAACCCACTTTTATATGTTGCTTAAAAAATATCAGTTTTTGATTTAAGTTTCCTTGTGTTTATCAGAAAATCATGATCTTGACCTATTTTTATTTTGAATGCTGAATCCAGTTTGGGCATTGAAACTCCCCCCCCACACACACACACACACAGTATAAATGATTAAATGCAAAATCCAAGCTCTTTTCAGGAATTTGAGGTCTTCACTGTAAACCAGGATTTCTAGACAGACTTCCATTTTTTTTTATTCATAGAAATATGAATGTTTTCATTTAATCTTCGTCTTGAGTAGAAATGATCTTAATGCAGTTCCATGATTGAGCTGGAAAATCATTCAGGGGCTGGAAACCCTTAAATGTTTGCTTTGCCCTGTGTTTGCAAACCCACTATGTCTTGTTTAGTTATTTACATAATTCTTAGAAAATGATTGTCAAGATATTTACATGATTCTATTTAGAAAAAAAGGAAATTTATCTGTTTTAAAGGAATTAGATTTCATTTTGTGTCTTCCTGTTTTAAGCACAAAGAAAATCTATTTTTAACTGTTCATATTAGAAGCTCTGAGTAAAGTACTTTTGGAGCACAAAACAATTTCTTTTTCCAGATCTGATCGACTTTTTTCTTAAAAGTTGATGAATTTGATAATTTTTGTCTTTACTATTAAAAATTTCTGTCTCTTCTTCTAAAGTTAAACAAAACTTTTTTTGCCATTTATCTGGAAACTCATTCTTTCTATTTTTGATGTGACATTTTTAATTTACATTAAATAAACTCCTACCTCTTTGTACAGAAAAAAGTTGTCATCTGTCTTCAAATCAATTCTTCTATTTCAAGTCTTGTTTTCATTATTATTATTATTATTATTTTAGATTTCTGGCTCTTCCTCCAAGGATTTGATGTCCAGAGAGAAAGACATGAGAGAGAAGAGCGAAAAAGGTGAACGTCGCCAGAAAGATAAATCCGATGCTGGCCAACCTGGGGACGCACAGGTAACAACCTATATTCCTTCTGAACTCTTCACAATTCCTGCCATCACTAGATTCAGTTTTTATAATCCTGACAGGGGAGAACATTGTTATTAGAATGAGTCTCAAGAACATTGAGATCTTATTACTTTGACACTGACTCCATTTATCCTGTCACCATTGTGCTTACAGTTCGACTTCATTATCTCTGATATTTATACAATCTTGTTTCATTTACTATTGTTAGTTATAACATATTCGTTGAAATTACCAACACAATGGATGACTTCTATATCTAATATAAAGTGAATCATTATTTAAAGTTGTAAGAAAAAATCCTAATTAACTATTATTTAAAGAATTAATGAAGAACATCATCTTGATTATTAAATGAATTGTTCTTTTCTAGTTTTCTGATGGAAAATATTTGCTTTCTTCATTTCTTCAAATGCCAAGTAATAAACATTTGTAAATATATATAATCGATAATTGGAATATATTTTATAGTTTATAAATTTCAAATTGAAAAAAATATTTGCTTTCTTCATTTCTTCAAATGCCAAGTAATAAACATTTGTAAATATATATAATCGATAATTGGAATATATTTTATAGTTTATAAATTTCAAATTGAAAAAAAATATTTATAAATTTCAAACTGAAAAAAATGGCACCAAGTTTTTTGGTTCGTATTTCTAGCTTCTAAATTTGTTGAATGATTCTTGAATGCAAAAGTCAACAAAAGCAACTTCTGATTTCAAAATAAAAATTTCACAATTGTTTTCATATTTTCATTCCTTGAAATTCAAATGGAGTTTTTTGTTGACCTTGTTATATATTCCCAAAGAAAATGACTTTCTTTCAAGTTATCAACAAATATGAAAATTTCTTTATTAAAAATAGTCATCCAACAATACCTGTTAATTTAGAATTTAAATAAATGTTTAATTTTCAATAAGTACATCTTGATATCATTTAACAATTAAAGGTAAATAAAAAATTCTTTTAATAATTGTTCATACATTTTTTAAAATATTTAATTACCTCAGGTAAGGTACTTTAACCTTTATCACTCTGTATGCGACTTCATATACTGTACATAAAGTTTATTCTGGCACTGAAGGGGACTCTGATCCCTGAACAATAGTGTGTTTGAATTTCAGAATGTGTTGTCATATCCTGCTATGGCAACAGGAAAAAGCTTTGAGTGAAATTAACAATAAGGATACTGCAATTGAGAGGTATTGAAAAAAATGCAATGAACAGGGAAGTAATATTAATAATGCAGGGTGTTAAAGGTTAAATAAAAGCCAAAAGAAATGTCTATTATCAATTCTATTGTAGTTTGATTTTTGCTAGTCACTTTACTGTTCGATTCGTATTACATTGTTATGAATTTTAAAACCTGTTCTTTTCTCTCTTTTCTGCTTGTGTCTTTTCTATTCCTTTCTCAAGTGTTCTTCTTAATGTCACTTTTCATTATGCTCATCACAGGTGGTGACAGAAGTAAAACAAAAAAAAATAACAAGCAAAATGTTCTTGTGGCAAAGACATGTGCATGCCTTGTGTCAGTTTAACATGCTTCTCATTGATGCTTTGTTTTCTTTGATTACACAAAGACTATTTCTCTCTGGTACTTTGGCTTTAATTGACCATTTCAATGTTGTGTCTGTCTGTATGTACGTATGTGTGTGTTTGGGTGTGCGTGCTAACCTTTTTCAGTCATCTGCGCTCTGCTGGTTGTTGATGTTTTTTTTCGTTTTTTTTTTGTGTGTGTCTTCTTCAGATTCTTCTTGGTTGTTCAACTCATGCGCATGTGTTTTCGGCTGCCCTAACCCAGCTTAGGAAAAAGTTTTAAATTATATATTTGAGTATTTAACATTTTTGAAAATTTGAACAAATAAAATCCAGTGCCAACTTTCTTGCTTTGAAATATTCAGGTCTTTAAGCGAAGAAGTTTTTTTTTTTTTCCATCTTCTCAAGCAATTGTCTTTTGCCATTCCATGCTTATTAAGAATTTCGGTTAAAAATAGTGAAACCCAATAGAAAAATGCTTCTTAGAATTGTCTTACTTTTTCATTTTTTGTCTAAACAGTTTTTTGTCTTTGTGATATTTTTTTTTATGTACCAGCATCCCCCTCCCCACCAAGTAAGATCTTGGCAAATCCTTCAGGTTTATTTATTTTTTAAATTCATTAAAATGTTTTGTTTATTTTTTTTTTTTATACTTCAGGCTTGTATACATGACAGATTCACATAAATAGTTTTTCATAAAGGTTCCACTCAAATGTGTTTTTTTTTTTTTTTTTTAAACAAGTTTCTTAGACAAAGAGAAAATAAAGTACTAAATATCTGTACTGTGTTATCAAAATGTTCATTGCTTAAGTCATTTATTCTCTTTTAGTGTTGATAGTTTTCATTCAAATTTAATCTCTGCTTTGAACCCCCAAAACAATTCTCATTTGAGATTAATTATCTAACCATTTTCTAGTGGAAGAAAGATAACTTGGGGGGTGGGCAGTGAAGTCAATACCCAGAGGCAAAAGTCTGTTTCATGCTAAATGTAATCATCAGACCATGTGTGTTTTATTTTGCTCAACTATATATTCAGGTTAGTGATTCATTGTGAGTAGTCATAATGCATCACTTACCTGTAAGTAGAAATAGTCGAGCAAAAACATAATGCATATGGCCTGATGATTGCATTTAGCCTGAAACTGTCACTTCCAAGTGTTGACTGCAATGCCCACTTATATATTTACATATGCTCTATCCCTGATATTGAGCACTTTAACCCATAAATATAGCATACCTTAAAACTATATTTTATCATATATATAAAGAATGGATTTATTTTTAATCTGTCATTTTTATTACTACAGATGTTTTTTTTTCATGGATACCCATTTTTGAAATAAATTGCCTCATTTTTAAACTGTGTGTATTACGTGTACCAACCTGCACACACAAAAACTTAATAAAAAAACAAAATGCTTTCCATCAAGGTTTGAACATGTGTCCCCCTTTTGTAAGAGGAATTATCACTTGATTCAATGTGCTTTAGACCCCACCCAGCCACAGAGTGTGCCACAGCCCAGCAAGTTTCTAAGTTTCTCTTTTAAGTTTTCTTGAGTGCATAAACTGGTAGCTGAAATACATACTATTTTTAAACAAAAAAATTTTTTTTTTTAAATAGGGCATCTATTTCAAACACATGTATCCACTAAAAATAACATGTTTTATATATTGATCGCTCGTAAAAAGAAAAGATTAATCCCTTGGCTTTTCTGGCGTGCTGTGCATTCCATTTTTCTATGGAGTCTTTTGTTGATATGCTGCACCTTAAACAGTAGTGTTGGAATTTTGGCAATCAACACCGAGTGTGTCTCCCTTTTCAGATTAGCTATTAAGTTTTACCAATCAGGAATCGTCATATGTAATATCCAATTTGCCATCTCTATGAAGACACACTATAAAGAAAATATCCTGTTTTTGTCTTGCTAATTGACTTCTTCTTTTTCTTTTTTTTTTTTGTTTCTCATTTCACCACAGGCAAGGCAGTAAAGCCACTAAGATGCAAGGGGTTACTGAGTATGAAAGAATATGAGAAAAAGAAAAACAAGGAAAAACAAAATTATTAAGGCAAGAAAATATAAAAGAACGGGAATTAAGACAAACGATAACAGTTGACATTGCATTTAAATTTTTAAATATCAAACTTGATTTGGAAAGCAAGAAGGAGGAAGGGACTTCAACAAGTGTAAAGTACAAGAGAAGAAACTGTTAGCATAGAACTTAAGGTTACATCTAGGCTTTTCAACTGAAAAATGATGAACCATAGCTGCCAATCTAGTACTGTGCTTAAATTCAATAAGATACAATAGAAGAAAGTTCATCAGAACAATTATGATGAAAATATTTATGGAAAAGGCAGAGAGAAGCTACATTACGGTAATGTCAAAATGCCAGGTCAGAACTGATAACATTGCAGATTCTTCTTTGGATTTTATCAAGAATCTCTAAATGTCTAGTAGAAACACCAGAAAAGATGTAGCTGCAATATTCACTACATTGACAAATGGTCAACTGATAAATGTGTAAGATAGATTCTGGTAAGAAAAATTGTTTTGCACGAAACCGTGAACTAACTTTCTTAGCAGTTGATTCAATAGAATCTTTCCACTTCATGGCGGTTAGCATCAGTCATGTTGATGGAAATAACTCATTCAGACATTTATGGTAGGAACCATGATTCTTTTTTTTTTTTCTCTTGCTCATCTTTTGATAGGATCTCTGTTTAATAAGAAAATAATATCCATCATTTAAATTTTTTTATTTTCATCTTGAAAATTATCAGTAATTGTCATAAAATTGAAGCACTTAAGCATTTTTTTTTAATGTTTGCATTGACCTAATTTCAAAAGTTCATAAATTCAAGATTCTTTATACTTTTCTTCATCTAAATAGGATTAACTTTTTTTTGCCCCTTTTAAACTTTTGAGAAATAATTTCCAATTTCCAAGAAATTGACAGAGTATTGCTTCTCTTCTGCTAATTGAATGTTATTTTGAATGTTACCGCCATGAAATGTTTGTCTCCATAATTTTTGTGTGTAACACAAAAAGCTAATAGCACAACCCTAACCCTCCAATACATTCTAACATAATCACTGCCTCAGCTATTAAGTGTAGTGACAATTGTTTCTGTTCTGCTTGAGGTCGGCTCCTGCTGTGTGCTTTGAACCTTGAATCGTTTTATTTTCTCCCCTGCAGATCACAGGTATCATTACATTCAAAGCATCGATCAGGTCAACTTTTTTAATAATTAACTTGATTTATTTAAAGACCTTCTCATTAAGTTCTGATAGATTCAGTCGACATCCTCTTGCAATTTTGACCATTGTTTCATATTGATGGACCTTTGAGTTTTTGAAAAAAGAAAAAAATTCCTTGACAACCTTCTCGGATGTTGGTTTGCGTCATTTGGCAGAGTATCGTCCAAGTCTGTAGCTTCTGCTTTTCAATCTTCAAAATGCTTCTCTTCTGCCAGAGTCTTCCGATGCTATGGTCAACAATTAATCTTGATGACAAAATCTCCATTGAGCATGCATCCAGGTAATGACCAATTGTTGCTCATGTTCTCATTGAAGGCAACTCCCTAATGCTCCATGGGAAGGAAATCTTTCTTTAAACCAAGTTTTCTAAACCTAATTAAAGTGTAGTCAATGTATTCTGCATATACTCTGATGTTGTCCTCCAAAACAAACAATTTATTTGAAAAGAAGTTTGGTAAATCCTTTTCAGTGATTTCCTCTCCCAAACATTTCGCATTGGCTGTTGTTATATGCAGAAATGATGTATGCATGTGAATGTTGACTGTTATCAATGGGGAAATATTTTACTGACATTTCAGTTCTCCATCAGTCCCAATTAAAATGTTGTCTGAAAAGAGCGTTCACTTGTTTTATCTGCTGTTTAACTCATATTCATTTAGCCAATTCATTCAGCATTTTTTTTTGATAACTTTTTTCACATTTTGGAACTTGCGCCGATTACAAACAAAAATGTTAAGAGCAACAAGTGTTAAAAAAATAAAAATTGTAAAAGTTTCAGTAATTTTGCCCCAAACTTATAACCCCACTGCCCAGGTCAGTGTTTAATCTGTTCTTGGTTTATTTTTTCTCATTTTTTACTCTTTTCTCAATCTCTCATATATATATATATATATATATATATATATATATATATATATATATATATATATATAACCACTCTATCTTGCACTTTCTCCCCCTTGCTCCTTATATTCTCTCTGCTACAATCTTTGTCTCTCTCTCTCCCTCCCTCCTACACCCTATTTCTCTCTCCCCCTCCTACACCCTATTTCTCTCTCCCCCTCCTACACCCTTTGTGTCTCTCTCTCCCCCTCCTACACCCTTTGTGTGTGTGTCTCTCTCTCCCTCCTACGCCCTTTGTGTCTCTCTCACTCTCTCCCTCCTACGCCCTTTGTGTCTCTCTCACTCTCTCCCTCCTACGCCCTTTGTGTCTCTCTCACTCTCTCCCTCCTACGCCCTTTGTGTCTCTCTCACTCTCTCCCTCCTACGCCCTTTGTGTCTCTCTCACTCTCTCCCTCCTACGCCCTTTGTGTCTCTCTCACTCTCTCCCTCCTACGCCCTTTGTGTCTCTCTCACTCTCTCCCTCCTATGCCTGTTGTGTGTGTGTGTGTGTCTCTCTCCCTCCTACACCCTTTGTGTGTGTCTCTCTCTCCCTCCTACACCCTTTGTGTGTCTCTCTCTCCCTCCTACACCCTTTGTGTGTGTCTCTCTCCCTCTCCTACACACTCTCCTCCTCTCTCTACACTCTCCTCCTCTCTCTACACTCTCCTCCTCCTCTCTACACTCTCCTCCTCTCTACACTCTCCTCCTCTCTACACTCTCCTCCTCTCTACTCCTCCACTCTCTCTCCTCCTCCACTCTCTCTCCACTCTCTCTCTCTCTCTCTCCACTCTCTCTCTCTCTCCACTCTCTCTCTCTCTCCACTCTCTCTCTCTCTCCACTCTCTCTCTCTCTCTCCACTCTCTCTCTCTCCACTCTCTCTCTCTCTCCACTCTCTCTCTCTCTCCACTCTCTCTCTCCACTCTCTCTCTCTCTCCACTCTCTCTCTCCACTCTCTCTCTCCACTCTCTCTCTCTCTCCACTCTCTCTCTCTCTCCACTCTCTCTTTCCTCCCCCTCTCCCCCTACCCCCTCTCAATTTGTAATATTTGATGAGTTCAAATTTATTTCTTATTTGTTCTAAATGAATCAAAATAAATACTTTGCTGGTGCCATGTGTCCTATTGATTTGTGTTGCATGATTTTATATATTTTCTCTTGATTTTGAACGTGTGTCCGAAGGAGATCTCTGCTGGTTGCTATGTTGAAACATTTGATTTTAATGACAATGCATGCTGCATGCTCCTTTTATTTTTAGGAGTCTGATAGGTTGGATTTCAGGGCGGGGTCTGGCTTAACACCAATTGCTGGCCGCAAGAACAAGCGAGCTTCATCAGTGCACAAGTCAAACTCATTCAGCGTAAGTGTCTCTCCGCATATCTTCTCTCCCTTCAACTATTTTCTTTTTTTTTCTTTTTTTTCTTTTTTTTTTTTTTTTAACCTTATTCATTTTCTGATCATCTTTTTAAGGGACTGTTCAACATGTGCATTCTTACATATCCCTCCCTACCTTTCAGCCTTTAACTAAATTAATGAGGAGCCTTGTAGAAACAATGCATTTTAGTTGATTAAAGTATTTCTCATTAATGTTGAAATTATCTTTGAGTGCCTGAAAACATCTGACAAATTTCTGCCACTTTTATGCTATATCCACAATGTTTTTTCTCTCTATAAAAGGAAATAAATGGATGTTAATTAATCAATTATTAATTGATATTTTCCCCTCTTCTTTTACTTTATAGATTTCCAAACATAAATATTATCTATAAACTTTTTTCATACATTCAGTTGAAGGTGACTATTTTTTTTTTTTTAAATAATCTATTTTCTTATTGTCAGCAGTAAGGAGACTTAAAAAAAAAAAAAAAAAAAGACTCAAGTCTAATAAAAAGCATCAATTGTTTAAAAATGGTTGGAAACATTAAAAATGGCACCTGAGCAATTGATTAGATTCCAAATGAGTCAAGTCTTGGGTTATTCAAGCAGAAAAAAATAGTCTTCTGTGTTTATTCAACATTCAACTATTTGTATTTTTATATTTAAATGATAACCCACAATAGTTACTCAATTAATGTTTAAGTCTACACTTTGAAAAATCTTGTGCATCTGTACAATTTCAAGTAACACTGCTTAGATTAGAGACTTGTTATTTTGTAGATTTCACCCCAAATCTTTAATCTATTGGCTGAACTTTTTCAATCATTCTATTAAAAGATAAATTTGATAGAATTTTTTTTATCAGTAGATATCTTTGTGATTTGTATATAGATTATTAATTTGTTGAGTAAATTTTCAAATATGAAACTACATAATTGAGCATATTACAGTCATTAGTTTGAAATTTTGTTTTATTTATTCATCTCTATGGGGGGGGGGAATATAAATTTTTATATACCAGAGCAATATTGGGAATAATTCATAAGAAAATGGAAAAAGATTTTCTGACGCATTTTGTCCTACAAACGTGTACAAAGTGCAAGAAAAACCTGGAAATAAACTTGAAAGCAAAAGAAACTAAATGAAATTGGCTAGACTATCTACCCAAACACATCTTAAAAAAAAAAAAAAATTTAAATTTCAGTGTCCCCTCCCCTTCATGCACATGTGTAGTTACATCAGCAGAAATATCTCTTTAGTCCGATGAAGTCCTAAAGAACGAAATGTGTTGCACAAAAACAATTTTCTGCTTTGTCATTAATTTATCCCTATCCAAAATTCTTGGTTTTAATTTTATTATTGATTTATAATTTCTTTCGATTCAAGAGTGAAAGTTTTTATGTGTCATTTGCAAATGAAAATAGAAAAGAATTAGTCATCTTATAAAATATTGAGGCTAATTCAGTAGTTTTTAATCAATGAACTTTTTTTTCTTTTTTGTAAAACCATAACTTATTTCTTAACAAGCTTTTAGTCCCTTTAAGTGATAAAGATTTTTGAATTTGTCTGACAGAATGGTTTGCATTGCAAATCAACAAAGAATGCATTATTCTTAGCAGCTGCTCAGCAGCAAGGCAGAGTAAAAAAAAAAAAAATCATATACAAAGAAAGTGGCATATAAAAGTGTGTATATATTTCTTTTCTATTTCTTTAAAAGGGAGAAAGGGCTACCCACCTCATATTAAGTTCTTTACCTGTTTCATCTATCCATTATTCTTCCCAAACCAGCAATTATTTTACATTTGCTTCACTGTTTGTTTATATATATATATATATATATATATATATATATATATAGTGCATTGGATAAATTGTCGCCTAAATTTCGCAAAAATATCTTGAAATACTAGAGCGTAAATTTATTCAATAAAATCAACATTGGCTTCAACCATGGCCTTCAGATGATTTCTGCAACTTTTCTGGACGGTCTCCTTGTTTAAGTTGGTGAATGCTGCTATAATCCTTGCCTTCAGTTCATCTTTGATCTTACAAGGAGTCTTGTTGGTTTCTTGCTCAACTGCATGCCACACATAATAATCAAGGGGGTTGCAGTTTGAGGAGTCAGGGAATCAGATGTAAGGGGTGATGTGATCAAAGAAAATGTCTGGCAACCATGGTGGATTCTCCTGCTTGTGTGGCATGCTGCAGGGTCCTGTTTCCAGACATAGGGTCTTCCAGCAGCCACCCTCTTGACCCAGGGCAGCACTACCTCCTCAAGGCACTTGATGTAGGCCTTCGTGTTGAATGTGAGGCCCTGTGGGATGATGAATGGAGGCATAACATCGCCATCACTAGTGATCATTTCAAACACCTTTGTAATCACCATTAGACTCATCCAACTCTCTTTGAACCCTCTGAACTGTCCTCAGATTGACACCTAAACACTGTGAAATGTTCATATTGGAGCTTCTGGAACAAATGCCAAGCAATACAGCATGCCGTTTCCAAATTTCTGGCACTGTGAATTGCATCATGGTGCTCTTTTTCTCACAGATGGTACCCAACTGACCCTACTATACTGTACAGTTGACAAAATCTAAAATAAACAACACGCATGTGTGAAATTAAAAATTAAAATTTTAAAATGGCAACAATTTACCTATATCAACCTGTTTGTGTGTGTGTGTGTGTGTGTGTGTGTGTGTGTGTGTGTGTGTGTGTGTGTGTGTGAGATTTGGGAAGATTGTTTCAATAAGCCAGAATTAATGCAACATTATTTTTATGATCCAGCCTTAGATAGAAAGCAAAAGCAACGACCCGACCCTTACATACTTAATGATTGCTTGTCAATAATTGTTCAAAAGCATTCCTGTTGACAATGTCAGCCATTAAATTATTCAAAGCAACAGTGAAGATTGAAATTTCTTCACAACAACTAACCTCACTAATTTGTTTGTTTCATCTCATTCTCTACCAAATTATTTTTAAGTAGGTGTTTTTCAAGTATCTTTATTTCTCCCCAAAGCAACACATTAGAAAGGAGTCGGTTGTTCTCCACCCCCATCACCACTTTAATAAATACAATAGAAACATAAAACGAGTATCTAATTAATATAAAACATGACGTTAAGACAAATTCTTTGTTGTAATTAAAATTTATTTTATTTTTGTGGCAGTTGATTTTATAATGACATTAACCTTTGCAGCTACAAAAACCATTGAACTGAAAACCATAAGTGCTTGTTGGTAGTGATTTATTATTTTTTATTATTTTTTTTTTTTAATTAAAATAAAACCAGGGGAAACGTACTGGATCAGGAAAGGCAATCTTTAAAACAAAAAGAGATTAAATATTCATCTTTCAGATAAGTCTTTCATATCAACTAAATTTGTTGAGGCTTTATCCATTACTTTTATACTTCTTCTCACCAAAGTGATAGTTTAGTAATTAGTGAAACAGTACTTTTTATCTGTTCATCTTGTTATTTAAAAAGAATAGAAAGACAAACTTTGGGATTGATTATTTAAATATGTTAGCCATGACAATGCTCTTAGTTTCTTTCTCATTAATTCAGTCAATACTGTCTTCACTTTAGAAAAACGCAAAATATAAAGATTCATATTTCAACCGTCTCTTCAGTAGGAGATGAAACAAAAGAAGTTTCTAAATATTTCAGTATCTTTTTTTTTTCTACTAATATTTTTCAATACTTTAATATAACATTAAACAATTTTAATTTTTTACTGAGATTTTTTTTATTTCTAATTTTTAGTTCTTAGTTTTTAACAAAGTGCATGAAATTCTTCATATGACATATTGGACATCTTTTTTTTTTCTTTTTTTTTTTTTTTTTTTCTAACTCCAAACGAGATTTTTGGTTGACTCATCATGACTGGGCCTCATGGTTGAGCTGAAGTAGATTGGATCTTTTAATTCTAACATGACAAATTGAAGCACCACATTCGCCATAAAAATGCATATAGTAGCCCCCTATGTATTTCTATGTATGACTTGTGGCAGCTTCCTTTCTAATTCTTATTTTTTCAATTAATAATAATTTGCTTCCCTTTGGTTTATGTCAGTTTGATTTTTATTATTATTATTATTATTATTATCAAGCAGATGTCATTTTGTATTTTTCATATCTCTTTGTTCAGCTCCCACCAACCCCTCTTTTTGCTGAAGCAACATTCTATATAAGCCTTTTTCTCATTTCCTAATCAAACAAGTCTTTTTCTTACTTCTTTTGGTAAGTGAATAAAAATGCTTTGCAAATACTCAGAGTACAAATAAAACCTTTTCTATATAATATTGAATGATTTTGTTACTGACAGATTTTTTTTTTTTTTTATCATTTCATTAGAACATGTAGCTATTTCAAATCATTCAGTTTCAAACAAAAGACATTCATTTTAATTGCAGTTCATTCTGTAATTTTAAAAAAACAAATGATGAATAACTTCAATACCAACAGATGCAAACCTGACCCCACTGACATTTACAAATATGAAGGGTGTGGCATTTTGTTCCTCATTAGATTTACTTCAGTCAACTCAAGACAAAAATAAACAAAATGAAAATCATGCTTGAGTGTGTATGTGTGCATGCATGTGTGCGCGCACACACACACACACACACACACACACACACAAGTTAATCTGTTCCATTTACAAAGGATCATTTATTTCATTGAAACTTCTTTGATAATCTTATTGTTTCTTTTCTCCTATCTTCAGATTCCTTTCTTTAAATTTAATCACTCTTTCTTCTCTGTTAGAATAAAACTAATGAAAGAATGCTACTATCATCTCATGGAGGTTTTTTTTTTTTTTTTTAATTTTAAAAACATGCAACACAGACTGATAAGGTTATATGTAAAAGTTGATGAATAACAATTTATTAGTTCATTAAAAGGTGAAAAATGGGTTGTAGTGTCAAACCTAAATAGCTTCTTTTTTTTTTTTTCCTTGTTTAGCCAGTTAAATACAGCTAAGTGTCTCTGTTCAAATATTATTTCATCAATTATAATTAAAGCAATTCAGGCCTTACTTTAATCAGAACCTGAAATAGAACTTTTCTAAACATTGGCAATTACTGTTATTCAGTTTTGCAAAATTAAAAAAAAGAAAAATGAATGTAATCCTTAATTTGAATAGTTTAGATATTGATATGAAACATTCAGTTTTTAATTGAGTGCAAATTTCACTTAGTTCCTTGAAATAGACGAAACCTCATCCGCCTTTTACAAATTTGCCTTGTTCCTAACGTTTTTTTTTGTTTTTTTTTTTAAATGGATTTTCCCCCTCATAGTCAGCTAAGTTTTCAATTCCAAGCTACTTAGCCAAAGAAGCAAACATTATCGTTTGTCAATTTATTAATTCACAGATCCATTTTGAAAAGCAAAAATGCATTAATATAGATTTGCAATATTCATAAACCGATGCCAATTGGCACCAGTAAAGTCCTCGGTTTCAAATAACTACCGTTTGTTGATTTGTCCTCAAAAATATTCTGATTGACTGAAAGACAGTCTCAGACCATTCCTGGAAAATCATTGTTCCAATACGCAAACTAATGCTACTAGATAACAGGATACAGGCGGAATTTAGCTAAATAACAATCCCATTTTTCATGCTTTTGTTTTATCATATATCTGTATTGGTCAACCTAGTTCGAAATGTCTATATATGCATATCAATTTAAAAGTAAGCTAAGCACCAAAAATTGCCATAAAATTACAATCTACTCTTATTTTTGAGGTTGTGAAATTGCTTTTCAGTCAGTCTCTATTGAAACCCGTCTTTCTACTACAAAGACTCATTTCTCAGCGGGTCATTTCATTTTTATGCGTCCCTTCCTGGGAGGTGGGGGTGTTATTATGGCTATTGTTCTTGTCATAACCAAAATAGAATGTTGCTTTGGCTTTCAACAAGTTTTTTTCAGCATTGTTGCTTGTAAAGGTGGCTTTAATAATAGCTGTGTTAACATTTCCGTATCAGTTAAGCAAAGCATAAAACCTGCAAACACTTCTTTTTTAGTTTTAATTTGATACACTTTATTCAAATGTAACTTGGTGCTATTTTTAATTAAGATTCCGGAAGACTTGCTGACAAAGTTCCTAACATTTAAGGGACATATTTTGTCTTTTTATTATTATTATTAGAGATACATATATTGGAACGAGTACTTCCTCTCCAGCGAAATTCGACATGAATTATTGAACAAAAGTAAGAGACAGATTTTAAGGAGAGAAATTGAAAGAAAACTGAAATTGTTTGTTTTCCTAAACCTTATGACTTTTCAAGTAGAAACTAAATGATGAATTTATCTTGTACTTTTGTTGAATAATTCAGATTTCATTTGTTTCAATTTCATATCATAAATTTCCTTGTGGATAATTGTTTTCTTCATCTTTCATTTAACAAAGATTAGTTTGAAAATAATCTCCAGAAAGTGTAGGTGGGTGGGGAGAACAAGTAATCATAAAAAATCATTACAAAATCTAAAACAAAAATACAAGACTGCTTAAAAGTTCACTGACCAGCTCACTAACCAAATGAGCAAACATCAAAATTATTTTTACAATAATTAAGCCATTGAAAAAAAAAACTAAAACAAAAACATGACATTAATTCATTCATTCATTGTCCACCTTTACAATACTCATAAAAAAATAAAACCAAATTTCTTGTATTTTTGTCTTTTTTGTCATTGTTTTTCTTTCTTTTTTTTTTTACCCTCCCCCCTTCCTCTCCATTTATTTATTTCTTGACCTTTTTTCTGTTCAATTTCATCCTCTCATCACATTTTGCTGTTCATGGTGCATGCTTTGTTTTATTTTGTTTCTGCAGGGAGCAAGTGACTTAAGGCAGCTTCCCACTCCATCAAGCACTCCCATTCTTGGTTGGAAAAACAAAATCAAATCTAATTCTTTGACTGTAAGTCCCTCTGAGATTAGCTAGTCATCATCATTCTCTTACTAATCACACTATGACTTCTTTCAAGAATACACCTTTTGACAGTTTCTCTGGAGGCATCTGGACGATACCCCGATCCCCTCCCCGATTTTTTTTTTTTTTTTTTTTTTTTTTTTAAACCTTTCTCCTGTATCATCATCAAGTGCCTTCACATAATTTTTTTATTACATATTCTATCTTCTTTACTCTTGAGTTTTTTTTTTTTTCTTAACAAATTAATGTTTCCTCTGCTTAGTTTTCGTTATCTGGCTTGTTTTTATTTTCTTAATGTCTAACGGCAGCCGGTGTAGGATTAGATGCTCAGCTTCTCTGATACGTGTCCGGTCCACTCTGTAACATCACTCTCCACTTCTATT
The DNA here is from genome assembly GCA_964036315.1 of Acanthosepion esculentum. Taxonomy (NCBI): domain Eukaryota; kingdom Metazoa; phylum Mollusca; class Cephalopoda; order Sepiida; family Sepiidae; genus Acanthosepion; species Acanthosepion esculentum. Next base: position 6,976,530 of record OZ038513.1, on the reverse strand, counting down.
GCTGCAGCCATAATCAGTGGTAACCCTCTACCCCTCCAAATGCTTTGCTGGCAGTCGGGGTAGACCCAAGCTGATTACCTTTTGACATTCAAGATCTTCACACCTCATCACTTGATTCTTACAAATCACTTTTTTCATCTTTTATATTTACATTAGAAATTATTTACTTTTGAGTAAAGTTAAAAAAAAAAAAAAGAATTGGTCAAATATTACTAACAAAACTACTTTCTACTGCTTCTCTTTCTCTCTTATAGTCTGACAGAATTAAAAGATAAAGAACAAATAGGAAATGTTTATCAATCTCACGTGTTTCACTTTTATTAAAGTTTCATCAGCAACTGAGACATGGAGAAAAAGAAGAAAGAAATTTTGGTATTTTTATTTTTGAGTTGTTTGATTTTCATTTATCAGTCATATTTCATGTGTATTCGACACTTGGTAACAATGACTGACCAATAAAATCAAGCAACACAAAAGTAAAAATACCAGAATTTCTGTTTGCAGTCTCTGATGAAGCCTTAATAAAAGTGAAATGTTAGATTGATAAACGTTCCCTATTTGTTCTTTATCTTATTCTGTCGCACTCCAATCCGTATTTGATCCCAATTCATATATGCATGTGAATAATGACAAAAGAAAAACTTATCTTAGCTAATGTCTTTCGTCTTCTGATGGACTTTATCAAGGCAAATATGAGGATTTTATTTTGCAACAAGCATTTTTAAGAAAAAGTAAAAATGTTACTTTTTCAAAATTTTTAAATTTAAGACTCTCTCATAAATATTCAACAGACTAATTGAAAAGTCTCGATAAATTATGGAGGACATTAAGTGGGTAAATGATGTGTTTTTTATGCAATTAATATTTAAATTATTTTTTTAATTTTAGAATATTTATGAGCATTTCTTAAATTTAAAAATTTTGAAAAGCAATATTTTTACTTTTGTTTATAAATACTTTTGCAAAATAAAATCGTCACTTTTGTCTTGATAAATTCCATCAGTGAATGAAACACATCTGCTAAGGTAAGTTTTCCTTTTATCTTTATTCAAATTGTCATTTTACAGATATATTTTTAGTTATATCTGAAATTGTTGCATATATCTTTCTCTTTCTCATGGTTATTCATATCTGACTCTATTTATCTAAGCAAAATGGCAACGTAGATTTCTTGCTACTTTTCGAAACTTGGCACAATCATCGTTGTTTTTAGTATATGTGGGTTAGTCGTAAGTAATTTTAGAATAGATTTTATAATCTTGTCAAACATTTTATTTGTCTCTCGTGATTTTTTTTTTTTCTTTAAATTTTGTCTCTTTGATTTGTATGAGAAAAGATTATTGTCAGTTCGACTTGTAAAGTTTCTAGCACAAAACTCTTCTTTATTCACCCCCCGCCCTTTGTCTCCAACTGAATTTCTAAATGTAAAACACTTTTGTCTGCCTCCTTTCAGAACTAATTTAAAAAAATATTTTCTTTCTATTCAATTTTTCTTATTCTATTTTTCCGTCTAACGTTTTTGTTTGCACCTATCTGCCTCATGAAAATATGGCTCCTTTCCTCTACTGGAGTGATATCATTGTGTTTTGTTTAATGGTGATTTTTCTTAACCTATCTTCTTTTTGTTTTTGTTGTTTTAATCTATAATACTAACACAATGCATTTCTGGTGAGTGTAACAATCCCCCTCTGCCTCCCCTTCCTCCCATTAGCCAACTTCATTATAATTACATGTTTTTTGTTTTTTTTTCGTGGGGGATGGTGTCTCTTCTTCCTCATGCCTTTCTTATGCCCTCTGTAACACTTGACCTAACCTGTTGAGCTTTCAGCTGAAACTAACTCTTATCTTCTTTGCTATTTACTGGCTTTAGCAAGCTTTGCATAGAGCCGAGTAACTGTTTTCTCATAGCCACCCAGGAGAATGAAACCAATTATTGATGACTTCTTTTGGTGGGGAAGGCATTCAGTTTCATTATTCCAGATATTCTTTAGCAACTCTTTCACTCCCCCTCCTTTTTTTTTTTTTTTCAAAAAACTACTTAGCATTTAAAAAGAAAACAGTGTGATAATTAGGTCTATTGTTGATTAATATCCTCAAATGGTAAAAAGCTACCATTTGTGATGGTAGGTACAAAAAATACATTTTGGTGTTGTGTACGCATTTCTCTTTTCTTTTTTGGCACGAAAACTTGTCCTTTCATTCAGCATGCATCTAGATAGCGGTTCCTTTAGACTGGTGTGATATCTACAGTAAGACCTTTCAACCAGTTTATGGGCACTATTATTATTACTACTATTATTATTATTATTATTATTTAGTATATTTTAAAAGATATATTTCGATCACTCAATATTGTGATTTGTGTATTTTTTTTTCTTTTTGCTCATGTAGCCAATTTCTTCAATTCTTTATATTATTGTTGGCAGAACTCCCAACAAATTTAACACCATCTTCTAATTTGAATGTTTCTATATAAACATTGCATCTCACTGATGTTGTTGGATTTTGTTTTTGTTTCACTTGCAAAAGCTTTTCTGTTTGCTATAATTATTTAATCTTTTTCTGTTTAAAACAATAAGTCTTTGAAAAACTAAGTTTTTTTTTGTTTTGTTTTGTTTTTTTTGTTTTTTTTTGTTTTTAAGTGCAGTTCATTACAAAAAAATTCCTTCTCATCTTAACATTTTTTCCTTTTATTTTGCTTTGTAACTTGTCGTATCTGCATGCTCACCTTTTTCATTGACAAAGTGACGTTTCTCTTTTGTTTTTGCTGCTCTTTGCTGAAATAGCACCCTGTTCACTACAACAACAGCAGCAGCAAATATGTGCGTGCCCCCCCCCCCGGACCGGGCCCCCTCCCAATCCCAGCTCTGCCCAATCCATCGTTGACCCTCTTGACTGTAAATAGTGGCTAGTACCATTCCAATTTATTGGTGCATGAAACTTGGGATTTGTCACCTCTCTAATACCTGGGCTCTTCTCAGCATCGGTAGCTTTCGATATGTCTCTGGTTTTTTTATTCGTTCATCAAACTTAGAAAATGTGGAACTTTATTTTTTATTATTTTTTTTTAATTGTTTTGTCAGCTTTTTTTTTGCTTTTAGAATCCTGCACTTGCCTATTTAAAGCACTATTCAAAAACCTTTTTTTTTTCTTTTTACCATTGTCAGTTTTATGATGGTAGATTTTAAGCAGTTTGTGGAACCCTTGTAGTATTGTGTTAATTTTTACCACAATCTTTTACATGTCTCTTTTGGAGTGTGCCAGTTTTAGAGTCATAGATGTCTTTAAATAAATCAAAACCATCATGATACATAAGTCGTTCCAATTATAAAAATCCTTTTTCACCTCCACTTCTTCATTTCTGATTAGACTTCATTTTTTCAAATGATTAAACTCAATTTTATTTCTTCTTTCTACTGTTTTTGACTAATGTAAATAATTTAGCTTTTAGCATAGCTTTATTTCTTCCAAGCCATTATTTCGGCATAAATTTGACGACCACTCCCTAATCATTGATATTTTTACTCGTTACAACATCTGATGACTATACCTTTTGTTTTGTAGCTAATCTATGTGCTGCGTGATATTCCCCGATTGTTGTTACCTTAATTCATCATGTTGCCATTAAATAGCTTTAGTTGCCTTGGGCAAAGCAGTTTGACAATAGATTTCTCCACTGTTTTGGGCCTCTTGAAACCTATTTAGAATCTGTCTTGCAATGATGTCTGTTTTTTAGAATTTTCCACTCTTAACTTGTATGGATTTTCTAGATTTATAAAATAAATAGAATGACTTTTGTCTTTTTGTTGTCATGTATTTTTTTTTAAACCTATTTGTTTGATGGTGATATTGATTCAATATTATTTTCATATCAACTTACAACTCTGTCTCTTTTTGTTTATAACAATTTGTTCTGCCATTTTTTCTATATTGCTGCAATATCTTCCTACCTGGATACAACTTAGAATCCTTTTTCTTGTCAAAATGAGTTACAGCCTATTTCTATGTAAGAATTTTTTTTTTTTTTTTTTGTTAAGCTGGACATCATGCATATATAAAAAGCCCTTCCATCTCAACTGACAATAATGTGCCAATTTTATTTTGAAAAGAAATCTCATCATATGCGATGGCTATGGAAAAATAGTTAATTTATTAAAAAAAAAAAAACATTGAATATTGACAGCATTTTCCTTTCAAGAATTTCCTTTGGGATTTTATGTATTCACCTTGTGAAACTTGAACTAAAAACAAAAAATTATGCAACTCTGAAAATGTAAATCATTTAACAATCTTACTTCCTTTCTATTTTAATTTGCTGCCATTCCCCCCTATTAACACTTGATAAAATGTGTTTTTTATTTTTTTAATCCATTTTTGGATGATTAGCTAAAGCTTATGATTGCTAAAGGCTTTTTGCTTTTCAAACATTTGAAAATCTTTTTAATTTGCTTATGGAAGTTTATTTCTGTCTGAATTTAGCCTCGTTATCTTTTCCATTTTTCTTAATTGTTTTCTCTTTAATTTGCATGCATTATTCACTAATTTATCTATTTTTATTATCGTCGTTATTGTTATTACCATTAATTACCCATTGTTTTTCGTATCTTATAATATTCATTATGAGCGGACTTTCTCTTGGGGTTTATAGATTGTTAGTATATTGATTAAAGAAAGCCTTTCAACAAATAAAGGGTTTAAGGAATGTTTATTATATAACTCAGATAAATCCATTATTGCAAATCCAGACTACACTGTTTATTCTATTTGACTAAAAAAAAAAAAATAATAATATTTTCTCTTAACTAAAACAAAATAATGGTTATTTGAGGCCAGTATTTGACTCGTGCTAAAAATTACTGACAGATCATTTATGAAAGAAACATTGTCGTATTTTGCGACAAGAGTCTCTGATGAATGTTTACCTTGATTAAATGTCCCCAAAAGATGTTAGTATAATTTTTGATTAAATTGTTTCATGCTGCAAAGAACTTTGTATATATAGACTGCATTTGTCAAATTTTGGAGCCATAGTTTTCACAGGCTTGAATTTTTGGAAAATGGCAAGATCTCAAAATGATTCTGCAAATATCTCAGATTTTCTCATCTAACGAATTCTGTTTGGATAGTTTTTATTCCTTAATGCGAAGGGACATTGTCAATAACTTGATAAAATTATTAGGTAAACAAATGTGACAATTTTATTAACTAACTATAAGAGAATGAAACCTTCAAAAACTGAAGATGATGCAATAAAACTTTGAATTTAAAATGTCATTTGGTTGACCTTCCATTTTGAAGATCAACCAAATGACATTTAAATGATTACAGTTTCCCAAAAAAGCAGCTTTCTCTTGAATAACTCTTAATCTTTTAGTCAACAGATTGTTTTAAAAAATATTGTTCTTAACAAAATTAATCATCTCTTATCATTTATCTGTAAAAAAAATTTTTTTTTTTTGAATAATGTACTCTTATTCCAAATCTGTTTTTCATGTATGACTAAAGCAGAACGATTAGCATAAAAATGCTTACTCATGTAAGAATAATATCGTCATATACTCGCTACTCAAAATAAAACAAACCTGCCTGATAAGTCAAGATACCTTATAATTATGTTATTTACATTCAAAGTTTTTGTTATTCTGTCCGCTCATTTGCTGGATATTCCTTCTGCTTTTAACTTGAGAGAAACTTGGGGAATTTACTAGAAAGAATGTTTTTTCATATTTTTGGGGGGGGGGGGTTTCAACTTCTTTTTTTTTATTTTTATTTTAGCCATAAACATTTATCATAAAAAGTACTGTGTACACTTTTAGTTAATTCTAGGTTGTTGGGTTAAACTTGATTTATTTTATTTGTTTCTTTTTAAATTAGTTTTTTTTTTTTTTTTTTTTTTTAAAGAAATTAAGTATTTTTAAAATCCAAATGAATTTTTGAATATTATGAAAGTTTATTTAATGGATACATGTTATGTTATAATTACCTTTTTATTTACTTTAATTCCAATATTATTTCTCTCTTTTCTGGTCTAGGAACAACGTTGCTGTCTTATGTACTGGCTTTTCATCTTTTTCCATGGATTTCTTTCTTTTTTTTCTTTTTTTTTTTATAAAGTTTAATAGACTTTCAATTGTTCTAATATATTTGTGAATTATTTTTTCTCTAATAATTGATGAGATTAAAACAGATTTTCACAATAGTGTCAGTAACTGTCTTTCTTTAAATAATTCCTACTTGATTAAGGATAAATTTGTTAGAAATTAGATAATGTCATTGACTTTTGAAAATGCCTAAAGATTAAACTGCATGTGTTTAACTTTAATGTGTGTGTGTGTGTGTGTGTGTGTGTGTGGTGTTATAATATGCGTAACACTGATAGCTTGACAGGGGTAATGCATCAGGAATCTTTTTCCTTCTACTGTTGATCAGTAGAGAAGAAACTGACACATACACACATTCAAACTTCAAACATTTTTATAACTCACCTTCTGTTCCTCATTTTCTCTCTTGATTTTGTCATCTTTATTGTAAGACAATAGTCTTTGTCAATCCAGTGCCTAACTTTGTGATAAAGAATTGATTTTGGGATTTAGGACTTAGAATAAAATTATTGTCAACCTTTTAGAAGATCGTGAGAAGAAAAGAAGTGTACAGTTGAAAGTAACATTTACATACAATTTGAGCCCTCGGTGAGACAATCATTTCTAGCATGTAAAATAAACATTTTAAAATTAAAGACTGGCATTTTCTTATCCAAATAAATGATTAATTTTAGTTTTTTTTTGTTTTTTTTTTCTAAATTAAAAACCTGAACAAAGTTTTCAATTCCAAATTTCAAATCAGTCAATTCTTTATCTGCCATTTTGAAAAAAAAAGGCTATCAATATAGAAGATTGGGTTTGATTTTTATGAAACTGACTTTATTTTCCTGCATTGTCATCATACTTCATTATCAAAATCATCTGCCCATTTCATTTTTATAAATCTATTTCTATACAAACTAATGTCCATTGCTGTAGATTTAAAGTTTGTCAGGATCAACACGTCTTTTTAAGATCTCTCTTCCATTTATTAACATCCTCTCACTGAATTTAGCTTTAGGTTGATTTTACAGCAAATCAGTTGTTAGATTTTAATTAACGATCATTCCATGTTTTTTTCCTTCTCAATTAATTGATGTCTGACCTAAAAATGTTTTTGAAAGCAATACTTTAAAAACCTAAACACAATTTAAACAAAAAGTATTCACTTTTGAAAAAAAAAAAAGAAAGAAAAAAAAGAGAATTCCATCAAACAATTGTTTAAATTGAAAATGAAGACAGTTGAGTTTTTGTGTGTTTTGAAACAGCTGTTAAGGAGGATTAAAATTTCTTTGTTCATTAAATCCTCTACGTTTATTTAATCCATGACAGATGTAATCTATCTTGCTCAAGGCCATAGACTTGTGCAACATAAAGAGTCTTGGTCTCTTTTGAAGCTCTTGTCATTGGTCAACGGAAATTAGTGTCTTTCAGCATCATCAAGAGAAACTTAATTCAATTCTGTTTGAAGTTTTTAAGCAATATCATTTTTTTTTTTTTTTTTTTTAGCTTAATTCATTTATTTTTCTTATTGTTACTTTTGGCTCTTAAAACTAGTCACAAAGAAAATATGAATTCCAGCATTTCATTCTTCAAATCAAGGTTCTTTAAAAAAAAATAAATAAATAAATTGGTAAAAAAAGTGTTTTTGTTTGTCATAATAAATTTAGTCATTTGGCTCATTACAAAGTATTTTTATTATGAGTGACTAAGTGCAATACTTTAATTGATGATGGCCTCTCATCAGTTAATAAATGGTGAATGCAATGGAAGGATGAGAAGTTAAAACCATTTCTATCTGCAAACTTGGCATCTATAAATGTTTTTAAAAAAACTTTCTCCACCCAACCCCCACTTTAGAATTTATTATTCGTAACTTGCATATTTTCTCTTTTCACTCTCGTTAGAAATCACGACTGTTGCCAGCATCAAAATGTTTGCAAATTGATGTCCGCTTTGCAGATGGTAGAAAGGTTTCTTTAATTTAGAGATGATGGTTGATGACTCTTTGAAGATATCACATGGCAAATCAACATTGACAGAATATTCAAGTTGGCCTTAGCCAATAAAAAACAATTTCAAATTATGTTTTTAGACAAGAGAATTTGGTAGAAAAAATATAAATATTTGTCATTAAAAATGGTTTTGAAAAGCTAAAATAAATTTGATTCACATTTTTAAAAGTACATATTATCTTTGTAAGTAACATTCTTATTCTCAAAGTTATTAAATACCATTATTGTTGGAAAATTAATTGATGACACCAATGTTATGATTATATTTCATGTACGAGATGTTAAAGAAAAAGTTTTTTTTAAATTTTTGTCTGACTTCATATTACTGCTGTTCACTTTTCATTTATACTGCAAATATTGTTTTACATTAACAGAAACAAATTTTACAGCTATTATTATTTGTAGATATATTTTTATTACTATAACTTGTGTCTTTCAATTAATCTTCAAATTGAAAAGATTTGTGATTAAAATATGAAGGGTAGGTTGGGTGGTGGAAAAGTCCATTTAATTTTATTTTTTTTTTTTTTTTTTTTTCCAGTGTTGGTATGAAGTACAAAGTGTTTGTCAGTTGAATAATATTGAGCTGTATAACTGCATTAGTTTCTAGTATGTTGTTTCACATGTTTGAACTCCTCATCCTTTGTAGGGTAAAATGGATAAGTTTATGATGGATTTGAGTATCCACAACAGTAGTCCATTCACGCCTCTTCTGACTAGAATGGCCCAAGTCCGCTCCAGCCTGGTCATAGTAAGTGTCTCTCATCCATCTGTCCGTCATCATCTGTCCGTCCATCCAGCAGCAGAATTTTGCCTTTATCAACATTTTTTTTTTTCACAATTTTCTTAATTTTTTTTCTTTTTAAAACAATTATCATCTGTACAGTGGCATATTTTTAAAAAATTCTAGTAGTAGTAGTAATTATTATAATAATAATAATAATTATTATTATTATTATGATTACTTAGTGTTATTTTAATTATATTTTGTTATTTTTGTCATCTTATTTCTAAGTTTGTAATTTTATTTTCTTGACAAAAAAAAAAAATAATAACAAAAAAACCTACAGTCAACCAACCTGCTTATTACCCTACGAATCTTGTCATGCTGCTATTCCTCAAGTGGTTGTCAGCCCCCACCCCCAATCCCTTGTAGTAGAAACCTGCCTAGAAACTCTCAGAGCTGCTATTGATCATTCTCGTGCATATAGGCTGACCAGTAATTCACTCCTTCCTACCCATTCTCTTACCTGCAAAAGGTTGACACCTTTCAAATATTTCCTTGTAAATGCTCCTTTCCTCTCCCCCCCCAACTCCTTTTTTCTTTTTGAAAAAAAAGAAAAAAAATATCTTGAGGTTGTCTTTAGAAGGCAGTGCTCTTGATACTTATTGGAATGCCATAATTCCATTATCATCATTCTGATTCTTCTTATTATTACCCATTGTATATGCGTGAGCTTTGATCCTGTTTAAACTTGATTTGTGTGTGTGTGTGTGTGTGTGTGTGTGTGTGTGTGTGTGTGTTGCAACACAGGCCACACTTTAATGCATGAGAGTTGAATGCAGCCTGGAAAGTATACAGGTCACTCTTCTTATCAATATTGGGACGGCTGAGAAAGAAAAGCATTGCTTGCTCTTTTGCCTCTTCTCTTTTCTTTCTTTCTCAAGAGAAATCAGAAATGAGTCAATATTTTCAAATTTATGAATTCTTTACTTTTTTGTATGTATGTGGATATATACGTATATGTGTGTGTTTCAATTTAAAATATATATTGTTTAAATTGTTTGGCAACATCAACTCTCTTTTTTTTTTTTTTTTTTTAAGATTCTAGAAAGCAAACCTGAACAGATCACACAATGTGAAACTCATTCAGAAAGACCATTGTTTTTGTTTATAGATTTTGATAAGATGCTCACATTATTAGATCAGGAGAAGTAGTTTCTAAAATGTTCCACTTATTTAATTTTAAAATTTTAAAATGGATAAATTTTTTTTTTCTACCTCTCTCTACTTCATTCTTTTGACCTCACCTCTTTTTCTCATCTGTCAAATAGCTGATTGAACAAAACCAGTCAGTAAAAAAAAAAAATCATTTGTCCAGCACAGGACACAGATTTTTTAAAAACTTTTTTTCCCTGCCTCCTCTTCCTCGTACCCATCTAACCACATAAATTGTTTCTCTCTCATCTTTCATTTCCGGTTTTCTTTCTTTCTCTATGTATCAGTCTAAGGGATTTTAAAATGAAAAAAAAAAAAAAACCTTTCTTTCTTTGGTTGTCCTTTTGTTACTAAATAGGAATAAATAATGAATAGAATTTTAAATAAAAACACCATAACTGCTTTCCTAATTAAGTGTTGTGTAATATGACATCAGATAGATGTCAGTATTATCAAATTGATTTATATATTCTAAATAATAATAAAAAATTTGAATTATATATAATTATTTTGTCTCAAAAAAAAACACTAAGTATTGAGAAAATTTTTCTCTATTAAGAATTTGTTAGAAACAAAAAACAGAACTTCTTTTTTTTTTTATTAGCAAATTTCCTGAAATGAGATTTCAATAAATGATACTTTTTTACACAAATGATCTTCAAATTTAAACTCTACAGATTTTCACCAAGAATATTGATAAAAGTATTTTAAATCTAATATTTCTGCAAAATGAGAAACCTTAAAAAGAGTTTACTGTGTTACTAACAGACAAAAGGATACAGAAATAAAACGACAATAAAAGAATTTAATCTTATTAAAGCACTGATTAGTTTTCATAATGACTTTGCAAAAGTTGTTAAATGATTTTATCTAAAATTATTTTGTTTCAGTTCAGGCAATTTGCAATTAATACAACTTTACGGGGATTTGCAAAGAAAATATCTGAAAAGTTATTACAACTTTAAGGAAATATTTATAAATTGGATAATTACAAATGACATCTGATGTTTTGATGAATTAGTGTGTGCATGTATGTATGTGTGTGTGTGCTTAGTGTAAATGAATGTGTATATAAATGACATCTGATGGTTTGGTTGATTAGTGTGTGCATGTATGTATATGTGTGTGCTTAGTGTAAATGAATGTGTGCATATCATAAAGTAGTTATGGAGGCCTTGCACTCATCTTAAAATGAAGCTCAAAAAGTTTTTATTTTTCCTGTTGTTGTTTGTAAAAAGTTAGCACATCAACTGGAGAAAGAAAAGAAATTATTTGTCACAACATTAATATGAATTCCACCTTTGGATAAGTCAACAATCATTTTAGCAGCAAAGGTCAACTTTAGAAAAGTGCACTCCTTCAGATTTTATTATATAAGTCAATGTTTTCACAATAAAATTGGTGGTAACCAGCCAGTGTTAGTAACATTTTCAGGATATATTTATGATATAAAATGTTAATTTCAGTTTATAATATCTGTATTCATTACAAATATTTACAATATTTTATTTAGTAAGACTTTATTATGCAACTTGACGGTTGTTCATCATATTATAACGAATGATATTGCATTTAAATTTTTGAAGATCAAAGTTGACTGGAAAGCAAGAAGTTGGAAGAGAGTTCCACAAGCAAGAAGTGGGAGAGAAAAAAAACCTTTTAGCATAGAACTTGCTGTTACATCTAGCAATTTAAACTATAAAATGATGAGACCTAGCTGCCAATCTAGTACTACACTTAAATTCATAAAGTCTAGTTACCTAAGAGAAAAGCTCATCAGAACAATTATCCATGAAAATATTTCTACAAAAGTTGCAGGGAAGCTACGTTATGGCAGTGAGAAAGAGACAAGTCAAGATGCCAGGCCAAGACTGATAACATTGCATATTCTTTTATCAAGAATCTCTAAATACATTGAAGTACCAGACCAGTGTCAGCAATATTCAATATCCGCAGTATTTGAGAAGCTCTTAATATCTCAAGAAGAGCTAGAAACGGCTTGCAAAAAAATGGGACATGAAAATAAATGCTAAGTAATTTCCCCTAGTTTAGATGAAATAATTATAGGTGGAGATGTCATTGAAAAAATAAACACATTTACATTCTTGGGATCGGTAGTCCCTGGAACATCTGCAGATTTAAACAGACGAATAACTTTCGATCCTCATCAACATTTGGTAAACTGAAAGAGAGAAGATATGGCAAAGAAAAGAGATGTTTAATGTTATCAAAGTAAGATTATTTTATGCACCAATTATTCTGATGAAGAAATGCTGGAGAAACGTGTTGTCTAAAAGAAGATTGTAGGAAGCTTGTCTTTGAGAATGATTGCCTTAGAGATACAGTTGGTGTAACACACGATCATCGAAACAAAATGGACTATACTAGAAAAGAAATAAGTATAACAATTAAAATCGCTAAGTGGAGAAAAAACAATTACGCTAATTCAGCTTTGTAGTATGAAGAGGCCAGTCTAGTTATGTGCTTCAAGCATTTCAAAAGTATTTTCTTGCACCAAGACAAAGGGGGCAGACCCCTCCCAAGTGTTGGAAAGATCAAATTACAAAGGATACCAATCTCTTTGCTCACAGCAGAATAAATTGCAAAAGATAGACATTGATGGAAAGATGTTGTGAAGAGGAGTTGTGCGTCGATCATTGAAAGGGGTTATGCAACTAAGGAAAAAAACAATACTTATTGATATTTTTAATGTCAAATATATAGAGACTGTCATGGGTCATAAGAAAGATATAATTTCACAAAAGAAACGATATTGTCAAGTTATTCAATGATAGGAACATGATGTTGGAAGTTAGGAACAATCTGACCAAGTCATTGAAAACGTCGAAAAGATAGGAACAAAAAAGATAGAAAGAAAAATTAGCTTTAAGAATATCAGAAAAAAGAAATTTAAAAGAAAAAAAGTGCATAATAATAAAAACAAGAGAAGATGAACGAGCATCAAGAAAATATTTGAAGAAGCTGGTGTTTCAAATGTAAACAAAGATACAGAATATTAAAAACTGGTTAAATACTTGAAAGCAATTAAACTACAATGTTTAAGTAAATGTCACCAAGGGAAATGACTTCATTAGGCAAAGTACATGAAAACTGATATCTCCACAGTAACTTTTAGTGATGAATCTAGAGCTTTATTGGATGAACCTGATTGCTAAGGCCCTTCATAGAAATAGTCAACAAACTCAGAAGACAACAGAGAGGAATGTTTGGGGCTCGTATCATAGGCAGTAAACTTCTAGGTTCCTTTAAAGTTAATGATGGCTCAGGATAAAAAGCAATTTGGAAGACATGTTTTTTTGAATGACACACATCACAACCAAGAAGCTTTAAGCTAAAGAGCTAGAGTGCAGCATAATGCTCCTTCACAATCTGCAAAGCTATTGCCCACCTTGCCAAAAAAAGGTTTCAAAATCATCAGACTAGTGAAGTGCTCCACCTCCCCAGCCTCTTCAGATATAATTCAATAGAAAACACGCAAGTCATCATTAAGAGAATGGAAAACAGTATTCAAAGAAGATTTCTGGGAAATGATAAAAACTGTGACAAAGTTAAGAAAATACCAGAATGAAAGACTCATAAAGAACAAAGAGTGGATATTGATATATATTTCAGATATATATATATAGTTAAATTCCCAGATCAACTCATTGTCATTTTATACATATATATACATACATACATACATACATACATACATATACATATATATATATATATATATATATATATATATATATATATATATATATATATATATATATATGATATTGTATTAATGAAATATGTCTTTCTATGATTTATATATTTTGGCTTTATTTATCAATAAAAATTTAATTCTACTTTTATTTGATTGGAAAATAAACCTAACATCTGAAAAACAAGTTGTTCTGAATAGATTGTGCAAAAAAATATGTTTATCCTGCATATGTTGCTGGCATCGTTTGATTAATACCAGTTTTACTGAGAATTCCTCAATTTGCCTAATAAAATTTGACATACTGTTACAAAAGCTGATCACAAGAGTATACTGAAAACTTTGCAATACCATTTGGCCACGAAAGGATTACTTTCTTTCTAAGCTATTCTCACTGTCCTATCGAATTGAAAAGGATGTCTTAATAATATTTCTGAAGCCATCACAAATTGCCTTTCATTAACTCATTTTTCATTCAAACTCATTTCACTTAGCTTTTATGGTGAACAAAGTAAACTTTCATATTAATCAAAATAAAACTAAAGGCAAAATCACTCTAAACACTTATCCCTAATTTCTACTTTTTTACCTTTGCTCACAAACTGAAAAATAAATTTAAGAATTTAATTCTATTTTGTTACTAAAATAACATTTTTCTTCGTATTATTCTGAATTTCTCAAAATGCTAAATGAAAATTTTATGTATTATGTTGCAAAGAAAGTCTTGTCGCATTTGAAGATGGGAAAGAAAGAAATTCTTCTTTGCTTGTAAATTAGGTATTTAATCAAAAGGTAATATTTCTCCCTCATCATCAATAAGATAATCCCCTCTATTTAACAAATTGTTGATCCATCGGGCTTAAAAACTTTCAGATTTCACTGCAAAGTAAGACTTAATATCAATTTTAATCTCTTGACAATAAATTGTTTTCCTTTTTAAAATGTTATAATGATCTGAAGAAATGATAATCAGATGGAGCCAAGTCAGGAGAGTAAGGAGGATGAAGCAAAACTTCCATATGTAACATTTTTCTGAGTGATTCAGTTCATATGGGGGTCTTACATTATCATGTAAGAGCAACGCACCTTTACAATTCACCAATGACACAGATTTTTGTGCAATGCTTCCACTTGATAACAATATTTCTTCCTGTTAACTGTTTCATTTTGGTTGAGCACTTCATGACAGACAACACCACCCTTCATATCTCACCAAACATAGAGCATGACTTCTTTTTCCATCTGTGGTCATTTGGGGATGGATTCTTTTTCACTGGGTACTAACCCTTGCCGTTTTGATTGAATATCATTATAGAGAACCCATTTCTCATCACTGCTGATGATTCTACCTAGGACAAGTTCGGTAGCAATAGCAAACAGAGGTCGCCTTTTTTCTCTCAAAAAAATATTGCCATAATCTGAAAAGACGACCGATAGAGCAAAGCTTCCATAATTAGTGTCTTAATCTTTTCCTGAGTGACTTTAGACAATATCTAGTCTGGCATTATCATACAAGAGCAACATGCCTTTCAAATTAACCAATAATGGTTACTTTTTGCTGTAAATATTTGTGCAATGTTTCCAACTAACAAGACTTCTCCACACAGCTTACAGCCACATCATGTTGAAACACCAGTTTTTGTACAATCACCAAAGTTAAGCAATGTCAAGCCTGGTCATTATGTAGATGGGTGACTGCTTGCAAATACCAGGTGCTGTAGGCTTGAATGTGCAGGTGGTGTAATGGATAATGGCTCAGAATTATTAATCAGAGAGCCGATTTCCAATCCCATTGGGTTCATTATATTCACTTACATGCAAAGATTCTTGGGAAAAGGTATGAATCCTCCTCTTCTCCCCCAGCTATGGATTAATTAGTAAAACTTATATCACTAAACCATTATTATCTCAAAAAAATTCTTACAATCTAAAAATATTTTCTGTCTTTATATAACCTGCAAAAGGCTGATAAACTGTAGAAAACAATTCAATTAGAATCAAACTTCTCCACACTGTTTTAGTTTAACAATTCACAATAGACATCTTTCATATCCCAACAAACACAGAGCATAACTGTTTTTTTATTGGGGGTTGTCCTGGTTTGGTGATGAATTCTCTTTTTTCAGTCAGTGCTAATTATTGTCCTTTTCATTGGATCTGATTCTAGAGAACATTGTTTTCATCATTGGTCAGGATTCTACCTAGGAAATATTTGGTAGTAAATCTACTCTTCAATGATGAGCAGAGAGCATCTCTGATTAAAGTGAGAAGCAGTCAGATGATGAGGGGACCCACTGACCAAATTTAAACACTTGCCCAAACTCATGAAAGTGTTTTGCTATCAAAGTGTGACTTGTATTGGACTCTCTTGCTAAATCTTAGATTTTCCTCAATTACAATTTGCAGAAACTTGTTATTGACTGAACCTAGTTGTCCAGCTGAGGGAAATCTTTGAGAAAAACAATTCTCTATCGAAACTGGCCAGCTCATTTGTTATATTGTCCAGACACTTAAAGCTTCGTTTCCATAGACACAAGACATATTTTTTGCCACTGAAAAGTCTTTTTGGAATTCATGCCGTGTCTTATAGGGTCTGATCTAAGCTAATTTTAAAATGGTAAAATACTACAAAATTTATGCACTCTGATGTTAAGTAATTTGTAAAGAAAGACAGAAAGAAAAAAAAAACATTACAATGTAAAAAAGGAACACTTATTTTACTGTAAGTATTGGAAGAGTATCCTCAAAGTGATTACGTCAAAAATACGACAGGACTTTCTTTCCAACTGAATAAGTGTATTGAGACTCTTTAGTTTTTCACTCATTGATTGTCCTGTATAAATTGAAATACTCTTCATATTGACTCCATTTTAATTAGGAAAAAAATATTTTGTGAAATTGAAATTTAATCTTTCTCTTCTTTCCAACCATTTTAATGTCTTTTCAGTGATCGAAGGGAGAATCTAGAATAAATATAGCTTCTTTTTTCTTTCTAGTTTAACTGGGTTAAATCAGGAAGATAATCCTTTGCTTTTTGGCCAAATCCTTTAATCTCTGATGACTAATCCTGTTGTATATGATGTGCCTGATTGTACGAGGATGTCGGCGCTTAAGTTCTTGGCTTGACCCACTTCCCAATTATCTGTATTCTAACATTTGGTCATTGAAATAATGATTTGGGGGGGGGGGATGTTTCTGGTCAAGAATCTAACTGGTTTTAGAAACTTGAAAAAATTATTTCCATAAGAATTATTTATTTTATCTCCTAATCTTGTGAAGCCCCTTTCTCCTGATATATTCATCAAGTGCAAATTGGAGCTCTTTCACATTGTTTACCATTGTACAGTCTTGTCCACTGATACTGACATTTCAAACATTCCTACTTTTGTCACAAGTCTTCTTAACTATCAGAACAAATTTTAAAAATAGCTGCATTTAAAAATGGAGATGAAACTATTTTTAATCGACTTTAAATAAAGCTTTTCTTTTTTTTTTCTCTCTTCCACAAAGGGTAATTTTATATGAATTGTATTTATTTATTTATTTGAATTTTACTTACTGAAATAACTGGACTGTTTTATGACAAAATCTTGGATTCTCTTAATATCTTGTTTCCTTAGCCAGGTTTGGCTTGTTTTTTTTTTTTTTCCTTTCCATCTGGTTGCAAGGAATTATTAAAAGTGCTTCTATATAATTGGTAGATGCTCTAAAAAAATAGTAACAACTTATTGACTTGGTAGAATGTTGCTGTAAGTGGACATGACTATATCATCAGGAAAATCGAATCAGTACAAGACAAAAGAATTTAGTTGTTTTTTTTTTGTTGTTGTTGTTTTTGTATTTTCTTTTCTTTTCTTCCTTTCTGCCTCCTTATTTCAACTATGTGTTACCACACACCAGTGATACAGTCCGTTAGTGACAAACTTGATTTTTTCAGCAAATCTACTTAGAGATTTTATACTGTTCACTTCAATTGTTATGAATCTTTTTTCTTTTCGACTTTTTCATGTAGCTTGAACATGATCTCAGTTTATTACTTCATTTGTAAAATTGTCAAGAAAAACTTGTTTAATTTGAATTTATGAAGAAGCTTGGCATGATTGCTAAGTAACAGATGTTCGTGCGGAAAAAAAGAATTTAGACAACATGATATTTTCTCTTTGTTGTTGATTTCTGCTTTCTATACATTTGAAATAGAATCAAATAAATTCAATTGGTTTCTAAAAGTGAATAAAAAAAATTCTTTTCCCTTCTCCAATTATTAATAAATAGAAAAACATTTGCATTAAAATCTTTATAAAATGTTTTCAGTCTTTTTTTTTTTCTTCTTTTTTCTATTACTGCAAACACATTAAACACTGTTGCTGTCCTGATCAAGTGTGGAAAAATGAATTCAAACTAATCATTGCCACCTTGGCCTTTTCTAATTAAGTGAGAAAAAAAATGATAACTTCAAAGTTGTTTCCGACTTTGCAGTCAATCAATCATTAAAACAACTCGAGTTATTTCTCTGCCCTCTACTTCTCAAGTTTAGAAAAGGATTTTTCAAAGTTTGTAGAACAATGGATGTTAATTAAACATATTTTAGAATCTCACAACTTTATATAAAATTAAGTAATATCATATATATATATATATATATATATATATATATATATATATATATATATATATATATATATATATAGGCAGCAATCCTTTGTTTATGCATGTTTCATTAAAAATGACAGACAAGGTACTACAGTTAGGCTTTTTATTTAATTTTTCTTGTGTTCGAACAAGAGCTTTCTTTTCTGGACAAAGGGTGTGTAAGAACTGTCTAAATGTTTTATATTTCCAAGAGCTTTCAGCTACACCTTTAGCCATTATCAAGGATGATTCGGTTTTTCAGCTTAATTGAGTGTGTGCATTATGTGTATGTCTTAGTGTGTCATAGGGATGTTTTTAATTTCCGAATATGGTTAGCACATTGTGGCTTTGTTCGTAGTTAATATTGTTAAGAGTTTGCCTTTTCTTTTTTATTATTAAAGCTTCCATTATTTTTAATCGTTTTTACAGGTGGATGCAGTTATTATATTTGTGTTTTCTACTAGTATGTTTCATTACATCATTATACAAAAAACCCACCAGCAAAAACTCATGCCACCTTAACTTTAAAAGCGAATGTCCACTTAGGTACAAAATAGCAGTAATAAAAAGCTTTCTAAAAAGAGCACAACAGAATTCATCCTCTCGAATACTCTTCCACAAAGAACTTAATGTTAAACAAGCACTAATCAACAACAGCTTCCCTAACCCCCTTATAGACCACCAAATTAGACTATTTCTCCCCAATGTAATAACGATAGTGAACACAGTCAAAAATCACATACACATTTATTACAAAAACCAAATGCACATTAATTACAAACAAGACAAATCTTCACTAAGGCATATTATAAAGAAATATTGACCCGAATAAAAAAATCAAATTAATTACCTATTATAAAAAATTTAAGACAGCTAAACTTTTCCTCAAAAATAACAACACACCAGGTAAGTCAAAATTACAAAGAACAAACATTATCTATGAGTTCAAATGCCCCTTAAGGAACCGGGTTCCTGATCAAACCAGACTCATAAATAATTACATCGGTTACACAACTACATGCTTATCCAGACGTCTTACGTTACACCTATCTGATCACAGCTCCATTAGAACCCATTTAAACACACACAAAATCTACCAGACTCCATTAGAAACATACTAGTAGAAAACACAAATATAATAACTGCATCCACCTGTAAAAACGATTAAAAATAATGGAAGCTTTAATAATAAAAAAGAAAAGGCAAACTCTTAACAATATTAACTACGAACAAAGCCACAATGTGCTAACCGTATTCGGAAATTAAAAACATCCCTATGACACACTAAAACATACACATAATACACACACTCAATTAAGTTGAAAAACCGAATCATCCTTGATAATGGCTAAAGGTACAGCCGAAAGCGCTCGGAAACATAAAACATTTGGACAGTTCTTACACACCCTTTGTCCAGAAAAGAAAGCTCTTGTTCGGACACAAGAAAAATTAAATAAAAAGCTGAACCGTAGTACCTTGTCTGTAGTTTTGAATGAAACACACACACACACACACACACACATATATATATATAAATAACTTTTCACGATCCAAACTTTGGCAAGTATACTTGATATTTGTATGAAATGATGATGAAAAGACATCATTCACAGTCACTTTTAACAATCTGAACAAACATGGCTTTGTTTTTTTTGTTTTTTGGTCAGGTTGAGAACTTTTCAGCACCACTCTCATAGCTTAAATTTTTAATAACATTTACCTGTCATCTGGTACTTCAGCATGGCATAACTAGTCTGGTTGATCATTGCTATTGTGTAGTAAGTTCGGTCCTCACTGGGTGTCCCATACTTCTGGCCATGTGCCAAACTAAGTTAAGCTTAGTAAACAGCAACTTAAGATTTGCAGGTTTCTGTAAATTACTTTTGCCCATCATTTTTTTCTTTGTTAATCTCATTAATGCTATGAGATTTTTTTAAATTTTACTGGATTGGCAAATCACAATTCAGAATTTAAAAAAAAAAAATGGCATAATATTTTTTAAATTCACTTTCATTTTTCTCTAAACGAGAATCTAAATATGATAAATCTAAAAAGAATCATTGAAACAATAAAATTTCACAAATAAAATAGCAAAAAAAAATTTTTTTGTTTTTTGGTCCAACTGAAATTACAGTGCATTATTTTTTTTTTTTTTTTTTTTTTTTTAAATCATCATGGAGGAAGTTTTGATACAACATCTGCTGCTGTTGGAGCTATTTTTTTAATAATTTATTTATTTTTATTTATTTATTTTTTTGGTTTAATCCATTCCTAAATTTTCAGGTCATTAATCCAACGATGTCAGTGTTTTGAACAACCGTTTTGTCTTCATTCAATGGAACTAAACTTCTTCTTGCTGGCAGCTGGTGTCTCTCTTTCTCTCTTGACATAGCCTTGCATGTGTGGTGGGAATGTCTTGCTTTCCAATTACAGCATGTATTTTGGTAAAAATGTTGCATGGCTATTTCATGTTTCTATGATCCGTCTCTTTCTGTCGATACATGTATTGTTTATATTGATGTTAATTAATCTCTCTTCCAATGTTTCTTTTTTTTTTTTTTGCATCTTGTTCATGACTGCATGTCTGCTAATGGTTGTTCCATCCCAGTGGCGACGACAATGTTACTATTAACTCTTACTAACCTGTGCTAATCTACTTATATGTGCACATACATACATATATATATATATATATATATATATATATATATATATATATATATATATATATATATGATATAGCTGATTTGATCGTGATAGAGATTGTGCCAAAATTTATTTGAGGTAATAAGGATCAGCTCTGTTGCTCTGCTATCTGAACTAACATATAAACCATGTACTACTACGTTTCCAGGACAAACCCGATGGGAAAGATTTACCCACACCAAGCAGTACGCCTACACAGAGTAGGAAAAATCGACGGAGATCAAATCTTTTCAATGTAAGCAGAAATTACATATCTGACATCTGCATTCATCACTTTTATCCTATTTTTTTCCTTTTCCTTCCCTACCCTTAATTTATGAAAACAAATTTTTTTCCTTTAATATTTTTTTTTTTTTTTTATTTGAAGAAAAATTTGATAAAAAAAAATTTTGTCATCAATTTTAAAAACTTTTTTATTAAGAATTTTTCTTTTCCTGTATTTTTCCCCTTCTTTTCCAATCGTAATTTTTTTTTCTCTATCATCAGCCACAATTATTTTGTCTTTTGGATTACGGATTTTTCACCCTAAAGAAAAGTGTTCATCATCTAAAAATTCTTTTCTGCATGATAATTATAGAATAAAATCATTATTCACAATTCCTTGCATCATAGCACTGCATCTTATTAACGCTATAACAATACGGTTATTGCTAATTGTCTGTCAGAAGAAGAATAGTCGGTGAATTTTGCTAATTCTTATGGATCTCTCAACTAAAATTGCCAGCCGCATTTAGATTAGGAGTTCATATATTTTAAAAGAAAAATCACTACTTTGTCTTGTGTTTAAAATCCATCATGATGAAAAACTTTCTCTTGTAACAAACACTTTGGATGTTTCAGCACAAAACTTGGCTGCATGAACTTGGATTTTAACCGCACATCTTTTTGGAACAGAAGTTTCAAGTTAACTTTTGTTGTCATCGTTGTTTAAAAGATCCTGAAGAATCCGTAATTTGAAAAATTAAAATAACTGTGACCTGAGAAATGTGACTCAATTCATCCTTCACAAAATGATGCAATTATGTGTATGCATTCATGAATTTGCTTCATAAGTATCTACTTATATATATATATATATATATATATATATATATATATATATATGTGTCAATATAAAATATATATTTTTCTTTTTTTTCTGTTCTGAAATAATTGCTTTAATTATTTGTTGTATTTTGAAAATGATTCAGAATTGGTTGAGAAAATTTTAAATAACATAGGAAAACATTAAACTTATTAAATATTCAATTAGAAAAGGTTTTCTGAAATTGTTAAAACTTTCTATTTGGCTACAAATAAGGTTTAACATTTTCATATACAAAGACATGTTAATTGAAAATATGGATTAAGTCTGACAAAATGCTTAAATAAGGAACGAGTAAGAAAGCCTTTATAAGTTTGACATGTTTCGCTATTTATTTAGCCTCATCAGAAATTTGGGAACAGAATGATAAAATAAGTAATATGGAGGAAATCTTTATGAATTTAATAGATTTGACTATTTATTTTAGCTCTATCAGATGAAGCTATAACACACCTAAGACATGTTTTCTATTATCTTTGAAAGTCATTAGAGCTAGACTATTTTACCCATGAAATTTCTTTTAGAAGCAATTAAAAAAAAAAATATGATTGCAATTATTTAATAGTCACTAGTATTTCCTCCTGTACATCTTGTTAAAAAGATAAAAATTGTCTTCCTAAATGTTTCTTGGATTTGATGGAAACTTCAGGTGTATGTATGTATGTATGTAATGTATGTATGTTATGTATGTATGTATGTATGTATGTATGTATGTATGTATATACATACATAGATAGATATATATATATATATACACATATATATATATATATATATATACACATATATATATATATATATATATACACATATATACATATATATATATATATATACATATACATATATATATATATATATACATATATATATATATATATATACACACATATACATATATATATATATATACACATATATATATACACATATATATATATATATATATACATATATATATATATACATATATATATATATATATATATATATACATACATATATATATATATATATATATATATATATATATATATATATATATATAAAGTTTGACAATTTGATTTTTTTTTCTTTCCCCTCAAAACAAAGCAATTAAAGCCACTGAGGCGTTACTGAGAATGAAAGAAACAGCAAGGACTATAAAGGAACAAGATTCAAGGAGACAAAAGATGATAATTGACACTGTATTTAAAATTTATAAAAATCATAGTTGATAGGAAAGCAGGAACCCAGAAGATAGTTCCACAAGCAAAAAGTGCAGGAGCAGAAACTATTAACATCGAACTTAGGGTTACAATTAGCAGTTTTAACAGGGAAATGATGAGACCTAGCTGCCAATCTAGTACTGTGCT
This sequence comes from Acanthosepion esculentum, assembly GCA_964036315.1. Taxonomy (NCBI): domain Eukaryota; kingdom Metazoa; phylum Mollusca; class Cephalopoda; order Sepiida; family Sepiidae; genus Acanthosepion; species Acanthosepion esculentum. Next base: position 6,953,007 of record OZ038513.1, on the reverse strand, counting down.
TAAATTAGTGAAGTCAATGTACCAAAGAGGGAAGTTCAGCAGAACAATTACCATGAAAATATTTATAGAAAAGTCACAGGTCAGCTAGATTATGGTATAGGTTGACTGTGAGCAGGAAATCACTTCTGGGAATTGATTTTACACCATAATGGTTTGACCTAGCCATCTTCCTTTACAGGATTTTAGACTTTAATGTTAACAAAACCTGGTACATTTCACTAGAAAGATAAACATTACTGAAAACGTCATGGCAGTTGGAGATGGTTGCCGATTTAGGTACATTTTCTTTAAGATTTTTTTTTTTTCTTATGAGTCTTACTCTTAACCATTAACTGTTTGATTGACCAAGAGAATTTCAAATTCTGTGTAATATGACAACTTATTTCAAGAGATGAGCAGTTGCTGCTGAAAAGGAAGGGTTTGAACTCCAAGGACTCCAATTGAAATTGTGACAATGGGGAATTCAAATTGATCACTGGTGAGGCTGTCCTATAGAATTTCCTGCTGGTTGTTAGGGAAACAATTTTTGTCTAATGATTGATAGCTGCTGTTAGAATCTACAGCAGTATATAAAGTCTAGAAGGAAAACCAAACCAACATTGTGTTAATATTTCTCTATTGGTCTAAATATTTTCCAAATAGCTGAGAATACACATTAATGCTGGAGAACCTCTTTTTCATTCATTTTTTTCACAATGCCGGTCGAATGGCTTTTGTTTTTCATGAACTTTAAAAATGTTCATTCAAAACAAAAAAACATTTCTCTAGCATTTTAAGCAAACTCAGAACATGACAGGTTAAACAGTTGTCTGGTACATTGTGAGAACTAATACATTGGCTTTGTTTGTACTTTATAATAACAAAGCATATTTTGGGATCAAAATGTTAAATGCTTTCATGATGGGATTCTCTGCCAGGTAGAGTAGCTATATAATTTGATAGGCGGGTTGTCTCCCCTTGAAAATTCATACAATAAAACACCCAATGTTAGGGTTTGAGAAAATGAGGAATCTTTCATCTTTCAACTATGCTCATTACAGGGAAAAAGTGTTCATTTTAGTATTTCAAAAGGTGTTCAGGAAAAAAAAATGATTGATCTTTAAAGCCAGATTCATATTGAGGAAAATTATTTGAATCATGTAAGAAAAAAAAAAGGATATACTTGCAAAAAACACTGAAACTGCAGATATAAAATACCTTCCTAATCTTGTTTTATTATAATTTGATGTCCATGATTGAACTGACTTGAAACACTTAAAAGCTATAATGTCTGTGTGATAATTACATTCAGTTTATGGCCGACTTCTTATAAGCAGGTGTTCTTGTATAGTTATATTTGGTAAGCTGATTTCAATATTTTTACATTTAGTTTTTAGATTTAGATTTGAAGTATTTAAAAATGGTTTAGTTGAACAATTTTCCTGTCTAAAACATTCAAAATTGCAAGAAGAAACATTCAATTCGCAAAGACAATCTTTTTTTTCTACCATTCTTCTATATCTTTTTAATCAGGCCCTTTTGAAAGCAAAATATATTTTATCAAAATTATTGTAGTTGTTAAAAATAAGGCCCGAGAAATAAAGCCTTTTTATTTTATGACGCTTTTATTATGTTTTCTTGAGAAAAGTTTCTATGAATAAAGTAAGCAAAAACCTATTAAAGTAATCTTGACCCACCCCTTTTTTTAGGTTGTTGTTTTTTTTTTTCAACAATATTTATAATGTATGTAATGATCTTTTTCTTTTCTTTAACAATGATGTTCACCCTGTACAAGGCCCAAGAGCCACACAACGTAGAAGGTTAAAGATTAAGAGGCACAGATTATGGGGAGTTGTGGGAAAGATAACAGTAAACCCTAGACTTGGACAGGTTTGTGGTCAGGGAAGCATACTCTTGGGAGTTGGTTGCACAAAGCAGCTATTCATGGGGAAGAAGCTGCTTGAGTGGAGCTTACATTTCCCCAATGGAATACGAAAGGAATAAGAGTGATTTTCTATAATGTGTGTGACATGGTGGCTCTTAGCTATGTATATTTTAATGTAATCAATGCAAATGTAAGATGTCTAGCTTTGATGGTTTTTTGACTCAAATGTCATTTGTTTTGGAAATGCATTTTAGGTAATTATATTAAATTTTCAGAGTAAAAATATGAATTTTCTGAGAGAGAAAAAAATGATGCAGACTTGGAAAAGAATATCTGGATCATCATACCTGTTGGGTTGTCTGGAAAGTTCATGCTGATTTTTAAGGGAAATTAAAACACAAAACAAAATTATACCATTAAATATTTATTCAACTAAATATGAACCATTTTTTTGCACAAGCTTTCTCCATTTTTTCCTTCAACTTAAAGATTCCATCTTCCCAGAATTTCATTCATTTCTCAGCAAAGAATTCATTAAGGTGGGTTTTTTTGTCATCCAAAGAATTAAAATTTTTACCATTGAGATTATTTTGCAAGGACCTGAATAAATGAAAATCTAAAGTAGCAATGTCTGATGAATATGGCAGGTGGTGTAATGCATCCCAGCCAAGCAGCAACAATTTTTGATGGGTGGCAAAAGAAACATTATCCTGATGGAAAAAAAATCCTTTCCTGTTCTCAAATTCTGGGCATTTTTCTTGAATTTCTGACTTTGATTCAACCAGTTATGAGCAGTATTTTTCAGAATCAACTGACTGGTTACTTGGCAGAAGCTCAATACAGGATTCCTTTCCAATCCCACCAGATGCAAAGCATGACTTTCTCAGGATGAAAACCTGCTTTTGAGGTGGCTAAAGTTGGCTCACGTCACTTACCCCAGGATCTTTTTCACTGAACATTGTTGTAAACAATCCATTTCTCATCACCTGTCACAATTTGTTTCAAAAAGAATGCATTTTCATTGCATTCATACAGTAATCCACAGCTGAAATGCAATCCAAAAGATTCTTTTCACTCAGATCATGTGGTACCTAAACATCGTGGTGATTTGAGTACCCAAGCTTCACTAAGTGTTCATGGACGGTGGATTTTGATAAATTTAGTGTTTCTGCCAATTCCCGCATTGTTTAATGCAGGTTATCCTCAATCAATGTCTTGATTTGATCATCATCTCTAGTGGGGGGGGGGGGGGGGAGTGTTCAGCTTGAGCATTCTTCATCAATAAGGCTACAATCACCAACTCTAAACTTAGCGAATGACTTCTGTACAGTTCTGTCAGCTAAAGCACCTTCACCTTGTGTATCTTTTTTGTTGTTTGCGAAGCATTTTTGCCTTTTCAGTAAAAAAATAAAAAACCATCAAGTGTCTAGAATGCACCTTATAATCTTCCATTTTCACAGAGATGCAAAATAAACGACGAATTAAGTAATTTTAAACTTTCTTTCTCAAGAGATAGTTTGAAGTGTGCTCTCATTGGAAATGTAAGCATATTATATCTGTCGATAAATTTGACCTGTTCTAATGTGTTGGAACATGAATGACTAAAAATTGGCATGAACTTTCTGCAAAACCCAATACGATAGCAGCCTTAATTATGTCTTTGGTATTTTGGGGCTGCTGGTTGGTCTTCTCCTTGATGACATCCCAGACTTAGTACTCCTGGAAATTCAGTTTTGGAAAGCCATGAGGCCACTTTCTCCAAATTGTTGGTGGCTTTCCTCTGTCAGATTCAAACCTAACATGTTAAGGCTCTTGATATATCTGAAAGGAAAATAGATATTTGACATTCCATATAACACTGGAGCTTGCTTCCTAAATATTTGATGCCCCTCATCGCCACCACCACCACCAGTGTGTTTGTAATTACTGTGGTTTGAATTGAATAATTTTTAAAATTTAAATTATAATTTAATCATAAATTATTTCTATTTTATGAATATATGAGAAAAAGGCTCTTTCTTATCTCTTATGAATCTTCATTTGTTTTTTCAAATATTTTTTCATATTGTGGGACATAAAAGTTTTATACATATTATCTTCTAATATTTTTCCAAATTTAGAAATATTTTCTCATTTTTTTTAACCAATTTATTTTTAGTAACAGTACAATAATTTTTCTTTCATTTTGCTAAATAAATGTGATTCTGATTAATATTTGTAATCAAATTGTCTATTCTCATTTTGCTAATTGACCTGTATTTTATTTTTAGGCTCTTTATTTCCCTCTGTCTTTCCTTTTGCCATTGCTTGATCTTGTCAATCGACTATGTGAGCCTGCCTTTACTATTTGAGAATTCCTTTCTCTTTTGTCAATTAAGACTTCTTTCTCATCTCAATGTTTTTTTGTTTATTTTTATTTTTTTCCTGTAAACAGTGAATTTGTCATGCAATTTTTGACATTTATATGGCATATCACTTTGTAAATGTCATCAAGCAATATGTCTTTATTAATTGCATTTCTTTAATATTTGTTCTAATATAAATTGTTTGGAAAAATTTAGTTCTCTACAAGAAAGCCCATGGGAGCAGCTTTGTGAATTCAACCGACAAAAATATGGCTGATGCTGAGAGAAGATGTATTAAAATTGATCTCTGAAATGCAGTCTCACTAACCAGACTTAGTATAAAGCAGCAGCAGCACTGACACTTGAATTCAGTTTCAGTCAATAAATTTGGCAAGCACTCTTTTTTTTTTTTTTTTTTTTTTTTTTTTTTGGCAAGCAATCTTTTTTTTAACCCTAACCCACCCTCTTGCCCTCTTGTAAAGGGGAATCTCTGGAAGTAAATATCTTTTTTTTATGAAACCTGTAATTCATTTGTCCTGCTGCGGCAATTGACTCCAACTAATTCTGGAAACGAAAGCTGCTTATTATTCTTCATCTCACTTCCTTAACTGCCTCCCTTGCCTTATCCTTTTAGCCAGGTTGTGACAACTGGAAAAATTTTCTCATCTTGTAATCATGACTTCTTTTTTCTTTCTTTCTCTTGATTTCTGTGTCTTTCATTTTTTACTTTTTTTTTTAGTATAAGTTTTTTTTTTTTTTTTCTTCCCCATATCAAATTGTATTGTCATTTTATTTAATTCTGGGGTAACTACAAAACTTTATCTTTTTCTTTTGTCTATTGTTCTTTGATGCTTTGAAAATTTCTTTGCATTTACGGGGACTCTATATTTTTATCTCTTCTTCATCTTGGCCATCTCAACACTTCAGATCTTTGTATTATTGAAATAATCAAAGAGTTGTCAAATTGAATTTGTCAAATGTCTGCATTCATTGAAGATTTTCTTACCATAATTTTTGTGGAAACTTTATTTGTTAAAAGTAAGTTTAATTTAAATATTAGAAGTTATGATTTGGCCATAGAAGATATGATTCTGACTGTGTTGAGAGCCAGGTAAAGTAACTGGTCTAATTCCTATGATGAAAAAAATCCCCACATGCAACTTGTTAAACATGATGTGGTATCAATACATCTTTATTTCACACTGTATCGACCCCCTCTTCAATGCACTGAGACCAACTCCCTAAAAAAAAAAAAAATTCCATCAGTCTTGTAGAATATTATGAAAAAGAAATCAAAACTTTTTGCCATTTTAATTCTTTCATCATGCCACTTAATTTCATTAACCTTTATTGTGGCTTTTGTCATCAAGACATTTTTTTTTTTCCATTAATGGCGATTCCTTTTTCATCACATCCATATTTGTCATTCATTTGACTTATTTCTCTTTATGCACAACACACTTTCATCGTTGCTATTGCTTTCTGTTGCGCGTGATATTGTCTTCTAGTAAAATACATCAAAGCAGAGCGTAGTCGCATTTTCATCCGGTTGCCTCTATGTCTTTGTGTTGTTGTTGTCATCGTCGTCCTCCTCCTCTTCCTCCTCCTCCTCACTGCCTTATATTGTACTGCTTGTGGCATTGTGATCACGTCGTCTATTGCATAATGCCAATTTACACATATTGTCACAAAGCTGCCAGGCTCTTTAACCTGTCAAATGTCTTTCTTTGCAGGAGGGTTGTTTTTTATTATCATCATCATTATTATTATTATTATAATAAATAGTCTAACTTTAAAAAGGCCAAAGTGTATAATGGCTGAAACATGGATATGACAACAAAGATGAGGACAGCGGTCTGATCATTGTAAATAGTTGCAATGCCTCATCTCAGAAACATAGACAGATGTCGTCTGACTTGTCTTCACTTTTGTTACGTTAGGTTACAAAAAGAAAAGAAAAGTCAATTTTTGCCTGCTAAATGATTATGCTGCAAATCAGTTTCCCTTCCTCAACAAAGATGGTTTCCTCTTAACCTAAAAAGAAGTCATTTTGTCAATGACAGTAAAAGACAAAATCTATTCACACCTAATACAGCTTTAAATGATTATTATTTGATAAATTTTCCATTAAAAAACAAACAAACCCTTTTCTTAGTTAAATTTCAATTTAAATTTGGATTTTTGCATTCCTCTTTTTTTTTATTTGAGAAATCTTTTTTGTTTCTGCACAGTTCTTATGAATTGCGAAGGTTTTTGGCTATTTTGCCACCATACAAAATTTCAAAGAATTTGATGAGAGCATTCATCCTTGTTTATTCTCTCACTAGAATAATCAAATGGGCTTCTTTAAAAGAAAATGAAAATAAATGTTTGTATTACGATACAAGTTGAGATTAATCTGTTCAACTTGTCTAAATGTGGATCAATGTTATTCATTATTGACTTCCTACATTCAATCTTTGTTAGAATGAGAGGATTTGCTAAATTCAATTCTATTAGACATGATCTTTCAAGACTCGAGTCGTAAAAGCTCCCAGTTTGTGACACTTGAGAGTTGAACATTCAAAACTCTTAATAGGTTTTGATTTCAAAGATGCTTGAGCTTCTCTTTTTTTTTGTCTCAACCAAATTGCATTTGATAATGCACTTTCCTGTGTCGAAAGGAAGCTGATCTTCTCCCTGTCTCTTTTCAGAAAAGGCTTATGGCTTTATTAGTAATCATTGGAGAAGTACTACTGCTATTAATTTCTCTTTGATTACAGCAATAACTAGATTTGTTATAAGATCTTTCTCCCCACGACATCCACCGCTTCTTCAAATATACTTCAGTGGCCATTTCCTTTCTCTTTCGTTATTTAAATTTGGCTGGATGCACCAGTTGCAACAATATGAAGATGTGAAGACTCATCCAACACTTACACTTCTTCTCTTCTTTCCCGAGTTGATGTCTTCAAAAACAAGACAATTTAAATTATCTGATATAAATTTCAATCTCTCTCTCCTCCTTTCCTCTCTCTCCTCCTTTCCTCTCTCTCCTCCTTTCCTCTCTCTCCTCCTTTCCTCTCTCTCCTCCTTTCCTCTCTCTCCTCCTTTCCTCTCTCTCTCTCCTCCTTTCCTCTCTCTCTCTCCTCCTTTCCTCTCTCTCTCTCCTCCTTTCCTCTCTCTCTCTCCTCCTTTCCTCTCTCTCTCTCCTCCTTTCCTCTCTCTCTCCTCCTTTCCTCTCTCTCTCCTCCTTTCCTCTCTCTCTCTTTCCTCCTTTCCTCTCTCTCTCTTTCCTCCTTTCCTCTCTCTCTTTCCTCCTTTCCTCTCTCTCTCTTTCCTCCTTTCCTCTCTCTCTCCTCCTTTCCTCTCTCTCTCCTCCTTTCCTCTCTCTCTCCTCCTTTCCTCTCTCTCTCCTCCTTTCCTCTCTCTCTCCTCCTTTCCTCTCTCTCTCCTCCTTTCCTCTCTCTCTCCTCCTTTCCTTTCCTCTCTCTCTCTCTCCTCCTTTCCTTTCCTCTCTCTCTCTCTCCTCCTTTCCTTTCCTCTCTCTCTCTCCTCCTTTCCTTTCCTCTCTCTCTCTCTCCTCCTTTCCTTTCCTCTCTCTCTCCTCCTTTCCTCTCTCTCTCCTCCTTTCCTTTCCTCTCTCTCTCCTCCTTTCCTTTCCTCTCTCTCTCCTCCTTTCCTTTCCTCTCTCTCTCCTCCTTTCCTTTCCTCTCTCTCTCCTCCTTTCCTCTCTCTCTCTCCTCCTTTCCTCTCTCTCTCTCCTCCTTTCCTTTCCTCTCTCTCTCTCCTCCTTTCCTTTCCTCTCTCTCTCTCCTCCTTTCCTTGCCTCTCTCTCCTCCTTTCCTCTCTCTCCTCCTTTCCTTTCCTCTCTCTCCTCCTTTCCTTTCCTCTCTCTCTCTTTCCTCCTTTCCTCTCTCTTTCCTCCTTTCCTCTCTCTCTCTCCTCCTTTCCTCTCTCTCTCCTCCTTTCCTCTCTCTCTCTCCTCCTTTCCTCTCTCTCTCCTCCTTTCCTCTCTCTCTCTCCTCCTTTCCTCTCTCTCTCTCCTCCTTTCCTCTCTCTCTCTCCTCCTTTCCTCTCTCTCTCCTCCTTTCCTTTCTCTCTCCTCCTTTCCTTTCTCTCTCCTCCTTTCCTCTCTCCTCCTTTCCTTTCCTCTCTCTCTCCTCCTTTCCTCTCTCTCTCTCCTTTCCTTTCCTCTCTCTCTCTCCTTTCCTTTCCTCTCTCTCTCTCTCCTCCTTTCCTCTCTCTCTCTCTCTCTCTCTCCTCCTTTCCTCTCTCTCTCTCTCTCCTCCTTTCTCCTCATTTTTTTGGGGTCTTAAATGGCCAAAACAATGAATAGACAACTTGTTTGTCAAAATAAATGAAATGAACATAATTTCATAAAACAACCTCATTTGATTAAAAGAAACTTTTGTTTTAATAAAAAATAAAAAAAACACCAATTCAGTTTTATAAAAACCTGAAGCAGGAATTCTTTTCATCTGCCTCATAATATAAAATGGTGATAATTTTTTTATAGCTCTTTATTCCAGACATTTATCTTTAACAATTTTAATTGTTTTTTGAAATTCTCAGAATGTTTTCCAAAATTCTCTATTCCTTTCAAAAAAAAAAAAATTTTTTTTTTCAAACCTTTTGTCTTTTTGAGAGTATTTCTTACAAAATTATTTCTGCTGCCATCTTTTAAAAAAAAAAGTCAGTTCTTCTATCTTCATCTGATTATGAAAATCAAAGAGACTTTGTTTTTATTTTTGCAAAATCTCTTTGCTGAAAAGATTCTTATTCTGACCAGCCTTTGTGTTGCCCTTAAATTGAAACATTTTCCCAAATCATTTTCCTTCATTTCTACTCATTGCACTCATCTGCATAATAATTCTTATCTCCGTATTTGACAGCATTTCTATCCAGCAAAATATAATTTTTAATTAACTTTTCATTTGCCATTCATTGTTCCCCCAATCATCTGTTTTGAATCACTTCTTAGAATACAATGAGTATCAAAAAAAAAAAAAAAACTGGTGTGTGTGACTGGACATAGTTGAAGCGTTATTTGGAAGCCTTGTTTCTTTTCTCTTAATGTGTCTTGTTTCTTCTGTGTTCCTCTAACCCAGCCTCTTGTTATCAAGACACCCTTCTGAATTTGAACTTCTCTTACTCTACAGCCTAAAAAGGATGATGAGAAGAAATTGGAAACAGAAAAATTGGGAAGTGGTCGAGTTATACCAATAAAACAGGTAAGGAAGCGACTTTTAGGCTTATTTTGAAACTTTTCTTTTCTTTGATATGACAACAAAATATTAGTTAAAACATAAAAATTTGTAAAATCATTACTAATGAGCTGGAAAAGAAAAGAGTAATCTGGAGCACAAAAGTTTTCTTTTAATCCTTATTTTTTATTTTATTTTTTTAACTTTTGTTCAACCAATACAAGGCCCAAGAACCACTCAAGGTAGAGGGTTAGAGAATGAGGTTGTTGCAAAAACATAAAGGATTGGCATTCGTCGGTCTCAAGAGAACATGAATCTGCACCCAAATAGTGCAGACCTGGGCAGGTTTTTTTATAAGAGATCTGCAGTTGCCCATGCAGCACGTCTCCCCTCTCTACACCACCAATGTTGTCCAAGGGAACTTGGCTCTCTGATTCCTCAATCTGAGTCACACAATACATTACTTCACTGTGTCTCCAAGGGAGATAAGAAGTGCTTATTATGAGTGTTGACCTAATCTGATATAACTTCACCAGGCAAATTTTCTGACACCCCCACCCCCTAACCAGATATGACACAAGGTCAGTTTAAGGTGGGTTTCTCAGCAATACTGTGGAAAAATTCCCAAACCCCCTTGGCACTTCCCCTTTTGGGGACGCCTCAAATGCTAGGCAATAAAATCTGCCCCCTCCCAAGGGAGAGGTTCTGCCTAGGGGTTGGTGAAGCAAAACTCCCACCCTAGAGATTGGGTTAAAATCAAAATATAAATACCAGTCAAAGGCAAGTGGATTTTATAGGTATTTACTGGTGGAAAAACGATAGGTTTCTATAGAACTCAATGGGCAGAACCCATTTCAACTGCAGATGGAACGGTTCAACTTATTAAAGTACAAGTTTATATTAATACTTGGTAGTAAATGTACATTTGAGCTATTTAACAATGAGTATATGTATGGTAGATATGGTTGACCTGAGACTTGAAGAGGTTAAGATTGTAGTTGTCGAAGAAGCGTCCTCTCAGGAGTCTGTTCCACAAAGTGGCTGTTCTCGGGAAGAATCTGTCTGAGTAGAATTTCCTCTTTACTAAATGAATGCTAAGGAAATGAGGATGAGTTGGTGGTGTGTATATAGTATGGCCAGTCCTAGCTGTGAAGGTCTGAACTGGTAGAACTAAGGGATATAGATTATCTGAACACTTCTCGTGGAAATAGTGACTTCCAATCCATTGTCTCTACTCACTGCTATTGATTGACAACCTGAGTTGCTGCAAGAAGCAATTTAAATGGCAGCAGTGAATTTAAAATTAATGAAGCAAAATTTGGTCTGGATAAAAACCAAGCCGGTGATTGCATTAATAATCCAGGTATGTGATTTGTAGTCTGTTCTTTGTTATCGCCAGTTCATAATTTTGTTTATAGCTCGATGAAAAAAAATTTTTGTTTTTTATTGTTTAACCAGGTAGTTTCTCTGTCTTATTCTTTGAATGAAGGAATTGCTATGACAAGACATAAAAAAAAATTCTTGTGTTCTTAGAAGCAGTCACAATTCCCTACCAAAAGAAAAGCCTTCTTTTTTTTCTTGTTTTTCTCTTCCATCTTTTTGAAATGAAAGTTCCTTTTTGATGATGTCCCCTGAGGATATTTCACAAAAAAAGCAACAAACCAAGTTTGATTTCATCTCATAAAACTAACTAGAGACGATTAATTGTATGATTTCAAATCGATCTAAAACACAAAAAAAAACTTTCTCATAATCTCTGCTTGGAATTGAATGATTTTTCTCTGCTTGACTCTTTAGGAAGGAATTGATTTGCGATTTCTGAAGGTAGAAATCTCTCTTATGTTCTCTTGGTTTTTCAGGGCTATTTATATAAACGAAGTCATGGTCTGAATAAAGAATGGAAGAAAAAGTATGTGACACTACTGGACGATGGACGTTTGACTTACCATCCCAGCTTGCATGTAAGTATGACAAGGCTAGTCTATTGATTCTGTTATTATCTCAGCAGGAAAAAAAAGAAAGATGTACAGTAATTCATATGTCGACAAAACCCGACTTGCAAACTTACAAATTAAAAGGCATACATCAATATGTGGCCATAAAGATGATTGATTTTTGCTTTCAACAACTGACTGCTTTAAGAAGAAAGACAAAAATACATTTTCTAAATTAACTCGGGCAACAAAGAGACGATCTTTTCTGTTTCCTTCTATTTTTAAGTTTCTGCTTATTGCTGCCAAAAAGAAATTGGCACTTCCTTATGATATACATTTTCTGTTAGTGTCAACTTTGAGTAAATATTTTCCTATGAGTTGGTACACAGAAACATACAAAATGCTGAAAGGACAATGTTTTTTTTTTGTTTTTTTTTTAGTTATAAAAATTTATTTTACATAAAATGCCAATTTACTTGATGTAAACACTGAAGACCTTTTAATTCAAATTGGTACAGAATAAAAACAATTCCTTACAGATCTTTTACCAATCCTCAGAAAGTGCTTGTCGTTATCTGAATTCTTAATGATGTAATTATTACCTTAATTCTGTTTTGATTATTCTGCAAGAGTTGACTTGATAAAAATGTGATTTTAGCGTTAAGATACAAAAGTCAACTTTTTGTCTTTAAAATAAACATCCATTGTATATTGTTTATTTTTCCTTTAGGATTATATGGATGAAGTGCACGGTAAGGAGATCAATCTGGTCCGGACTACAGTGAAGATCCCTGGTCTTCGGCCCAAGGGCAGCCGAGGAATATCAACCAACCCTTCTGTTATGGGTCCAGCCAGCATGACAACCAATGGTACTACAATTCATCATTTCTTATTTCCACTTAATGTGCATGTGTAGCTTTAGTCCGAAGGGTGATTTTGGTCCTCCAGCTTGAAGAGTTTGTCAGGCCTGTGAGTTGTACATCCTAAAACCCTTTTAACCCATTCAACAAAAATAACCATTTGATGTTTGATTCAGTTTCTTTCTCCCCAACCCTCCTACAACCAGTTATGCCAAACAGCCCAGAATTGAAGAGATTGTGTAGAGATCCTTGATTCCCTTTTAAAAGTATTGTCAAATTCTTTTTGATATCTTACATGTACAGTAAGATGTTGTTCAATGGATAGAGGCGATAGTTTATTTAAGAAGGTCAAAAACAGAAATCAACATAGAATTGCCTTAAAAAATAATAGAATTATATTAACTTAAGGCAATGTTTGATCTTTATGCCTACAAAAAAATGAAAGTGTGTCAAAAGGATGGTTATTCTCGTGACACTGCTATTACTGTATGCACTTTTGACTCTCTCGGCAATGTTTATTTACCAGATTATAAAAATTATGCGAACAGAGTAAAATGCATTATTTATTATTTATAGATTAACTATTTTATGAAAAGATAAATTTAAAAAAAATCATTTTATTAAAAAAATGACAAAATTATCAAAATATATACAAAGTACAATGCAATATTTATTATTTACCATTTTATATATAATTATGAAAACAAGTTTTTTATTCAATCTAATAGTGTTTAACACCTTTGTTGTCAATTCTCAAGAATAAAGAAAATGTATAAATCCATTTTCATGTTTGAGTTTTATTAAAATTCTAATCATCACATTTTAAAAACAAACATTGTTGAGGGAGTCAAACATTTGTACAGTAATAGCAGAGTGTCAATAGAATATCCATTCTAATAGCAGAGTGTCAATAGAATATCCATTCTAATAGCAGTGTCAATAGAATATCCATTCTAATAGCAGAGTGTCAATAGAATATGCATTCTAATAGCAGAGTGTCAATAGAATATGCATTCTTTTGGTACACTATCTTTTGCAGGCACAAAGTTTAAACATCACCTAACTTAATTTCATTTATGTTTTTTTCCCCACCAATGAATTGGATTTGGGATTACATTATTTTATTAAGGTATTAAATCCAAAAAGTGATAGCCAACTATCCATTTCGCATTGTGAGGAATTTTGCAGTTCATTCTTTATTTTCCTTAAGCAAAATAGTTTGGCATTTTCCTTAAAAGAAAAAAGTTCCTTTAACGATTAAAACCAAAATCAAGACATCAATGTCATTTTTGTTGAATAACAATCTGCTTCAAGTTGTCAGTAGGTTGAATATTCAAATCTTCACTTAGATCATCTTAGGGAATAGATTGATAAGAGTTTAACCTGGAAAAACCAGTTGTAGGCAGCTATACATGCCTTGGCCTTCAGAATGTCCTCAGGTGCAAGAGATAAGGTATGTATTTTAAATCCTGTTCACTTTCAATGAGATTTTTTGCCTGCCTTCATATAGGAAAATGATACACAAACATTAAAGAAAAAGAAACCGGGAAAAAAAGTCCTGTATCCATCTGATTGACGGATCATCACATCAACAGTTGATCCAAATTTAATCCTGTGTAATGACAACATGGCACAAGCAGAAGGTTTATTCTTGTTTTGAAATTTTTGGATTTTTGCCATTGATAGGTTGATTTGAACGAATGGTCAAGACAACAACTCATAATATTGAACAAAAAAAAAAATTGCTAAAAGAAAGCAAATGATATCACCCTATTGTCCTAAGATATGGTAACCCAATGTTGATCCCATAAAAAGTATTGTGAACTTTGAATAAAATTGTTGCAGGTAAAAGTACGAAGGAGGAGAAGAATGTAATGTTAACTACATTTGATGGCCTCAATCAGCAGCCGTTACAAACCAATGTGGAAGATGCAATTGTGATTTCAAATTCTTCTATTACTCCTGGTGAGTTTTCAGTTTTTTACTCCTAACTTTTCAACACTTACCTCACTTTCTTTATTACGAAAATGAAACTCTAAAAGAAAAAAAAAAAGAATCCCCTGACTATAGCTGTATGCAATTCTGATGTTTTGAAACACTCGTTCACTTCAACCAATGTGTACCCCTTAAAGTATGGCTAGCAAGTGGCAACAGATTTTTTCTCTTGCCTCTAGTTTCTTCACTTAAAAAAAAGAAAATTGTCCTGTAGATGTTGGTGTATCATAATAGATAGATGTTGCACCTATGTTTCTTGGACCTCAACAATTTCTGGTGGTTGCTTGTTGTGTTGGTTCAGGATCGGCCATTTCTCCTGGTTGGTTTCCGCTTGCTCTCCAAAACCATTCTGAACTCTTCCTTCTTTTATTGCTACTCTTTGGATTGCAACAAGTTTATCTAAAGTGGTTATGCATCAATTGAATTTTCTGCAATGCTGATGCACTCGACCTTTATTATACATGCATGACATAAACGTGTGCATCAAACACTGGAACCTGTCCAACACATCAAGTACTCTTCCTCCCTCCTCCTCTTCCTTTTCCACCTCCTCCTCCTACACATTTCTAAGACAACTTTGATAGGTGAAGAAAGGCTAGTTATTAGTTGTGGCTTCTTTCCTTAACCCCCAGCCCCCACCCCCCATTCTCCCCTACCCTCACCTAACGCTCACATCTGCAAATCTTTAACTTTTCAGTTATGTCTTTCAGTGGAATAACATTTTCGTTTGGATTTTGAGTTCATTTTGCTTTTCTTTTTTCTTTTTTCCCCTATTCTTTTTTTTTTTTTTTTTCTGTGTTTGTTTCATGAAAATTTTCATTTTTCTTCTCTTCATGATTCTTTGTACACCGTTTCTGTCAGGTAACGATTCTTACCTTTTTTTTTTTTTTATGATAAGTTGTTGAACGATGGCTGTTTTATTTAGTTTTATTGGTTTCTACTAACCCTGTTTTTTTTATTATTATTATTTTTTTACATTTTTTTTTTTAACTTCGTGCTTCTTGATATGAGTGGAATGACTGAGGGTTACCAAAATCACCTCAAACATGCAACTTGTGATAATCAGCTTGGAATTTTCATAATCACATTTCAATATTTCTTCATAAACGCTTTTCATTAAACCTATCCACATGATATATTGTGACATGAACGGCATTTTGATATCATTTCTAATTGTAAGGTTCAAGCCTTTGTCTGCCTTCAAATCTGGATCATCTACAATATACGCTAACACCTGCTGTTAAGAATGCATTTAAACTTTTCATGCTGAAACTGTTAATGCAAATTTTTTCTTCTATTTCTCTCAAATTTAAATGACAAATAATAACTCAACATTTTTTTCAATGCCTATAACATGTGAAGTTTTATTGAGATACCGTTTTTCTTTTAGCTGTCAAAAAAAAACAAAAAAAAAAACAACATACACCGATTGATGGAAGACTTTTGTTAGGTTATATTTCTTTTGAATTCTTACTACAGTCCATTTGGTTTCTTTGTTAGTTATTTGTTTTGCTTCTCTATAACCAAATATTTAATGTTTTAAACCGGCTGGTAATTTTATCAACTTTGATAATAAATCTCTCTATATTTCTGAAATGCAGTATTGTAACAATTTATATCGTTTGGACTGTTGTCCTCATCGTTATTGGTGTATTTATGTTTCTGCCATTCTATACTCCGACCTTCTATAGGTGATATGCATTGGAATTTGGAACCAAACTCTTTTAGTCCATGGAGGTAGATTGTTTTAATTCTATGTGATGTGCCTTTTTTGGATATCTCAGTATCAGTTAACTCCTTTTAGTAACTCAGCTCAAAATTTTTCTTCCCTCTGCTGTGGCCAGGTATTGAACTCACAACTCATTGGGTCAAGTCACTTTTTGGATTATTCAACTAAAGTCATGTGTCATTGAGGCCACAGCAAGGGGAACAAAAACTTGGAGAGTTTAGTTTAATAAGGGAAAAATAAACTGATACAGAGATATCCCCCCCCCAAAAAATGGCCTGGCTCATGGAAATAGGACAATCTACCTCCAGGGGCCAAATAAAGGGTCTGGTTTAAAATTACAATGTATATCACCTGTAGAAGGCCGGAGCATACAATGCCCAAAACGTTGTGAATATGGCAATAAAGATGAGAACAGTCCAAACGATGTAAATAGTGTAAATAATTTGATAATAAATGTGCCTAAAATACCTTCTTCATTACCACAAACCAGTGTTTTTTGTACAGAAAAAACATTACTGTATTTGAAAACTTTGTCAATGAAATTATCATTTCTTTTAGAAAATTCACATTTAGAACTCCAGCAATGTTTATTGATAGTGCAAATTACTGCTTATGCTGACATATAAGTCGACTTTTAAAATTCCAAATTGTTCATTAAGATTTTGGCCTGTGATTCCCTGGAAAAGTGAGAAGAGACGGGAGCATTTCAAATTAAAAGAACCTGCAGCTTGAACGAACCTTTTTTATCATGCTCCAAAAGTCAGCTTCTACGTTGGCACATGCAGTACGATTTTTCTCCGCTATTGTAATTATGAGCCCACATTTTAAGTGTTGTTTGGTTTAACACTGCAAACATTATTACAAAATCCCAATATAAATTCTATCAAATGTAAATTTCTTGGCAAACAAATTCTAATTGATTTTGTGCAGAGAAGAGATTCTGATGGAAATTTCCCTCAAGTCTTTAAAATGTTTGACTTGATCCATGCGTTTTTCTTTTCTCATTCAAACAATGAATAGTAATTTCTCATTTACCAAAATCTACTTACCAATTCTTGATTGCTCCTAGTTTTTGTTTTCTTTAATCCACTGACTTATTCAAAAAGCTCGTACAACAGCCACGGAATATTCTATTTCATTGTGTAATTTTTATATTAAATTTAGGAAACAAACATTTTTTTCTCAGACAGATGTGTCGACTCTAATCCAACAAGATAAATATAAAATCTATAATTGTAGTCAGTTTAAACATGAACAGGTTTTCGATTAGCTTCAATTTCAAACTTTCTTCTTTCACATCTGTTTTTCTCAACATTGACAAATATATTTTGCTTTAATTTTTTTTTTCATGTCCTTTTGAGAGTATTTATTTGTTTTCCATTGTGAGCAAAATAGCTTCTACAGAAAGTTGTTTTAGCCGTGTGTTTTCAAAAGGAGCATTTTTGTCAATCACCTTAACCGTTAGCTTCACCCACATATACCTGATATGCATCCATCCTTGCATCCCCAACTAGTTGTTAGGTTAGGATGATTTGTTGATCAATTCTGCTGGCTCGTTATCATTCTTCTCCAGAGAAAAGATCACTCCCTCATATTTCCTTTGAGATTGGATCTAATGCTTGCCTTCTCTTTCTTCCATCATTTGTCATCCATGGACATCAAAATGGATGGTAAGACTTTTTTTTCATCTACTTTATTCCCAGTATATAGTTAATAATAATAATAATAATAATACATTGAAGTAACTAATCTTGTCAGTATTCACCACATGCTGGTATCTGTTGTTAAACTTTGGCCTTTTTGTCTCTTTCTGTTTCTTTTTTTCCTTTTTATCATGGTGCATGTATTGTCGTATTTGATATTATTGTGGCCTTTTTGTGTTTTATGATGAATGCAAGTTGTTTTCAGTGCAGTGATAGTTTCAAAATTGGCATCACATTTAATAAAGATCTTTGTGAAATGCAGAATATTTGTGAAATGCATTTGCAAAATTTATATCAAAGAAAACTTATTTCTCCAGAAAGATTTTTTTTTCCTTCAATACACTTGAGAATTGAATTAGATGTTTGGGAAAACTGTCAAAACAGAGCAAGATGGGTTGTCTAAAAAGAATAAAATTGCATTTTGGTCTTGTTAATCTTCAGATTATTTTACTTCTCATATTATCCAAGTTTTAAAATCAATGATTCCAAATGATCATGAAAGGAACAAAACTCTATTTATTCTTTGAATAACTAAAAGATTTTATTTTTATATATATATATATATATATTCAGATAGGTTGTATCTGTAGGGGAAGAAAACAAATAAAGAGACAAGAGAAAGAACTATTCTTAGAGACACATTTCATCCTTTGAGGGACTTTATCAAGGCAATGTAGGATTTATTTTGTTGCACGTATTTATATACAAAAGCAAAGATGTCATTGGTTTATAAAGGCTTTTAAATGTGAGAATGTTCAGCAGGTGCTTGAAAGGTCAGTCAAAACATGTGGAGGACACAGTGTCAGAATTCAAAGTCTGGCAAGTAATATTCAAGAATTTTTTTCTTTTATTTTTTTTTAAATGAAAAAGTTTTTGAATATTACTCACTTACTTTTTGTCAGACTTTGAATTCCGACACTTTATGTCCTCCACAGACCCTGACTGACCTTCCAGCCAATAGATGAACATTTATGAACGTTCTCATATTTAAAAGCCTTGATAAACCAATGACATCCTTGCTTTTGTATATAAATACATGCAACAAAATGAATCCTTACATTTGCCTTGCTCAAGTCCCTCGGGATAAAATGTGTCAGCTAAGAATAGTTTACCTCTTGTCTCTTTTTATTTACATATATGGGCAGCAATCCTGCTTTTATACAAGTTTCATTAAAAACGACTGACAAGTTACTGCAGTTATGCTTTTTTATTGAATTTTTCTCGTGTTCTTATAATTTTCTTCTTTTCTGGACATAAATTATGTAGAAATTGTCCAAATGTTTTGTATATCCAAGCGCATTCAAACTCTATCTGCAACATACTTGTTGATAATACAAATATAATAGCCTCATCAACATGTAAAAAATGACTAAATATAATGGAAGCATTATTAATAAAAAAAAAAAAAATCCAACGATGAACACGGCCACAATGTACTGACCATGTTTGGTAAATAAAACATTCTTTTTAACTCTAAATACATACATAAAACAATCCATACATTTAGTTAAAAGTAAAAATAAAATCATCCTTGATAATGGCTAAAAATATAGCCGAAAGCACTTGGACATAAAAAACATTTTGACGGTTTCTACATAATTTACGCTTGGAAACGAAGAAAATTATAAAAACACAGGAAAAATTAAATTAAAAAAAAAACTTAGCCACAGTACCTTGTCGATCATTTTTAATGAAACTTATACACACACACACACACACACACACACACACACACACACAGTACAATGAGTAAATTGTCATCATTTTATATTTTTAATTTTGCAGATGTGTGCTGTTTGTTTTTGATTTTGTTGACTGCACAGTATAGTCGGGTCAGTTGGGCACCATCTGTGAGAAAAAGAGCTCCATGACGCAATTCACTCTGCCAGAAATTTGAAAACAGCATGCTGTACTACTTGGCATTTTCACTGGATGCTCTAATATGAACATTCTGGAGTGTTTGGATGTCAATCTGAGGATGGTGAAGAGGATTCAGAAAGAGTTGGATGAGTCTAATTGTGATTACGAAGGTGTTTGGAGTGATCACTAGTGATATTGACGTTATGCCTCTATCATCTTCCTACAGGGCCTCAGACTCAACACAGAGGCCTACATTAAGTGCCTTGAGGAGTTAGTGCTTCCTTGGCTTAAAAGGGTGGCTGCTAGAAGACCCTATGTTTGACAACAGGACTCTGCACCATACCAAACAAGCAAGAGTACCCAGCCACATCTTACATCTAGCCAGCTAACTGCCCAGACTGCAAACTCCTTCATTATTATGTGTGGAATGCAGTTGAGTGAGGAACCAAGAAAACTCCTTGTAACACCAAAGATGAACAGAAGGCAACGATTATGGTAGCATTCACCAACTTAAACAGGAAGACTATCCAGAAGAGTTGCAGAAAATTCCAAAGTCATCTGGAAGCCGTGGTTGAAGCCAATGGCGATTTTACTGAATAAATTTACTCTTTAGTATTTCAAGATATTTTTGCGTAATTTTGGTAAATATATCTGTTAAAATGAGATGTTTCATTTTTGTGTAATTTTGACGACAATTTATCCATCGCGCTGTGTGTGTGTGTGTACATGCATATATCATCAATAAGTTTTTCTTTTGGTTTAGGAAATTTGACATGGTAAAATGATGAAGAAACAAGTATTTATGAATTCAAGTTGAAAAATTTCAATAGGTTTTAAGCTTTTTGCGAAACACAAACACGACATACTTTTGTGAAGCAAAGAACAAACGAAGGAAAGCAGGCTTGGATTTTTCGCAAGTTGCATTTGTCGATAACTCTATCCATTGCTTATCCTTCCTGGATGGATGTCAAGTAAAAAAAAAAAATAAAATAAAATTCACAACTACCAAACTGATTAAGCGACACTCAACAATAATTGTTTTCAATGTGCCTCTTGGGCTAGAAACTACTTCTTGAGTCATTCTCGAATTAGTAATAAATATTTGAAAGGAAATAAAAATAAAATCCATGATAAGAGATAAAGTGCTTTAGATGATTAATTTTTAAAGTTAATACTGTACAAATGCTTAAAAAATCAATTCTCCCTTGCTCTCTCTCTTTGTCAATTTAGTCCTTTAACCTCTCTCTCTCTCTCTCTCTCATCTGGTTTTGCTCTATTTTGTTTTTATCGTTAGCTCTCTTTGACTCCTTTTTCTGTTTAGCTCTTTTTCTTTTCTTTCTCTCTTTGGCACTGTTTACTTTCTCTCTCTATCTCTCTCTGTTTTTTATCTCTCTATCTCTCTCTGTTTTTTCTATCTCTCTCTGTTTTTTCTATCTCTCTCTGTTTTTTCTATCTCTCTCTGTTTTTTCTATCTCTCTCTGTTTTTTCTATCTCTCTCTGTTTTTTCTATCTCTCTCTGTTTTTTCTATCTCTCTCTGTTTTTTCTATCTCTCTCTGTTTTTTCTATCTCTCTCTGTTTTTTCTATCTCTCTCTGTTTTTTCTATCTCTCTCTGTTTTTTCTATCTCTCTCTGTTTTTTCTATCTCTCTCTGTTTTTTCTATCTCTCTCTGTTTTTTCTATCTCTCTCTGTTTTTTCTATCTCTCTCTGTTTTTTCTATCTCTCTCTGTTTTTTCTATCTCTCTCTGTTTTTTCTATCTCTCTCTGTTTTTTCTATCTCTCTCTGTTTTTTCTATCTCTCTCTGTTTTTTCTATCTCTCTCTGTTTTTTCTATCTCTCTCTGTTTTTTCTATCTCTCTCTGTTTTTTCTATCTCTCTCTGTTTTTTCTATCTCTCTCCATTTTTCCACGCATTATTCTTTATCTCTCTTTACTCACATTCTACTTTCTCTCTGTTTTTTCTTTCATCTGTTCTCCCTCTTTTATGTGCCCTTTTTCGCTCTCTCCCTCCCTCTTTTCTTGCTCGCGCTCCCTCCCTCTTTTTTTACTTTCTCTCTCCCTCCCTCTTTTTTTACTTTCTCTCTCCCTCCCTCTTTTCTCGCTCGCTCTCCCTCCCTCTTTTCTCGCTCGCTCTCCCTCCCTCTTTTTTTACTTTCTCTCTTCCTCCCTCTTTTTTTACTTTCTCTCTCCCTCCCTCTTTTTTTACTTTCTCTCTCCCTCCCTCTTTTTTACTTTCTCTCTCCCTCCCTCTTTTTTTACTTTCTCTCTCCCTCCCTCTTTTTTTACTTTCTCTCTCCCTCCCTCTTTTTTTACTTTCTCTCTCCCTCCCTCTTTTTTTACTTTCTCTCTCCCTCCCTCTTTTTTCTCTTTCTTTGGTTCTTTTTGTTTCTATCTGTCTTTCTCTGGTTTTGTTTTTTTCTCTTGCTCCCATTCACCATCACTGACTCTCTACTCTCTACTCTCTCTCTTTCTCTGTTTACCTGCTCTCTCTCTCTATTCTCTCTCTGTCTCTTAATGAAGTTTTCATCAATTAAAACTTTTATGGGTTTTTCTTCTGAATATTTCTGCAATTAGCGTTATATCTTAATTCAATTTGCTCCCATTTTCCTCTCATAAAGTTTTTTCTCAATTTTTAATGCAATCACCCAAGATATCTTTTCTCTTTTGAGACTAAAAATAGTTGGTGCCTTTAATCTCTCTTCTGACAATTCTTACAATCTATCCATGCATAAAGAACTCAATATTCTTGAATAAAATATCACATTTTTCAATTACCATTTTTATACTCTTAAGTTTTCTCTGTTCTATTAAAATGATTGCCTCTTTGTAAATCTAAATTTTAAAATAAATCTAATGTTTAAATTGCAAAGTCATTAAAACAAATTTTTATTTTAGGAAAGTTGGTTCTAAACTAGATTTTAAACACGTCTTTGATATTTATAAACAAACAGGGTTTTATGGCATAAATTTTATATTTTAGTATTTGGAAATTATTGTTTTTCATTCTGTGTTAGATTTTAAAGTTGGATCCACAATCAAAGTAGCAAAATGTTGACTTTTTTATGATGATGCTTTTTGAACAATATTTCTGAAAAATTCTAAAATCTGAATTTCTCTCCAATTCAATAATTTACTGCTAAACAAAGTTTTCTTTCTTCCAATATTCAAAGAATGAATAAACAATGCAAATACATTTCACATTTCATGCCAGTACAAAACTAATATTGGAAAAACAGATATATAATAATAATAATAATAAACAAAAGTAAAATCCTCTATACTATATATATATATATATATATATATATATATATATATATATATATATATATATATATATGATTAAGAGCCCTCCACAGGAGCTAGCTTAAATACTGCTTGATAGGGTAGTTTTTAAGCTAGTGTGTGTGTGTGTATATATATATATATATATATATATACACACACACTAGGTAGTTTTTAAGCTAGTGTGTGTGTGTGTATATATATATATATATATATATATATATATATATATATATATATATACACACACACACTAGCTTAAAAACTACCCTACCGAGCAGCATTTAAGCTAGCTCCTGTGGAGGGCTCTTAATTGGGCCTTCGTCACAATAGGTAGGGAGGAGTAGATGTGATAGGCAACAATAAACTACAGAACTCAAAATAGATAGCTACATTTAAGTATTGCATTTATATTTAAGATTACCTTTTAACAGTTCAACAAAAATTCTTCTGCCAGCACTTAATTTAAAGACAATTTGATGCATATAGGTCCTCCTTTTCCATACAAACAATTCTTTTTATTTCATGGGTGACTTTTGCTGGATTTCACAATTAATTTTGATTATTCCCAAATTTATTTCCAAGTTATAGAAATTGTTATCATACAAAAAACATTTGTCACAAAAAATCATGTAAAAAATAATTGCAGTAACGAAAACTTAGGAATCCAGCCCAGAATGTTTTTAATTTGCGCATGGAGTCGGTCTGATTCCAAAATGGCATTATATATTGGGCTACAGCCTCTAGGAGTAAAGTTGAAAATGTGTGACACAGGGACACACTGACATTTGCATATATATATATATATATATATATATATATATATATGTGTGTGTGTGGACATTGAAGTCAAAACCCAGAGGCAACAGTCTGTTTCAAGCTTAAATGCAATCGTCAGCACATCCCCTGACAATTCCATTTAGCATGAAATAGTTGCCTCTAGATGTTATCTTCAATATCCACTTTATATATGGGGAGTGCTAAAAATTGTCACCCAACCTAGAATAAAACTTACACCCATAAAAATTAATGTTTGGCTGAGAACTTTTCAGCATACTCTCATGTGTGTAAATTAAATGATAAAAATTAATTGAAAAATTATAATAAATAAAATTCAGCTCTCTTCAAAGTGTTTGTTCAAAGCCATTGTCAAATTTAAATATTACTTAAAAAAGAAGACTTAAAAGAGCATAAAAATATCTCTTGTTTATTGTATTTTATTATGAAGAGAAATAAATCATTAATTCTCTTAAAGAATTGTGTGCCATAATGACTGTCTCTGAAGACATTTAACTGTGCGTTCATTGTCATGGGCCACCGTCTGTATGAATGTATTAGGATTTCTATGCCATAGATATTTCTCTTGATTAAATCTACTGTCACTCATTAGTATTGCATGAATCGTCTCCTCACCCAGCCGTCCATCACCTCTTTGATGTTACCTCAAATATTATTCCTTTCAATGTCTTTTATTTGCTACTGCCACCAGCTGATTAACTCCCTCCTGCCCCAGTTGCTATCAGCCAAAGCTCCTCTTCTGCATGGCATGTAATTGTTTAAATATATATATATATATATATATATATAAAACAATGTTCCGCCCAGCTGCCCCTCCAAACCCTGGAAAGAATTTGCTGCTCATGTCATTTGTACAAAAACTGCTTTCATCTGCTTTGCTCTAGCTTAGCTGCATACATAATATTCAACAGTGGCCAAAGTCTCATAAGATCTCGTTCTTCTGAAACAATGAATTATGAGTTTTCTCGTTATTGAATTGTTTATGCAATGTTAACCCCAGAGCACAAGTTGGGAAATATCAAGAGCACATCATCACCGTCACAGTCATCACCAATGTAAATAATAATAATATTAATCGAATCCACTACGTGTGCCATCACATAATGTAATAATGAATTTTCTGTTGAAACTTAATAATATATGCAACCCACCCTCAGAAGTTTGATTTGCGTGCAGAATGTCACTACCCAAAGTATTTCATTAAACTTAGTCACCACCTGAAATGAAGGTTGGTCATTATTCTTGATGAAGATATCAAATATGAATATTGTGCTTTATTTATTTATTTATTTTTTTTTTGTTGGGAGGGGGATGTTCTCAAAAATAATGCAGTTTAAGAATTATGCTAACAGAACGTATCTACTTGTGATGCTAGTTGTCTGCTTTTTTAAGAAGAAAACAAAAGTTGTGACTAGATATTAATTTCTATTTGTCATCAAAGCTACTTGGGAAAAACAGAAAAGATTGGGAAAACACGACATGCAATATCTGTGAAAAATGGACATAACATCTGTAATTTGTAACCAAGAGAGAAGGGGAATGTCAAAACTTTGCTTTTTATGGCATAAAAAAACAGAATTGTTTAATAAATGAATCTTCATTTGTGAAATTTAAAAAAAAACATTTACAAAAGTTTCTTGTAGTCACAAAAGAATTTATCCAAATTGTGGAGGGCCATGATCACTAACATTCTAAAGGAACACAACACATAAAAACAGAAATGGTTTAATAACTTTGTTTAGACAACTTTGAAAAAAAAAAAGCTTCTCTTTGTCTTTGATATCCTGTCTCATAAGTGCTACAAAAATTGTAATGCAGCTACAATTTCTTTGGCTGCCGATAAAGTTCTTTTGCTTTTTGTAATTGGATGGCCTGTATTAAGATATTATTCTCATTCAAAAGATTCTATTAGACAGCTGTTATAATCATCCTGTTTTTTAACGTCATATATGGTGACATGTCATTTCATTTTATGCTGTATCTCCAAATACTGTTAATGGCTATATAGTTTGTTTGCCAAATTTTGGAGACACTTGATGCATATTTATATATAAAGCAATGTTTTTTGGAAAATGCATCTGGCCCTCAGTTTTTAACTTTTACTTGAAGATTTTATAAATGGATGGTAATTATATATATTAAAAAAAACTCACGGGAAAAAATTTATTGATTCAACTACAATATTAATATTTGCAGAATTCATTTTGCCACCGATATATGGTGTTGCATGCATAATTCTGAAATAAATGTAGATCACATTTATAGCATGTAATAATGCTTCGTTGTTTGCCATGAAGCATGTAATTCTTAGAAAATAACATATCAGTTGGGAAAAAAAAAAATCTCCCACTCTCCATAATATTATGCAAGAAAAAAACAAACTTTCACAACCATTTTCTCAAAAAATTTTGTGTTAAAAAACTTTGATTGATTCCTAACATTCTTTTAAAAAATATTTTTTTTTTAAATGAAAATCTGGCCCTACATGACATACTGATTGTGGGTTGACAGTCACCATGATAAGCTGCTAAAATTAGCATATTTTTGTCGATTATGGAGATGGAAGCAAATACAACATTTTCGGTATATTCTACCTTTTGATTTTAAGTAAAACTGAAACAGAAACAAAAGAAAACATATTTGTGCAGCTTATAGAAAAGGCACTGTCAAAAATTAAACATGTCAAAAGTGGTTTGCAGAGTTTCCTGCTGGAGATTTCCCACTGAATAATGCTCCATAATTGGATAGAACAGTTGAAGTTGACAGCTGTTGAAAGATAATCTAAGAAAAATCAATGTTATGCAAAGGAGGGCTAATGTTTAAGACCATATTAAATCAAGTATGGAAAATCTTTTGCACCAAATTGATTTTATTAGTCATTCTGAGCTATGATTTCTGTATCAATTTAGCTAAAACAAAAAAATTATTGAACTGTATTTACATGCACAATTTGATAGTTAAATATTGTTAGTGAAAATGTTCCATTTTGGAAATGGTTTATGATTGGAGATGAAAAAGAGAGATTAGGTCAAGTGCAATCATGCCAAACATTGGTCTTCATCCAAAAAGGTGATGTTGTTATATATATATATATATATATATATATATATATATATATATAAAATGTAAAAACTCAAAAGGACTTTTCAACTCTTAGCTCCTTTCAGAGAACACCAAGCATTTAATTCAAAGTGCACCCAATTTTGCCAATTGATGGCCGCAGTGAATAAAAAAAGTTTCTGTGTTTCATTCAGAGAAAGGCCATCTCTTGTCTCTTCAGAATAACTCGACTATGTTTGATGAATGGTCAACAAATAAAATCATGCAGCTGGGCTTGGAAATTTCCTTTCATTTATTATATTTGCCAGATATTGCACTGTTGTTCCAATCTTTACAGAATTTTATCTAATAATTTTTTTTAATTCACTTCACACTCTGCAAATGACACTGAGATCAGTTTTGTTTTTTTTTTTACTGAGAAATATATTTTGGGAGGATGAGGTTATAAAATTACCTAAAAGTTTGGATTGTGGAATAAAGCAAGAAATCTGCTACCCAATAAAATTAAGGTTGAATAACAAATACTATCGCATTTTCAAGCTGCATAAATCTTTTCTGATAACTTATATGGGGGGAGATAATCATGTTTCTCAGGAAGATGATATGGTTTGATGAGCAACTTCAGAAGTAGCACTGACTGGAATTAGTTACTTTATTTTAATATTAAAAAACAAAAATTACAACTTTGACATACTAATATTGATATGCAGCAGTTTTTTTTTTTGTTTTTTTTATTAGTCACTTAAATATGTTTTTGAAATTCCCAAATATATTTGGATGTTTCTTAAAGTGTAGAACATTTATATATACTCAGTAAATGATTGAATTCTCCACCCCCCACCTCCATGCCTCCAAACTGGCATCGTTTCAAGACTCGAGTTTTAAATTGCAATAATTCTATGGCTAATCGTTATTTGTAATCTCCACGATCCCTGCTTGTCATTTGACTAACAGAAGGCAGGATAAACCTAATCCATCCCCAAAAAAATACAACTTGAAACTCTTGACCTTATTCAATGTCAGTCTTATGAAGATTTTAGAAAATTCAAGAAGAGTTTAAAATGGAATTATTATCATGAGTTCTTCATTGAAGAAAACGAATTGTGTCCTCAACTCTTGATACTTCGCGTCTTGTTTAAGTAAATACTAAACTTCAATGTATTTGTGTGTGTCTCCTGTATGTATGTCTGTCAGATATGATTTTTGAAGTGCTTTTAAATGAAGAATGTGTTGTATTCTCTGTGTTATTTTGCTTTCTCTTTCACTACAATGATATTCATTTTGAATCATGGCTTTCAGTCTTAACTGTTTGTAATTGTATAGGTACATAAAATCACGTCTTTAGTGATATAGCAAATTGGTAATACAAAGTCCAGAGGGATCATTAACATTTCTGTACTCGGTCTATAATTTTTTTTTTTTTGTTAAGCAAAAGCAAAAACACTTGTTAAAAATTGAAGATAAGACACTATAGCGTTTTATTTGCTAAGTGTAATCTGGGCTTTCAAAGAAAATTCTCTTTGCCAAAACCCATTTCTAAAAGATTGATGAACCACAATTTTGCAATTACAATAAAGATTAAGAAAACGTTAACAATTATTCAAGGTCTGTCTTTGACTAGAATAACTGTTAACCTTTGTAATCTAATTCAGTAGAAACATTTCTTTTTTGAGAAGGGATTTATGTATTAAAATGTACTGATGTATTTCAGTTTCTCAAATAGATCTTCTTTTTTTTTTTTTTAATTGTAAAACCAAATTCACCTTTACTTTTTGTGAGTCATATCATAATAACATTACTTCCAGACTGTAGCCCTTAGGCAAGTCTTTCATAATTACTACCATATATTTCCACATATAAGACGATCTTTAAATCCACAAAATCACCTTTAAAAATTGGGGGTAATCTTATTCTACAATTCTAAAAAAAAGAAACCCTTATTGATGTTGGTCAGTAGGCTAAGCTCGGCCTCAGTGCAATAACCAATGATGTACATGAAAAGATTCACATTATCAAATAAATTGATAATAAAATTAATAAAACCCATTTCTACCTTATATATTACTGGCATAACTTCATAATAAATTGCCTATTCGAAGAATAATTCCATATCAATGAAATCAACTTTTATCCATGCAAGCTCAGCTGAGAAAATGTAAACATCGAGTTATGATTGTGTTCACAGCAATGGAATGTACTATCATTGTACTGTTATTAGCGGTATTTTATGATTGTCGATGAAGTATAAGTAAATGGCCATTAGTACACCAGGCTGTTTGTAATTGTTTAGATATAGGAAAAGAAGAGGAAGAAAAAGAAAAATCAGTATTCGTAAGGTCACATGATGAAACAATGGTTTCCCTTTTAGAGGACGTGGTTAGGAAAAACATGATATAGAATTGGTTTTGTTATTTTGTTTATTTTGAATTTCAAAGGATACAGTAAGTAACAGCATTTCTAATAACATCATCTTTATATAATCAATAAGCAGTCATCTTATACTACAGCTATAGGATAAATTCAGGAAAATTTGCTAGATTGTTTTTTAACTTGTCTTGTCTGAAGGTCACCTTATATGTGGAAATATATGGTATATTAAAAAATGTTTACCTATTATTTGCAGAGTAAAAAAAAAATCCTTTCTATAAAATTTGTAATCAAATGTTCTCCTTTTAACAGAACCCAATTTCAGTGGTTGAATCAAGTCCCTCTCATGCCTTGACTTAAAAACTTTAAACAGCCTTTTTAGGTTTTTTAGAGAGGATTTATATTTTTCTACCATAAAATTCTGTCTGCTTCATTAACACATGAAAAATAAATTTTTCAAATGACATATTATACAAATTAATAAAATGGCTGCGATTTCCTTCAGATAGTCAAGAATCTTAATTTACATCACTGCCGATGCACCTGGGTGCATCGGCAGTGATGTTAATAATGGGTTCTTTGATAGTTTGTGGTCTTTCAACATCGTACAGTCTTATCCAACTGAACCAGATAACTTCTGTCGGAAGTTGGCAAATGAAGAATTCACATTTATTATGTGACTTTTTCTTAACACCAGCCTGCTTTACATTGGTTTCTATACTCACAACATTTTGCCGATTGTACTCTTCAGCCTTGTTCAGGTGTTTGTTGCACTTAGTAACCTTGAACTATTGAAGAGAACCCATTATTCAATCCTCAGGGGTAGTTTTTTTTTTTTATTATTCTGCCTTCTAATGCCTAGGGGAAATAAACTCATACCAGTTTAATACTCAGCCAGTCTCATTCACATTTTGTGCCATTTGTCACTGTCTTTGATTTGACCAAAGTTTGTGACTTCAGCACTATCTGACTGAAGGATTGAACTCACAACTGCCAGGGAACCAGATACGTTTTAACCAATGCTTTCATACATTATGCTGTGTTTCTCTTAGACATATTGCCTTATGGCTTAATCAAAAAGGCCTGAGGAGACAAAGGCTGAAACCTTGTCAGTATAACAATCAAGATGAGAAAAAATACTTCCTATTTTAAAAAGTGTAAATTATAAAATACTGTATAAGTTTTCTACAAATTTTATTTTATTTATTTATTTTTTTAATTTATGTCTAAATGGTTCATTTTTTCTACTGGCGGTGGTAGGACAATTGCTGAAAAGTTCTTGGCCTGACCCATATTACAAACCTTGTCTAAACCTCAGTTCTTTCTTTGTTAAGGCCCTTTTTTTCTTCTTCTTGGTGGGCCGAGAACTTTTCAGCAATGCCAACTGAAGTGATTTGACATTCCCTCCCTCTCTACCGTAACTGAGCTAACGATATTTTTTCTGTCTCTTTTTCAGCTCTCCTCAATGGATACTCAATGGATTCTTTCTTTTCAAAATCAGGTGATAATAAAAACATAGGGTCAAAAATAGAGACCCCAAATGTAAAGAAGAGGCACAGACGAGCAAAAAGTGGAGGCCTTAAAAATATTGATCCTAGTCAATTAGATGGTATGTGGAATTCTGCTTTTTTTTCAAAATTATTTTTCACAACCACTCATGTTGCTTTCTTATAAAACAAAAGAAGGATTTTCCTCTCAATAACCTAAACGCTTAACTCGATTCAATTAAAAAAAAAAAAACTAAAACTGTACTGCATGTATAAAATTAGTCAAAAACTAATCAACCGTTTCATCAACTAATCACTCACCTTGCAAAAGAAAAAAAAAATAGAATACATATTTGCCTCCACCATAGATTTTGTTTCGTCACCACCCCCAAATCTGAAAACAAACACTTTTACCACATTCTCCATTTTTGATAACTATTTGCTTACGACATTTTTTTTTCTCCTTCCAATTTTCAACTCTGCTACTGTTTTGTTGAAATGCATCCAAAGGCTGCTAGATTTTAATTTCTCTATCAACATGTTTGTTTCAATGTATGTACGTCCTTCAATGAATCAAATATGGAAACGAGCCTTGCAACAAAAAAAAAGATTTTGATAAAAAAGTACCTCAAGCTGGACTTGCAGCTTTGCATAGGCTTGCTCCATTTTTTATTCTCTTGAATGCCCATACGCTGAAAGGATCAAGTTGCTGCAATTTTGCTTCTATGCTTTCTAACACTCTGCTTAGTCAAACATTTGTGAGAAGAAATTAAAAAGTATTCCCCACGCACACAACCTCTACTCATCTCGAGGGTCTGTTTCTGAATTGAATATCTTTCCCTAAAACAAAACCTTTATTCATAAAATGTATGTTTCTAGAAATATTCACAACTATTCACTGATGTAATCTAAAAACCTTCAATAAACAAACGCATCCATTCTTTAAAATTTAGTGAAAAAAACGTTTTCGTTCTAATTGTGCCTCATGAGTTCGTTTAATAATAAAAAAATAAATATAATTACCAATCAAATTATAAAGTCTTTCAGATTATCTGTCGTATCGAAGGCTCTTTAAATTAGAATTTAGTCCTAATTAGCTTCAACCCTATCATCATATTTAGGCTAGGCTGCTCGTTCGTTTATGAAACATCTGAAGATCTCTTTTGCAAAGAGGTCAAGAAGATGTTTAACTCAGATTATGTCTTCAAGATGCAAGCAGGAATACAACACACTGTCTAGTTCCCAGGTTTGTAAATTGTTTGTTATTGATCCACTGTTTGCAAATATTGTGTCACAAGGTATACGATCCATATAGGTGTTGATGTGCCTATATTGATTTCATTTGACACTTGACTGTTCATTGTATGAGTTGTTGTCTTTACTATCTTTGAATAGAGAACATAAAACATGGGCCAGGCATTCATCTGCTTTTGCGGTTTTTCTTTATTTAAAACATCTTTTTTTATTCATTATTCTCTCTCAATATTGTGATTGGTGATTGCTTTGATAAAAGAAAAAAAAAATTTTTATTTATTTTTTCCTAAATAAATAGCTTTTATAGTTGTGGCTTTTTTCTTTCTTTTCTTTTTTCATCCAAAACATGGTTTCTACGTATCACCCAGCTGAACAAATGTGACACTGATGTGATGGGGATACAAATTGAATAAGAATTTGGTTTAATTTTTTTTTTTTTTTTCTTTCTTTCTTTCAGATTCTGACGGATATGAATTTATAATTGTCTCCCTTGATAGCAAACAGTGGCATTTTGAAGCACAGAGTGTTGAGGTAAGGAATGAGCTTCTAAAATCCTAGTGAATTTTAGACCATTTCTCTTTCAACTAACAGCTTTCTTCTTTCTTGTTATGAAATAGCATTTTGATCAAGTGTAAGAAAAACAGGTAATGAAAAGTCAGCACTCTTGGTGACTCTTGCTATTTAACTAAATATTTTCTATTTTAATTCTTTCTCTGGTTATCTTTTAGGAACGAGATGAGTGGGTGAGTGCCATAGAACAACAAATTCTGTCCAGCCTTCAAGCCAATGAAAGTAGTAAGGCCAAGGTAAGAGACAGTAAAGCATGCATATACATTGTTCGTTTCTGTTTGGTTTATTTTTCTTCTTTTTTTTGTACACTCAATTACTAAGTAAACACATATTGTGGTTTGGTAATATTAACCGTTTCTTTATGTGGAAATATTCAGCATTCAGTGCTACTCGAGTTATGCTTTTTTCATTCCCCAGCCATCAGGCTGGGATCATAGTATAGTTCTCATCTCTAATGGTTATGGTAATATTAGCCTTTCCTTATAAGGAAACATTCTGCATTTATTGACCAAGCAGCCAGTGCTACTCAAGTGAAATTTTTTTTTTTTTCACTCTTTGGTCATTGAATTGAGATCAAAATGTAGTATCTGTACTCCTCATCTCTAATGGTAATATTAGCCATTTCCTTATAAGGAAACATTCAGCCTTCATTGACCGAGCAGGCAGTGCTACTTGAGTTATGCTTTCCTTCATTGTCTGGACATCAGGCTAGAATCAAAGTGTAGTATCGGTTCTCCTCATCTCTAATGGTTATGGTAATATTAGCCATTTCCTTATAAGGAAACATTCTGCATTTATTGACCAAGCAGCCAGTGTTACTTGAGTTACACTTTTCTTCACTCTCTGGCCATCAGGATGAGATCAAAACATAGTATCTGTTCTCAGCATCTCTAATGTTAATGGTAATATTAGCTGTTTTCTTATAAGGAAACCATCAGCATTCATTAAACAAACAACCAGTGCTACTTTCAGTTGAAATTTATGACATCTTTCTATTAGAACAATCTTTCAGGAAAATAAGTCTGGTAGCTATTATTAGGTATCACAGATGAAAATTTCAAACAGGTACTAGGTGTTATCTGATTGCATCTTCTTAATCTACATGATTAAAGAAACTTAGCAGTTTTTATTTCATCAAAATATCTCAAACCGTTTAATTTTGGCAGATTTATTTTTATTTTTACACATGGTCTCGACTTAGCCAATTTTTGTCTATTATGAATTTGGACAAAATACCATATTTGGACTCCTATATTTTAAAAAGCAATTAAGAACAGCAATTAAAATTATACTAGCTTGTTAGGTACATAACAAAGAAATTAATAATAAATTACAGATAGTATCACTGCATATTTCTTAAATAAATTCAGTCTGAATATACAAATTTTATAAATCAAACCCTCTGCAACGATGTGCAAACAACTCATAACCTGAGATTTGACATTTCATAAAACTGGAAATAAGACGCACATTCATCCCAAATTTCAAATATCACATTATGACTATACCAGTAACATGCCTAATTTTTTGGGGAGTGATAGAATGGATATATTCTGGATTATTCCACTTCAAAATTGAAAAAGATTGCTTTTTAACCCTTTGTCACAAGTTATTTGAAAGGCTAATTTTAGACTTACTTGAATTGTCATAAAATGAATACTTCTTACACTAGAAACACCAAATTTCATATCTAGCCATTTCTGGGGGTGCTCTTTCCATTTATCATGGTTAAAATGACCTAAAATCAACAGATTAGAATGTATATGGAGCAGATGCTGAACAAGTACAGTCCTGACTCAACATGTACAATTTCTGGACTGTAGAGAGAGAGAGAAGCTTAACACACGCCAAGCAATACCCACTAATGAACATAAGAAAACTCACCATATCATGAAGTGGTATTCAACCACTAAATTTGTAACTGAAATCATTAAAATAAAAATATTTTATCTGTCACAATTTGATCAAAAGGTTGAAGTTCTGACACATGTTAGTTCCGATCACTACGTAAGCGGTATGAAATCACGAATTGTCTCAATTTTTAAACTATAATGTTCCTTTCACATTATGCACATAAAAATAAACAACACAGATATAAAATTAATCAAATAAAGTTTATTTGGAAATTTTCAGTAATGGTGGGCTGGGTGTTGGGATACCTCTTCACTGAGTAGTCAAAAGTAAGTCTTGGCATACTCTTCATACAATCCCTCCAAATAATCTAATTCAGGCACTACCCAAGTTCTTCTAGTCTGACTAGTATATCTTTGCTGGCGTATCCAGTTTATATAGTTCAAGTAGGAGCCCATTTGTTACTTCCGCACATAAAAGCTTACGACCCAGCGTTGGATCCGACAAAACACTGAGAGTCAATCCAACACTCTCACATCTTTCACCTATGAATCCCAAATTTGTTACCTCATGGTACAATGCAGGACGATCTGCTTTTGGACATCTCTGAACTTCTGCTACAACTTTCTCAATAAGGTGTGCCCATCTGTTCTTAGGAAAGATTGGGAACAATTTATGTAGCCAAGTAATAGCAGAATCCCAGGTTTCCTGATACTTCTCTTTCAATGAATATATTTGAAGCAGCACCTTCTTGGAACATTCCACTTTAGGCAAAGACATCTTCCTTCCATGTCCTTTTGTCATAAAACAATGCTGTAACTGATTCTTTACATCATCTTCAAAAAGAAAAAAAAATGAATTTATAATCCTATCCCATGTTGTCGAAGTACGACTTAGTAGTCATCTACAAATTATTGTCTATGTTTTCTTACTAAATTTGAGTTTATTTGCAGTTCATAAAAATTGCACTAAATACAATCAGGGATGAATATAAATTTAGTCACCCATACACCTGAGTAACAAATAAGGAAGGACTAAAATATTTTCTCAACAAACCTATTTCCACAGTGGTCCTTAAAACTGACACATTAAAATATTTTAGAGTAAAATAAACAATCATAATCCGTATGAAATAAATATTACTAAGAAATAATAATCAATTAGGAAAATGAATATTAAATCATCAATTTGTATCGAGATAGCAATAAATCGTAACTAAAATCCATTCATTAGATAATTTAAAAAGGAAGAAAATTGTTTGAAGGGGTAACTTTAAACAAAATTTTACTTGGTAACTGAAATGCTGATTATTATTGTGAGAATACTGCAAAAACATAAAAGACATTCTAGAATTTTTTGTAGAATGTTTTTTTTTATCTCGGTCTTTGAATATGAACATTTTTCGATCAATAAGTCCTACATTTTTTTTTTATGATTTGAATCTGAGCGTAAAGTAAGCAAATCAATTTTTGTTTCATGTTTTTTATGACGAAAACGGTTTTTAAATCCCATTTACATTTTACATATCATAGAAAATTAATATTTAAAACAAATTCTTACCAATTTCCTTGAAAATTTCGTCCATAGAAAACATGCTGGTCGATTTTTGGGTGTCCGTGTTGACACTGTGTATTGACTGTCGCATGGAGTTGAAATGATGGCCGAGCGAGTTTCACACGGTTACACATAATCGCACACACGCAAAATGGAGCTATTGTTTCATATTTGATTTTGATTTAGTTTCATAGATTATTAAATGAACGTTTTAATGATATATTTTATGTGTTTTTATTTTTACAAGAAGCATTTGAATTTTACAATCAAACTTTTCATTTGAATTGTTTACAAACTTCTTATTAAAATTAAAAAATATAAAATATATGAAAATGAAGCTTAGAATGTTAACTTTCAAACTAATGTGTTACCAAAATTGTAATAAACCCTGCGGAGTGCGCATGTTACAAAATTTGAGGAAGTCTAAACTGCCGTCAGTGAAAAAAATGGCCAAAATTTTGCGAAATCACCAAAATGTCTCTATTTTCAAACTGTAATGATCATCGCACACTGTAGTACATATAAAAATAAATGAGATAGAAACAAAGTTCAGGAAATAAGCTTTTATTTGGTATGCATTGTTTTTATGGAGATATTGAATGAAATAATAATACAATGAGTTGAATATATGCCTTTTTTAGTGTTTAGTTAAGAATTTCATCGGCTGTAAGATGAGTGTTGGAATACCTACTATTATCGCTCTTTCCAGTATTGATGGCAGTTTCCTTCCTAACCTTTTGTTGGAAGTAGTGGGGAACATCAGTATCTTGATTATATCATTTTTGTTTTTAGTTATATGTGCTATCCATTTTAATTGTTGCTGCTGTTGAAAGGCGTCAAGTGATGTAGTTTGTTATTTGGTACAGTTCTTTGTTTGTAATTCTGTAGAGCTACTCCGCGAGTTTAGGATGGTCCTCACTAAGACCTACTAGCTTCATTTGCTCAAAGTGATTTTTAATTATTTCGTTGATAAAAATAACTATCCACTTCGTTTATCAGTCCAGGCCATGAAAGCAGCTGTGTTGATATATAACTGCATTAAGGTTTAATTAATGCAAATTATTTCCTGCTTTCCATTCGACCTTCTTTTTCTGATAAAACATAACAAAAATAAACAAACAAATTGAAAAAAAAATATTTTAGAATTTTTAAATTTATGTTCAAAATGAATGTGATCTGATTATGTTTGTTTTGTTTTTTCTTAGAATACAAGTGCAACTGACCCAGCCAGTATTCAGGCTATCCGCAACGTGCGAGGGAACAACTGCTGTACAGATTGTGGGGCAACCAGTAAGTCTATTACTCTCCCACAAAATAAATTTTTCGTCAGTCCTAATGAAAATCAAACATGTTTATTCCATTAATTCAAAAATGCCTTACAAATAATTGGGGAGTGACTGTAAATAAAACTCGGTTTGTGCACAATGCTTAAAGCCACTTTTAGAAATTTCTTTATAAGGAAACATTCACTATTCATTGACCAAGCAGCCAGTGCAACTTTCTATTAGAACAATTTTTCAGGAAAATAGGTTTCACAAGTCTGGTAGCTATTATCGCTCTTTTGAGTAGCAATGAGAGATTCCTTCCTAATCTTTTGTTGGTGGACTGTAGATAAATCTGTTGAAGATGAAGCAAATTTAAATATGTTTAGATTTTATGAACTTTGAAAGATACAAAAAGAGGATAGGTTAAGAAAGTGACTCAATAGAAACATTGAGACTAATTTATTTCTCCCTATTTGTTCTTTTTTTTTATATAAGGCAGAGTGTAGATTTTCAACTTTCTCTCTTTTTCAACTGAGGAGGAAGAGGAGGAATCCATTTTGAAAAGGAAAAGGTATAAATATTAAAGTCAGAAACCAAATTAAATCCATGGGAAGTAAAATTTGCTCAAAGCTTTGCTTCAAGTATAAAAGTGCAGTTGATAGCATTTAGGCTCTAATCAAATCTATCATTTTAGTCAGTACACTGTTCTATCTGTTTTTGAAAAAAAAAATTACACACAACTATTTAACATTTGTACTAGGAAAAAAACTGTCAAAAGGACAGTTATTCCTTTGACACCACTATTACTGTATACACTTTTGACTGCCTCGGCAATGTTTATTTCCAAGTTTCCAAAAATATGTAAGCCAAGTACAATGCCATATTTATATTTACCATTTTATAAAAAATTACATTTAAAAGGAAATCTTTTTATTCCAAAATTTACAAAAGAAAATTACCACATTATCAAAATATATAAACCAAATACAATGCAATATTTATTATTTACCCTTTTATAAATAATTATGAAAACAAGTTTTTTATTCAATCTAATAGTGTTTAACACCTTTATTGTCAATTCTCAAGAATAAAGAAAATGTATAAATCCATTTTCATGTTTGGGTTTTATTAAAATTCTAATCATCACTTTTTAAAAACAAACATTGTTGAGGGAGTCAAAAGTGCATACAACAGTAAATAGCAAAAAATATCAAGGGAATAACTGCCCTTTTGATTTCTTTTTTTTTTTTCTTCTTTTTTTGTCAGGCACAAGGGTTAGGAGGCATTGGCAAAAAACCCAATGTCAAGAACATAAACTGACTTTTTCACTTTCAAGACCTTTACATTGTCTAAGTTATCCCAACTTCTTTTTATTAGAAACTCTTTTTTCAAAAAGCAATTTCCATGGCTGTTTTCTTGTTAGCCACATTTCCAAAATCAGCTTTTTAAAGAAATTTAATCCAATTGATGTAAATAGCTAATCTGATTCTGTTTACATGAACCCACAGCTTAATTGCAACAGTTTATTTTGCATGCTGTATATTGATGGAGATAAAAAAAAGAACGAT
Source organism: Acanthosepion esculentum (assembly GCA_964036315.1). NCBI lineage: Eukaryota > Metazoa > Mollusca > Cephalopoda > Sepiida > Sepiidae > Acanthosepion > Acanthosepion esculentum. The sequence continues at coordinate 6,914,474 of OZ038513.1, read as the reverse complement.
GCCATCTTTTTATGATTGTGTCTTTAAAGGTGGATTGGGCTACATCAAACACTAATAATAAAATTCTAAAACATCCCGGTTTTTTTTTTTAAAAAGTAAAGTCAATTATTTTGCTTTCATTTTCTCTCTCGCTCTTCAGATCCTGACTGGGCCAGTATAAATCTTGGTGCTCTTATATGTATTGAATGCTCAGGAATTCATAGGAACCTTGGAACCCACCTATCTCGAGTACGATCTTTAGATTTGGATGAATGGCCGTAAGTACTTGTGTTTGCCTTTGCCCAAATATTCACAGGAATTTCTCATAGATCCAGACAGTCTCCATATCTCACAATACCTGTCTGCATTTATCTCTTTTAAAGACAATACACTCCGATGACCACTTTTCTTTTTTTTTAAAATATCAACTCTTCGTTTTATGGAATTTAAATTTCAGAAGTGTCATTGTAAAGAAACGAGTAACTTTAGAAAGTCATTGGAAATAAACGTTTTTAATGTGAAGTATGAGATTTCCTTTCTGCCTGTTGATTGTAATTGCTACCTAAAAAAATAAAACTTGTGTGTAATGTCATGAAGCAACTCTTAAAGCAAGACATTTGTCACTTTTTAATATTTCAGAGTTGAATACATTCTTGTTATGACGTCTATTGGCAATAGTATAGTAAATTCTGTTTGGGAGGCTAACACAAAAGGACGACTCAAACCTGGTGCAAATGCTTCTAGGTAAGTGTTGCTGTTCATTCTGAAACAATTTCATGCGATATCAGAAATCCTTACAGCTTTTGTTTAGATTCATGCCGCCTTATTAATAGGCTTTGATCAGTTACTAGGCTAAAGAAGAAATCCAATAAATACCTAAGGTTATTGATTAGTTTATGGAGATATTTAGATGACCTGAGAGAACCAGAAAAAGAAAGCATTCTTTAGAAAGATCAAGAATTTGAAACCTGCAATGGAATCTAAAAGTTAATTTGGAACTCTAAATTTTTATGCATTATTTGATGCCTTCTTAGAACTTGTTCTATTTATGCACAATCATGACACCTGAAGGATGGGTGATGGTCACTGGCGTAGATATATTTCAAATGACTTGGAGACGGGGATGCAGCTGTGTCATTTCATTTGTTCAAATTTTACTCTAACATAAATTTTATTTTCAGTTTGGGTGATACTGTGCAAGGATGCCAATCTACTATGGCAGCTAGCTAATCCCTGTTGCAGACGCTGGCTCAGGCACATTTGTGTTCAGCATTCACAGAGCACACCTGTGGTTTATACTGCAACTATGCTAAGCAGACCTTAGTTACATTTTCTGGGAGAATGCGTGTTATCTATGTGATCAATAGTCTGAACAAGGCCAGCACATTCAAACCCTCAGTCACGATGTCTTGTGACTACGTGCTAGTAGAACTATCAACAGCTCCCAAAGGGTTCCGTCTACCCAGTTTCATTTACAAAAGCTTGGGTCAACCTATGGTATGATTTTCAGGCACTTTCCAAACATGCCGTACACTGGGATTGCCTCCTCCATCAACAAGTTTTGACAAATGAACTCTGGTGAGATTCAAACTTGGGTCTCATGTCCAGAAAGCAAACATTCTAACCACTTAGCCACATGCCCAATCTTTCAATATAATCTAGTAGCTAAGTTACTAAGATTAATATAAGCCTCGTGGAAAGTGACTAAGATTAATATAAGCCTCGTGGAAAGTGACTAAGATTAATATAAGCCTCGTGGAAAGTGACTAAGATTAATATAAGCCTCGTGGAAAGTGACTAAGATTAATATAAGCCTCGTGGAAAGTGACTAAGATTAATATAAGCCTCGTGGAAAGTGACTAAGATTAATATAAGCCTCGTGGAAAGTGACTAAGATTAATATAAGCCTCGTGGAAAGTGACTAAGATTAATATAAGCCTCGTGGAAAGTGACTAAGATTAATATAAGCCTCGTGGAAAGTGACTAAGATTAATATAAGCCTCGTGGAAAGTGACTAAGATTAATATAAGCCTCGTGGAAAGTGACTAAGATTAATATAAGCCTCGTGGAAAGTGACTAAGATTAATATAAGCCTCGTGGAAAGTGACTAAGATTAATATAAGCCTCGTGGAAAGTGACTAAGATTAATATAAGCCTCGTGGAAAGTGACTAAGATTAATATAAGCCTCGTGGAAAGTGACTAAGATTAATATAAGCCTCGTGGAAAGTGACTAAGATTAATATAAGCCTCGTGGAAAGTGACTAAGATTAATATAAGCCTCGTGGAAAGTGACTAAGATTAATATAAGCCTCGTGGAAAGTGACTAAGATTAATATAAGCCTCGTGGAAAGTGACTAAGATTAATATAAGCCTCGTGGAAAGTGACTAAGATTAATATAAGCCTCGTGGAAAGTGACTAAGATTAATATAAGCCTCGTGGAAAGTGACTAAGATTAATATAAGCCTCGTGGAAAGTGACTAAGATTAATATAAGCCTCGTGGAAAGTGACTAAGATTAATATAAGCCTCGTGGAAAGTGACTAAGATTAATATAAGCCTCGTGGAAAGTGACTAGAAATGTTATTTGGGAAAGTGAATCTTTGTGTCGGGATCAGAAATTAACACAAAATTCCATTAGCGTACAAAAAAAATTTAAAATAAATAATGAATAATATTGGATATTTATTTATTTTTTAATTTATTCAAAAGAAGCTAACGTTCTTGCCCCTTTTTTTGCCTGACTGATTTTTTTTTTTTTTTTTTTTTTTAGGGAAGACAGAGAAAAGTGGATTCGGGCAAAATATGAATGCAAAGAATTTCTCCCTCCCCCAACCTATGTTGATATCCCCCTTAATCAGGTAAGAACTAAAATAGAAGAGCCTCTTAGGTGGAGTGAGTAGCTATGGTTAAAACTATATCTATAATTCTCCAAATGTCTGTGTGTGTGTCTGTGTGTGTGTGATTGGATGTTGTTTATGTCTTCCCACAGTTTTCATCCGATTTCAATGAAATATTTTTTGTTTGATAGATAATTCTTTAGTGCCGGTTTTGAGTCCAAATTGTTGGCGACAGTGGCCCTTCACTACTTCCTGTCCATTAAAACTCTCAGCAACGTTTTACTATTTACTATCTGTTCTTGAATATATATTTTTCATAAAAACTTTAATAAAAATAAATACTTTAAATTGTTACAATAATATTACCTATATCAATATCTATAATTCACAAAATGTGTGTGTGAGTGTGATCAGATTTTGTTTGTGTTTCCACAGTTTTCATCTGATTTCAATGAAATTTTTTTTTGTTTGATAATTGATTCTTCAGTGTCTGTTTTAAGTCCAAATTGGCTGGAAAAAATTACAACCTTGAAGGTGAAAAATCAAGAAAACTGATTTTTTACACTTTGCGCAAAAATCAAAGGCAAAATTTAATTTATTTTTTCACACATAACCTTCCAATCCTACCTCATGCTGTGTGGGCGTGATTCACACCTCCACACGTTGCCCATCAGTTGCTGCTGACCTTGATAATTAGTGCGTACAGAAACTCGTGTACGTATGGCCCTGCAACATGTGATGCGTCATGTGCTGATGCACGCGTATACGCATGACCTGTTCGAGTTGCCCATTGGCTGCATGAAGCCTCTTTCCGTGTCCAATCAAATGTTGCCATGTCATACTGATTGTGTCGCTACCACTTAATTTTGCAATTCCACTTCTACTTCTGTACATCCAGCCCTGCTTACACATTCCCCTTCTGTTGGCCAAACTTCAATCTCTGTCAAGTGAGGTTACGTTTTCCATTGCATAAAGCCTACTACTACAGTTTCAATGTAGACATGAGCTTTCTAGAAGAGCATACCTGAACACTCCTGCATGTGTGGCTGAAACTGCTGTGTGGCAGAAATAAGATTGAGAACACAAAACAGCCCTTTTCAGGGCCACCCTTTCATTCAAATTGTTAAATTTGGGGATGTGCTTCAGTTGCACCCAATTGTTGATTTTCAGGTGGTCTGACTTTAAACTTAAACTGCTCCAATTGAACAGCAAGAATTCTCAGTAATTAAAGACCTGGTCGAAGACAGATTATACTGCTAGTGCAAAATAAGTGACAGAACTGCCCAACAAACAGATTTGACAAAGATTGCAATAAACAATTACAAGGAAATGAAAAGAACACAGCAAAATATAATATGAAGCACGCAAGCAAACAGTATATGCAAGGCAAATTAACAGTAATATGACAAAAAGTTCACAAACTAAGAATTGGGGTTGACACACGAGATCAAGTTCAGACAAGCAAATATAGCGTTCTGACATCAAGACAAAACAAACCAGAACTGAGTCGAATAAAACTGAGAACCAGCCTATTGGCTAGGAAAAAATTCCAGCCTGTATTTGCGTGTTTCTGCCTATAAATTGGAGAGTGGCAAGTGTTTTGCAGTCATTCCCAATTGGATGGAAACCAACAAGGAGACTTCTTATCTAGTTACAACAAAATACCTTTTCTGTGATTCCAAATTTTGATCTTCAAAGAGCCAATTCAGCTTTTGTCCTTTTTGATCCTCAACAAATATTTCAACATAAAAACACATTCCAAAAATTCTCTTTTTTTTTTCTTAATTTATTTCACTTACCAGTTACGATTTCAAAATGTCATCAGTCATATGCATCATTGGATGTTCTGATGATTCCCATGATATCTCACCATAAGAACATTCTTTTTTTTTTTTTCCTTCTTGATTAGCATCTCGCTTGTAATCTGCTTGTCACTGAGTATTTCCCTTAAGTTAACCTCAGCCAGATTTCTGGCTTTACTGTTAAGCATGGAAATAATTCTAAAATAATGAATATATGTCAGTTGACTTTAACCCCTTTCAATTGATTTTTATTGTAAACATTTGTTACTCTTTATCTTGGAAATGAACTTGAAATTATTTGATTGAAGTTGTTTGTTTTTATTTTCTCTCATCCTTGTTCTCTGAACAGGCCATTGTGGGCAAATTTCAACAGTTCTCTAACTGGAATCACTTTGTGTCTTCCGTTGGTCATACCCACAAATGATCAACATCCAAATTAACATTGGCTTTTAAGATCGCTTCTTCTTTATTTGCACTACCCAGGTGTATGCATAGCACAGATAGATGTTAGATTCCGGGTTGCAAAGCTACTTGGAGTAACTCGACTAACCAATGAAAAACACTTTCAGAAACCTACCGTTTGCTATATAACTCGTTACATATCACTTTGATTTGTACATTGGTTTTAGCTAAAGTCGCTTTCAGTTTAAAACTTTGAATCTACTGTAAACTCATAACAAAATACATTTGTTTACTGAAAATCTTTTTTCTTTCTTAACAGCAATTGATAGATGCCTTAGTCAGAGAAGATATAAAGAACATAATCTTACTTCTTGGACATGCACGGCCGGAGGATATTAACGCACCTTACAGCAAAGATGACGGTCGGACAGCTCTCCATATAGCAGCTGCTTTAGGCAATGTTGTTTTTGTCCAGCTTCTTCTTTGGGTGAGTGTGCTGCTGCTGCATATATTTTAGACTAGAAAGACTCTTCATCAACTTTAATGTCCATCTCCGATCATATTGCCTATTTCCCACTTTCAAACCGCTTCCAAACCAGCCCTTTTACCATTTGTAATGTTCCTGTGATGAACCAAAGTTTTACTATATCTTCTCATCAGTTTCTATGAGCCCTCCTTTGACAGGATTTTATTAACATTTCTATCAATTTAGTTTTTTTCATTTTCACCCTTAACGGACTTAAAATTGTCTTTTATCCATACTGCACATTGATACAGTGGCAGATGTTTCTTTTTTCTTTCTTCTTTCTTACATTTGAATAAAACAAGCTTTTTGCTAAAAGTCTTTCAAAATGTTTTTTTTGTGCCAATTCATTTCTTACTTTTCTTCTCTTTCAGTTTTTGAGTTTGTTTCCTAAAAATATTTTCTTTTAACCTGCAAAGAGGAATTTGTTTTTAAATTTTGCCATGATGCAGAGAAAAATATTTCAATAAAAAATTCACTATTGCTTAATTTGAAAAATTTTCAATTTTAAAATGTTTGAAGAGATTTTTTTTTTTTTTCTGTTTAAATAATTGCCATAATTTTTATAGTCTGCAAATGAATTATATCATTTTGTTTCTTTTTTTTTTGTTTTCTTCTCTAGTACAATGCCAATGTGAAAGTGTTGGATCATGAAGGTCGAAATGCATTGTGGTATGCTAGGGGTTCTGGTTCTCCCGAATGTGTTGACCTTTTGGTCACCAACGGATGTCCAGAACATCCAACTTTACCACGGCGTCGAGGCAGTGTTCAACCAGGGAAGAATGACATGTTTGACAAATTACCTGCAAGTGTGATTTAGCTTTCTCCACCAACACCATCACTGATAATGTTCAAATCAGTCGAGGCAGCCGTCACGTCCTCGAGCAGATCTGGGGCTAAAAGAACAAATGCCATCAGATTATAGACATGGGGGAGGGTCTCTCTCTCTTTTTTTTTCTTTTTTTTTTTAATTATTTTTATTTATTTTTTTTATTTTTTTTTTTTAAAGAAGGGACTCCAAGCTGGGTCAACAGTAGCTTGCCTATTGTTGAAGTCTGTTACCATGGCTACTATTGGAAGAATGCCGAGTGAATGTTAAATTTGTTTGATCCTTTTGCAGCCTCTAGGGACTGGTCTTGATTCATACCCAGGGTAGAAAGGATGGCATGAAGTTTGGGAACGCAGGAGTTCATTTAGTTATTAACTCCCAACCAACCTGGCTCAGTTTTTTAGGGGGGGACACACAATTTGTAACTTAATATACAGGAAGGAAGAAACGAAGCTTCACTTCCAAAAGAGAAAACAGTTGTATGTTTCTTTATAAAAATGTGAAGTCGTTTCTTCCTTTTCTATTATTATAAAATTCATTGAATGTTATCATTTGCAAATTCCAAAGTTAGCTGTAAAATACTTTCTTTTTGGGTTCTCTTCTCTCTTGTGTCCTATCACTCTGTCATAGCCAAATATGGTTCAGTGTCATATGTCAAAATGGTGATTCTGTTGATTTTAAAGCGAAAACAAAAAATAAAAGATTTCAAGAAAAACAAGAATAAAGGACGGAAATTGTAAGTTTTATTTCAAGAACACTTGTGTTGAGGTAACGTACTATTTCCAATAAGTCCATTTCAGAACTGCCCTCCACTCGAAAGAAATGAATTTAAAAAAAAAAAAAAAGCTAAAGAAAAAATATATCTGTCTTCAGTATAACTAACGAAATCTTTAAAACCAGAAACTTCCTTTGAACAAAACCCTTATGCTGCCAACTCAACACCCCCCCTCCTTTCTTCCATCCCCTGATGGTGATTAAAAAAAAAAAACAAATCAGTGACCAGGGTCCATCTTCTGCCTATAGAGGACTAAAAGTGCAATTCTGAGCTGCCAAACCAACCTGCTGGCTGCAGTGTCAGTTTTTATGGGACAGCTTGGGGTTAAAGGTCGCATACTTTTATGACCACCACACCACATACCCTTCCTACTACTACTACTCTTACTTACTGTTATTACCATGATGATGTCAATCAGTCTGCTTGGTGTGTGCAGGTCTGCAGTTCCATGTGGCTTTCTTGTCCATTGACCATCCTGATACTACTACTACTACTACTACTACCACTACTACTACTACTACTACTAACTAGATATCTATCTTGTTCATCAGTTGTTAACCTATTTCTTCCTTGTCTCTTTTTCCTTCCTTCCTTCCACATAATCACATCTCAGTCGTGTATGCTGCGCGCTGCTAATGCTACAACTTGGTTATCTCATGCCCACCTCCCCACTGTCCAGTTTCTTTTATTTATATACACACCTGCACTCTCTCTCTCGCTCTCTCTCACACACACACACACACACACATATAAACACTCTAAGTCTCTTGCCCCTCCTGCCCTTATTCTTTCTTTTTTTTCCGTCTTTGTCTCCTGCAGCCAACATACAATAAAGTCATCTTTATTATTTTTTTTTATTTATTTTTTTTTTGGACCCAGTAAACACTCCACCTCGAACAATTACCAGCAATTGTGGTTCTCAGACCTCTCCTACCACCTGTCTGCCCTCTTCTATTTATAAACCCGTTTTGGTGAAATTTTGAAAACTGCTACACAAAGCCCTTCTCTCTTAATGCAGTAATAGCCGTAAAAAGCCAGGAAATGTGATATTTAATACACTCTGCTCATTTCTTTGTAAAAGAAAAAAAAAAATAATGTTAACCAGAAATGGTTGGGTTTGAGCTTTGAGCCAATAAATGTGAAAATTGAGGAATTATCCTTTTCATTCCTAGTGGATGTACTTTGTGTATTATTGAAACAATGCTTAGATTTGATGTAACCCTAGAGTCTAAATGTCCATGTTGACCCATCTGTTATTTCCTGTTGACCCCCCTCCCCCTCCAAAAAAAAAAAAAAATGAAATTTCAAATCTCATCATCCTTGGCTACAGAGCTCTCTATAATCTCTTCTTTGCAATTTAGTTTCGCATAAAATCTCTACATTCAATAGAATTTAATCTTTAAAACTATTCATTTTCCTGGGTTATCAAACAGCCATTGGTAGAAAAGAAAAAAAAAAACTAAAGAAATAAACTCTAATGTTTTTCTACTGCTTCGAACAAATTTTCCACCCCGGTTGGATACCATTTACCCGGTGTCCACCCTCAATCTACTCTTCTTTCCTTCCTCTTTTTTTTCCCAATGCCATGGGGTGGGCAGCTGTACATTTGGTAAAATATCTAGTCATAATCAATCTCAAATGATGACTTCCCTTTTTCTGTTTTATTTATTTTAACTTTCATTCAGCGCTGAGATTGAAACTAACAATACTTTTTATAGACTTACAGCATTATGTATGTAGAAGCTAAAGGCAACAAAGCAAAGTTTTATTATTATGATGATGATGATGATGATTATTATTATTGGTTTCTGGCTGAAACAAACTAAGTTAGTGTATATTTTGGTGGAATATAGATGGAAGAAACGATTCTGTTGAAAGTGGCTAAACCTTTTTGAACTTGGATCCCCCACCAATTTCCTGACATGTTCTCATCAAGCTGTTCACCCTGGAATGCAATTCTCATTTCTACTGTGCATTATGTTATAACTGCAAGTCATTTTGGTAGACATTTATTATTGCTAAACTTTCAGAACTTAATTCCTGTCATGTGTATATTAATTATAACCATTTTGAATAATTATTCAATAAACTCCATTTTTATTCCATAAATACACAATAACAGTTATCTTGTTTCTTTTTGTTTTATTTATTGATCTGTCATTTTTTTTATTTTTTATTTTGTCATATAAATGATATTAAAAGATTTTGAGGATGAATTGTCATGATCTCTCTCTCACTCTCCCTCCCCCCCTCTCTAATCTGAATTTTTTTTTTCTTGTCTGGAATAATTGCTAATAAGAGAATGTATTTGTATAACCACTTCAAGAACAAAAACACCTTTACTGATTTCTATTTTATTTTTATTTATTTTATCACTGCTTGCTTAAAGAAATATTTGATCTCCTCAAAATTCTTCTCTAACAGGCAGACATATGCACTTCATTTCTCTCTCACCCATTCCCCAAATTACAAACTGTCAGTGTGCGTGCGTGTGTGTGTGTTTTTTGCTTCATGTTGTTCTAGGCTGTAGTATCTATTTCAGGACTGGTTCAATGTTTCGACACCTAAATCTTCTTCAGGCCAAAAAAGATGTTAGATGAGCTGTTGGAATTCTCTCTTATGTTCCAAGTCTTTTACAATTGAAAAAAAACAAGACCAGCATATTCTGTAGGATGCAAATGACTGCTTGTGGCAGCTAATTCTTATATTTAGGAGCAGTCTTTCAGCATTTGTTTTTGAACATACCAAATCAGTCATGTGATGCTATGAAGCAATGAAACCGACCCTTTTTTTTTTTACTATTATTGTTGTTGTTATTGTTGACATAACTTAGTTATTTCATGGCTGTATATCAATAGATATAAAAAGGGAAGGAGAAACCTTACAATCCGCAGTGAGTCAAACCAGTCAATCCATAACACAGTCGGCACTTGTTACCATCTTAGTCATATTGACTTTTATGTGTGAATTAGTATTTGCAATTTTCACAAAAGGTTTCTATTACTTGCTGTCAGTTGGAATAATCTCTTAAAAAGTAGAAGTCAAATAAAATTACCAGATGATCGGATTTGCACCCAAGTCAGTGTGACTGGAACAATAAAAGCCAGTCTTGCTGGTCTACATGTAGGAGTATCACTGCTACCATTTTTTTTTTTTTTTTTGTTAATTGCATATTCCTTATTTCCTTCTCTCTCTTCTCACTCTCTCTCTTTCTCTACTCTCCCTCTTTGCTCTCTCTCACCCTTTACTCCCTCTCTATCTCCCCCTCCTTCTCTCTATCTCCCCCTCCTTCTCTCTATCTCCCCCTCCTTCTCTCTATCTCCCCTCCTTCTCTCTATCTCCCCCTCCTTCTCTCTATCTCCCCCTCCTTCTCTCTATCTCCCCCCTCCTTCTCTCTATCTCCCCCCTCCTTCTCTCTATCTCCCCCCTCCTTCTCTCTGTCTCCCCCCTCTATCCTTTCTCTTACATAGCAGGTAAAAGTGGACCTCATTTAAACAAGTTGTGGCAAAATAATTTCCTTTTTCTTTCTTTATTGGGTTTTTCTGGTTTGACGTTGATGAAAATGTTTCAGAATTCAGAAGGAAGGCCGTTTGCTGGATAGGGATTTGACAGGTGTTCTTTCACTGATCATCCCCAAAACTCTATGTACTTGTAAAATAAGCATGACTTAAATATCTTAATTTGTACAATACATTCCTTCATGCTAGCTAAAAATGCTGCTGGCAGTCGGTCTTTTCGAATGTCAAAGAAAGAATCCCCCCCCCCTGGCTGTTTCTACTCTTGCTGCATTGAGTCCATCTGGTTGGCCCTTAGGATGATGAACATTGACTGGCACTTGTCAAAACATTTTTTTTTCTTTTCTCTTTGAGCCAAAATTAAACTAAGTGCTAGCAAGTATGTACGCTCCCTTCTTTGCACTTGGTTACCTTGCCATACTTTGTGTAGATTTAACATAAAAACAAAGAAAAAAGATGGCTGATAGGATATTTTGTGATAAATAATTACATAAATATTCCTGTCTCTGTTCTAAGTCATTGCATACACTGTACTCGTCCACTAGGAAAATGTTGATGTAATTTACAACCGAACACCATTTGCTATACTAATTCCAAAATGGATCCTTGGTTAAAGAAAGAGACTTTTCTATATTGAATCTGTTTTTCTAACTTAGAATCTGGCTACTTCTTGATGATGATGATAATAATAATGAAACAGTTTGTAAGATTTTTTTTTTTCCTCCCTTGTCTTGCTTACCAAATAGGTACTTCTCCATTTCTTTTTATCCTAAACAAATTCCTTAATAACCTTATCGATCTAGAGTTCTTATTTCTGGAAAAGAAAATCTGTGAGAAGTAATTAAGAAATGCAAGAATGTATTTTCCGTCACGTTAGCCATGTTCATCATAAGGCACACCTTTTGTATCTGCAGTTTATTTGTTCTTGCTTAACATCTTCTCAATGTTTACTGCTAGAAAAGTGAGACTTTTCACCCTAACCCATGTGACCAATCTTTATCCTTCTGTTTCATTTCATTTTGAATGCAATTCAACTTGAGGAGGATCTTAAATCATTAACTAAATGACAAATTAGGATACTCTTAAAATTAACCCAAACAAAATAAATTTGGGGCTCCAGAGTCCTCCCCAAAATAGAAAGGTGTAAAAGACTTAAATTAAAAGTGTAAAAGTTCCTGCTAAATCACAATTTCTGAGTCTTATAAATTAACCTGCTTGATTAACATTTTGAATTTTTGTTTATATTAGGGACCAAAGTGGATTCAGCTGCAGATGACCAAAGATCTTGTTTCATTTTGTTTTTAAAATAGTTTTTTTTATTCAATTTTTTAACGTAGTTTTTAATACAGTTTTTTTTTTAAATAGTTTTCAATACAGTTCTTCTAAATAAAGCTTTTTAAAACAGTTTTTTAATCAATTTTTTTATACAATTTTTTTTTTAATATAGTTTTTTAACCCTTTGCACCATCCCTTTATTTTGTAAGCTAAAATCTTCAGGTTGGTTCAACACTTGTAGATAGGATTAAAAGTAATTACTGAAATTGTTAGGACCCATAAGAATCTTAGAAAATATATTTGGGCCAATGAACAAATTATTTAGTAAAAATAGACTTTTTTTTTTTCTTTTTGCACAGGTAACCATGTTATTCAAAAAGCAGTACAAACCAAAACCAACATCTTTTTGTATGTGTGTGTGTGTGTGTGTTTTTGAGTATTCCCAAATGGTTAGATAGAGATGCACAGATCCCTACACACCACCCTCATCCCTCACCAAGTCAACTTGGATTTATTTACCCTGGAACTTTACCTGGGAATTTATTTCAGACGAGCTGAGATTAAGTCTACAAAATGTAACTTTGTTTGTAAAATAACATCAGCTCCGAAATGTTTTAACAATTGTCTTCTTGGGTAAATGATGTCAGAAACGTTATTTTTTGTCATTGATTTCATGTTTATTCTCCGTTTATCTCAAGCAATGCCATAAAACGAAATGAGAAATTAATGGGAATGGCTTTCTTTGTTGTTGACCTTTTTTTTTCTTTTTTCTTTTTTTTTTTTGATGCCTGCTTAAAAGTGAAATTAATTGCAGTTTCATTCAAGTATCTACTCAGGTGTGGAAAAATTTTCTATTTTTATTATTTTGGTTCACATTGAGATTTTAAGGTGGATGAATTTTCTGAACTTTCATTATTTTTGTTTTGTTTATTTTTCCAACTTTTAACTTTTCTATTTTCTACTTTTTCAACATTTAAGAATTTCTCACAAATGATGAACTTTGCTGAAAGTGGTTAAAAAAGGGGGGGGGATGACATGGAGAGTACAAAAAATCTTATTTTGGATTTGCCATTTTCATATTTAAAATTTGTTTAAACACACACACAAACACACACACACATATATGTAAGCTGTTTAAAATTTTCTATATTTATGGGGAAAGAGTAATCAATATCATAAACGGACCATTTGTAGTTATAGATAGTGTAGACATAGAAATCGACACTGCATGGTGACTCAGTATTACATGTCAAGTGGTCTGATGATTGCATTGGGGTATGAAATTGACAGTCACCATACAGTCTTGACTTCTATGTCTACACACTCTCTCTCTTTCTCTTCTCTCTCTCTCTTCCTCTCTCTCTTCCTCTCTCTCTTCCTCTCTCTCTTCCTCTCTCTCTTCCTCTCTCTCTTCCTCTCTCTCTCTTCCTCTCTCTCTTCCTCTCTCTCTTCCTCTCTCTCTTCCTCTCTCTCTTCCTCTCTCTCTTCCTCTCTCTCTTCCTCTCTCTCTCTTCCTCTCTCTCTTCCTCTCTCTCTTCCTCTCTCTCTCTTTCTCTCTCTCTCTCTCTTTCTCTCTCTCTCTCTCTCTCTCTCTCTCTCTCTCTCTCTCTCTCTCTATATATATATATATATATATATATATATATATATATATATATATATATATATATAGAGAGAGAGAGAGATAAAACATAATTAAAAAAAAATTAAACCACAGTACCTTGTTGGTCCTGTTCAACAAAACCTTTATTAAAAAGGGTTTACTGTCCAAATACGCAAATATGTGAAAGTCGTGTATTTGGGCAGCAGTCCTCTTTATTCACACATAAGCAGAGAAAAACATTTTCTTCTCTCCATCATTAAATTTTGTTAAAAAAATCCAGTAAGTTTCACCAAAACATTTCCCGCCTATCTGATGATTAAAAAAAGTAATTGTTTTATTTTTCTTGGAAAGAGCTGAGTATCTTATGCATCAACTTGCTTCCTTCATGCCAAACGAGTTTGATTTTTTTTTTTTTTTTTACTCTTGGCTTGGGACCAGAATTTGCACTTTTTACATTCTGAGATGATCACCCATTTAATTCCTGTCCATTTTTTAATATTGCCTGACTTAGGTAATGCTCTAAGGACTCTTGTTTTCAATAGAATTTTTACTTTCATTTCATCAAAATGAAGAACAGAGGACAGCTACTGTAAAAGTGTTGGTTAACAAGTTTGTTTTATAAAACTTTGATGAATCATGAGTTCAATTTGTGCACTGATAGAAAAGATTTTCATAAACTCATTCTTCAAGTATTCACTCTAGAAGTAAAAATAGATTCAAATTAACCCTACCTATCATGAACGTACAATTATGTGGGTCATTTTGTGTCAGTCTTTTTTTCTACTTTTGTAGAAAAAATACTTGAAGCAATGTTTTTGTTGAAAAGAAAATTTTTAACTTGACTCTAATGGATAATATTAATTTGTAAATTCATAGTTACTAACCTCATCTGGTCAGCCATTTTGGATTTGTTTTCATTGCAATGACAGAAAATTACTGGACATTTCATGTTTACTAGATTTTCTGTCCAATTTAGCTTGCTTAACAAAAAATCTGTAAAAAAAAAAAAAAATGCAAAATTTGTGATCCTATCACTTTGTCATATTAAAATCTAAGCTTTTTTTTTTTTTTTTTTTTTCCTTAAATTCCTTTTAAAAAATCAAAAAAAAATCCAGTTTCAAAAAAATAAATTCCTGCTCATTTTTAGCTGCAAAAACTGATGTTGGGAAGCAGAAATTTTATTTTAATCTTAAAAAAAATTATTTTAATTATATTTTAATATAAAAAAAAAAAATCTATCAAATTTACACAGCATTATATATAAGCTTGCTCTGGCACAAGGCTTTAATTTCAGAGCACCAATTGGGGATCAAACAACAGCCTTCAAATATGATGTTTGCTGTATGCCAGGTACCATTCCCCGCACGTACGTATATACTTTCAGATCTAAATGAAATATTGAAAAAAATATATATCATACCATTTTTATCATAGAATAGAAAACTTTACCATACAAATGCTATTTGCAATATTTTTACTCTTTCAGTAATACCACTTGGGAATACCAGGCGCTGTAAGCTTCGATATGTGGGTGGTATAATGGATAATGGCTCAGAATTGTTAATCAGAGAGCCAAGTTCCAATCCCAGTCAGGTTCATTATATTCACTTACAGGCAAATACCCTTGGAAAAGGTATGAATCCATCTCTTTGCCTCCCAGTAAATTAGTATGACTTGCATCAATAAATTATTATCATCTCCAGAAAAAAAATTCTTACAATGTAAAAATATTTTCTGGCTTTAAATAACTTGCAAAGGGTTGATAAGCCATAAAAAACGAACCGATCAATAAAATACTGATTAGATGCATAGGCATGTCTTTTAGATTGATTTACATTCTCTGGAATATAAATGTATAGAAACTACCGTGGCCACAAAGTGAGGGATACGTTTGTATATTGATTTTAATGTAGAATTGATCCCCCACTGTATATGTACATTATAATTTCTTGATTGTTTATCAAATTTTGATAGGTATGAATCCACTTCATGGGTTAATTAGAAATTATATTACTAAATCATTATCACTGCCAAAAAAAATTCTTACAATCTAAAAATATTTTCTGGCTTTAAATAACCTACAAAAGGTTGATAAACCATAAAAAATGAATTAATCACTCTCACAGTAACAAAGTTGGATGAACAAATATTGAGAACTCAAAATGATTAAAATAGAAAAGCTATACAATGTATAACAAATAATTGATACTCTCACAATATTCTGTTTGTTCACAGTGAATTATTGTATTTTCTTTTTTGATATTAACTTATTAATATCTAAATCAAAAAAAATAATAATAGTTGTTAGTAACCATTATTTTTTCTTTGTGGATTTTAACAGTCAAAATCTTAACTGAGGAGTGATCATTTTTATTTGAAAACCAAAAACAGTGTGATTTTTGGTAAGAGGATTCTTGGGATCAAAAAGAAAATCAATTTGATGATTTGCCATGTCAGCTTTTCTTTTAAAAGATGTTCTTTAAGTTTTACTCAAAGAATTAGCAGTTCTCCAATTTGCTCCATTAGAATATGATTGGAAAGTCAAACGCCAAATATCAGATGAGCTCTTAGTGAATTATCACTTCTCGGCCTTTTGACTGGGATGAAGGTGTAGTATCTGTTTTCTTATTTTAGACAGGAGAAGGTACCCAGTCACGTGGCGGTGGGGGATTCCAACTCTGCAGCAAGGCCTTTTTCATTGTACTAAGAGAAGTTGGGTTGGTGTAATATGGATGACAGTGGTCACAGGGACTGGGAAATCTTTGTCCTTGGACATGCGTTTTCATGCATATGGACCCCCCATGTAAAAAAAAATATGACCTTGTGTCACATTCTGCTTTGCAGGTAAATAACGCTTCTCAGCCTTTTGGCTGGGGATCAAAGCATGGTGTTTATTTGCTTTTCATTTGAGATGGGAGAAGGCATATGGTCCTGGAGACTCTAACCCTGTGACAGCACCTTCCTCATTGCACTAAGAGAGTTAGGGTTGGTATAATATTGATGTCAACATGACAGTGGTCCCGGAAACAGGGATGCGCTCCCCGCATCAAAAAAATTTGGTGTGGAGGGATCAGATAAATAAAAACTCTCAGTGGATTATTCAGAGCATTTGTATTATTCCCAGGAATATGGAGTGGCTCTTCTGCCTTGTAGTCGGTAAATTTTAATAAAACAAAAATAAAAACGTATCTTGATTTTTAAACTAAGTTTTACTGCAGACATTCAAGAATAGAGAAAACAAAAATTATTTAAGAAACTTTGCAAAATATGAATCAAAACATTTTTATCCTTTTTAGCAATATTCAGCCCAATGTTTCAAAAAGTTATTATATTCATAGCATCCTTTTTTTTCTTTTCTTTTTATAGAGATTTTCAAATATTAATCGGACTTGAAAATAGTTTAAGAGAAGTTCATGATGGTACAATATTTGGCAATTTGAGTTGATTGTTTATATTACTTGTATTACTTGTATTAATATTGTCTTTGTGAAAGGCATGAACATAATTCCCCTGCACTCTGCCCTGTAACCATGATATTGTCATTAACATGCCACTATAATAGAAAAAAGAAAGTGACTTTGTGAGAATACGAGCAGTTCAGTTTCTCACAATTACCTTACCTGTCCAAATTAATTGTTATATCCATTGTCAGCCATGACAAATGTAAGCTAACCATACCTGTGAATTACTCGTATTTCCACAAGCAAACATATTATACTAATAATAATAATAATAATGTCACTTTTATGTTTTATGAGAAGACAAATCCAAATTTCTTGTTGATGAGGTTTTCTGGTATTTGCAAGTGAGGCATCCACCATGTAATAATTAAAAAGCTGGTGTTTGGGAGTCTGATGCCTGAACTAGCCTTGTGCCAGGCAACAAGGCAAAAAAGAGAATAAATAATCTCTACTTATTGCCAAAGTTTTTTTTTTTTTTTTTTTTTTCAGATAGACATTTATTCTTTGAGTTCTTTAAAACTTTTTTTTTTCTTTTTAAGCTCTTTTAAGATTTTGAAAAATTATTTGATTGGCCTGTTACATGATTTTTTTTTTTTTTTTTTTTACTGAGAAGAAAAAAAAAGGGGGGTTCACATCCATTTTGCTTTATAGTTAAAGAAGCTGATTATATTTAAAACATTGTATCAAACAAAATATCGTTAGTATTTAGACGGATGATCTTTTTTTTTTTTTTTTTTTCTAGTTCTTGCACTGAACAGAAAATGTACAATTTAAGCATTCATCTTGCCAATTATTACTTCACTCTGCCGAAAACAAAATGGAGAAAATGATGATTCCTGCTATAAAGTAATGCCTCTGGTCATTCTCTTTCAATATTTCTCACATTTATGGGTAAAATTTGTACATTTCTGAAGGAAGAAAAAAAAACAAAAAAACAAAAAATAGAAATCTTAAAGAACAAATAAGTGTTGATACAAGGTGATAAATTGTGTCCACCTTCTCTCCCCAAGAATATTTATGGGAGAGATGCTGTGGGTGCTAATCACTTTTCAAACCCTAACATTTCATTTACTCATATTTTAGTTTCATAAGAACAAAAAGAAAAAAATAAACTGTGTATGATTCGCTGTTTAATTTTAAATGAAAAACAAAACAAAAATTGTTGGCAGATGTTCTGAACTGTCATCAAGAATTGTTAATGTGGTTGTTCTAAAGTCTCCTCCTCTTACTGCTTACTCCCTTTTCTAGTCTTTGTAGCTCTCCCCATCCACCTCCACCATCACTGGCTCCTGTTCCATATTTAATGTAGTTTATCATCTCCACCCCCTTGCACTTACTTTTGTCCAAAAAAGTGGAACATCTTCCAAATTACAAAGATTGAATGAACCACTGTCCTCTCCTATTCTGGATTTTACTTACCTCTTTTTGTTTTTTCCCTGTAAAAAAAAAAAAATTGTATTAGATTTTGTAAATTCCCTTCCTGATAAATAATAATAATTATAAAAAAAAAAAAATATTTGAAAATAAAACAACTCCAAAGTTGCAAACAAGACTGACCTTTTGACAATGATTCCTTGTCATGACTTCAGAATTTGGAGATGAACAAAGCTATTTCAGATTTTCCAATTTTGCCGATGAGAATCTGTTTGTTATTCCCAGAATTTGAACGAACTTTGCCAAAAACAAGGAAAAATATTACCCCCCAGCCCGCCAAAAAGAAAAAAAGAAGGGAAATTATTAGAAGAAAGAAAGAATAAATGGTAATTGTTGGATATTTGACGCCTCTGTTTATAGCCCTCCTCTAAATGTAAGACAGAAATCTTCAAACACATTTCATTCTTTTGTTGTTATTGTTTTTTTAGTTTCACAACTAAGAAAATCAAAAGAAAATAAACAATCATGTTATATCTTCCCGTAAATTCTTACCACCTGCCTCTATATATTCTAGTCAAATTATTACAAAGGGCCTATTTGGTGAAATAGTCGCATATTTTCCATCACCACTACCAGTGGTCCATATTTGAGGCCTGCTGAAGCATAAGTTTCAAGACCAGCAGCATTCTCTATAAAGAAAGATTTGTGTAACACAATTTTCTCAGTTTCCCTCATTTCCCATTGGCCTTGTGCCAGACAAAACTTAGTAAATACCTACCATTAGTAGTCACTCTGTATAAACAAAGGTAATATTAGGAAGAAAATGAAAGCTGCAAATGTCATTTCATCTTTTCTATGCAACTAAGTTTTTTTTTTTTTTTTCCTGTTAATAATTTAGTGCCATCATTATTTTCTTTTATCCTTACCTTTGTTGTTTTTTTTGTTTTGTTTTTTATTATTTTTAATTCCACTTCAACAAGTCTTACTGTCATCTCATACTTTTTCTTCTTTTTTTTTTATCAATGCTGTTGAGTGTTTTTGATGTTCACCCCAGGATTTTCAAAGGTCTTCTCTCCCCACTCATTTTAAGTATATAACAAGGAAAAAAAAATTTTTTTTTTAAAAAGTAAACAAAACCTATAAATTTATTAAAGAACCATTATTTTCCATTTTTGTTGAAAACATACCCATCACTACTATTTTTTTTTTTGTAATTTTTTTTCTTTTTTCTTTTGCTTGATGGCTGTAATATAAGTATGTCTTGTCCAACAATTAACAATCACTTCTTCAGTTGATGATGATGATGATAAAATATCAGAAACTCATCATCAAAACAAAACAAACTTTCAGAAAAATCAATCTAAACTTTCTACTTGAATTTTCTCTCTCTCCTGTTGTTGGTGTGCTTGAGATTTTTGAAGGACTAAGAAAATACAAAAAAAAAAAAAAAAAATAACAAATTTTGCTTTCAGTGAAATAAAAAAAAAGGAAAAAAAAACAAAAATACTGTAAAATTCCTCAGCATTTTAATGCATGTCAAAAAATGTCACTGAAAATTTTTATTGTACATTGAGTTTTTTTTTTGTTTTTGTTTTTTTTTTTTTTTACTTATTATTTCTTTGAAAAAAAAAATTGTAGTTGTGTATACATGTCCTGAATTTTTTGTTTGATTCATCAAAAGAAATGAAACTTAAAAAGAAAGTTAATAAAAAGAAAAAAAAAAAAGAAAAAATGAACTAAAATTAACCCTTCCAATTTTTGTGTTGATAGCCAAGAAGCCCTGATGAACAAACATTTGCTGCCGGGATTGTGTCTATGGCCATAAACTCTTGAAAATAATGATTGCTTGTCCGTTTCAAAAACCTAAATTTCAAATATAAGTTTCCTCAACAATTAATATCACTTGCAGTATCATTATTTTAAACAGCCACCTCCCCACCTAAACGAAAAAGAAATTCCCAAAAGGGATAAAGTGAAAAACTTTATTTACTCATTTTTGTTGCTTTTTGTTTTATTTTTAAACCACTTTTTTTTTCTTTTTTCATCAACTTATTTTAGTTTCTATTATTTAAAAAGAAAAAAAAATCTGTTTCCTTCCTGTGACACTTGACTCATTGTCTTGTCATTAGTTGTCCTCCTTCAATAATAATCATTGATGTCTGTGACAAGGTTTCAGATATTGTGTAATTGTTAGAAAAACTTTCAATAATGGTTTTTTTTTTTTGGTTTTTTTTTCTCCCTTGGAGGTGGAAATGGCTTCAATCAGATACAAACTTTAGAATAATTATTAGGCTTCCATTTTACATAATTAACGCCTGTTGAGCTCCTACTGTTGAGTAAAGAAACAATAAGTATTACATTCCAACACACTCTTTAAAAACAATTCATTTGTCATGGGGAACTGGTTGGGATTAATCAGTATCGGGGGAAGCTTTTTTTTATTTTTTCATTCAATTATTACCATAAACTTGATTTCTTTATCCAGCTATATTTTTACAACTAATGTACAACAGCTTGGATATGTTTTGCTAAATAACATGGACAAGTTTTTTCATATCAAATTTTTTTTTTTTTTATTATTATTATTATTAAATCTTTCAAATTTCTCAAATAAGTTTTGTTTTATCGGTAAATTTGCCAAAATTCGTATTAACTTTTATTTTATACCCCCTCCACCCCCATGTACTTTCAAATGTTGCTACATTCATTTTCAAGGATTGTTCTGTGTGTAGTTACACAACTGGTTTTTGCTTCTGCCATTCTCACGTTTGGGTGACTTGAAATTGGTTCCATCAAAGTGATAAACGGACAAATTGAAATTTTTTTTGTTTTATATATATATATATATTACTTTTTTTTTTTTTTTTTTTAAACACACTTTAATAATACGGTCGCCTCTGGAGAAAGACAAACCTTATTTAATGTTTTTGGCTCTCTCTCTCTCTCTCTTTTATTACAACATCCTCGAGAATTTAGAATTTTTCTTTGCACTGTCCTGTATAAGATTTTGGTGTTATCAACTAAAACTTGTCCAATGTTAATATTATTTTGTTTATTTGTCATGTTCATCTATATTTGCACAAATTGCACTAAATTTTGACAAATGACAAGTTAACCCACGAGAGAGTGTGGTACATATGTGACCAATGTAAGAATTTAATGTTGCTTGTTAGTGTTGAGATACAATCTTTCAAAGGACATAAAAATTAAAACAACATTATTTTTACATGGTTTAGATTTTTGAGGTGATGAATTATTTCTTAGAATTAGATTGGACATTTTGAATTTTTTTTTATAGTTGATGATAAATCTAGAGTATTTCATAGGATCGATAACTTTTATCTACTGGCAGATTATAATTTTAAGCACCTCTTCATCTTCTTTATAATTACGAGGCATTTGGTTACAATAAAACAATTTCATGGACTCTTTATTTTTGCTTATATCAAAATGGTTGCTTATGTTATCTTTTTAATTTCTTTCCAGCTAGTCTTATTTCTCCCTTAAAATCATTTGGGAAATTATTGTTGATAAGCGTTTGTTTTGTGTTGATTGTCTATAAAATAATGCGTCCAAATAGGAAATCATTTTTGCATTGTTAATCATGTTTTTATAACGCCTATTTTCTATCTGCGAAGACATTCACTTTTAGAATTAAAACATGATTTTTTACTTGTAGGTTTTTTATAGATTTCGAAGGGATAAAATCATCATTATTAGCACATACTGGAACATTCAGGAAAGGGATTCTATTTTTAAGGCTAAGTTCATAAGTGAATTGTAGAGTCTAGTTACTTTCAAATGTTTCTTTAAGGGTTTTTAATTCATCCCTATTTTCCATTTACATGGAAATGTCATCAATATATCTGACACACACACACATATACAGACCAAAAATTTCAGTTTGACCGTTTATATGGCGTCACCTTGAGTGACTTGAAACTGATTCTATCAAATGTGAGAGTGTTGGAATTAAAAACCAGTTGCAAAACTACACAGAACAATCCTTGTAAACTCATGAAGCAACATTCAAAAGAACTCGGGGGTGCAGGGGGGTATAAAATAAAAGTTAATATGAATTTTGGCAAATTAACCGATGAAACAAAACTTATTCTGAAATTTGAAAGATTTAATAAAAAAAAAAATAAGACAAAAACTCAATGAATTACTTAATTATAATTATCAAATCCTCCTAACAATTTCTATTGTGTCTATATCATTGCTTGATCCGGCTTCTAATGCTTCAGTTTGAGCGGCTTGGTGATAGTAGTCGTGGCTCCTGGGGGCACAGTCCTATGGTTACAGAGAATTTCAGTTGAGTTCCACCACAGGATATGTGACTGAGTTATTCAGAAAATTTGAAAGTTTTTATAAAACAAATTGATAGACTAGATAGAATTTGTCCATCTTATTTAAGAAGATATGTTTCAGAGTATTCTTGCTGCCGAAATACACGTTTCTTTTATAATGTAATATGCGACTTTCTCATCGCTTTTTTTGTATGAGGCTCCAGCAACTCAGTTCTCAAAAACTGAACAGCCAGATGATCCGCACATAAAATTTGATTATAGGGGTGATAGCTTAGTCAGAACCAAACATGCTTTTTGGAAGAGCCAAATACAAAGAACGTGTGGTCCCCATATGACCCTCAGGTTTTGAATTGTCCTTCTCCTACACCAGTTGCCACACAAGGCTATAGGACTCAGTCGGTCCTGCTATTTACCCATAGCTGGGGAGAGAAGAGATATATATAGTTTATTAAGTGACACTATTTCTTATTACAATAAACCTTATATTTAGTGGATACACATTTTTGAGTAGATGTTGATGGGTTTTTTTTTTTTGGTTTTTTTTTTCTCAAGCATTGTCAAATTGCAGTCTGAATTCGTTACATTCACTTACACGCAAATCCCCTTGAGAAAAGGTATGAAGCCATCCCAGCCACCCCCCCGCGCTATCGGGTGAATAGCAGGGACAGACTATGGATTCTATAACCTTGGTTGGCTACCAGTCTCCTGCAGAAAGAAGTGGCAATTTACTGCGGGGGGGGAAATTGAATTACATGATCACCCAAGTGTGTATCATGTATGTCACTTGAATTAATGTCTACTCACCTCAGCATTTGAAACGCTTGAAGACCCAATTTCCATAACATTTTCAAATACCAAGGCTGGTAGATTTCATTTACACTGTTCAAAAAACCCAAATGTCTGCTCAAACACATTTATATGCTAAATATAGCGTTTTTAGAGCTAAAATTTCTATTCAAAAAGAATTCTATGTCTGTACTTCAATGGTTAATACAACTCAAAAGTTTCTCAGATTGGTAATCATTAGAAATAAAAGTGAAGAACAATTATAGAATTGGTTTTTATAGAATTTTTAGCTTCCTTATTTTGCACACACACACACACACATATTTTGAACAATAAAAAATATTAAAAAAAAAAAAAAAATTAAAATCTTCAGACACACTGGGTTGTATATTAATATTCCTTTGTTTTTACTATTATTTCATTTAGATTCCTCAACTAGTTTCAGCCAACATGGCCCTCATCAGGAGAAAAATAATTTTCTGCTTGCTGGTAGCAATGAACCACAGAAAAAAAAAAAAAAAAAAAAAAAAAGAAATCATATATTTCTCTCTCTCTCTCTCTCTCTCTCTCTCTCTATATATATATATATATATATATATATATATATATATATATATATATATATATGAGAAATACAAATATAAACTTTGTCACTTAGCTAATTAATATCCAGAATTTCTTAGACAAACTTTTTTGTAATTGTTCAGTCCACTCGTCAAGAGGTATCAACAATTGTCTGCCGATTTTTCTCATTTCCATTACTTTTATATTAAGTTAAAAAAAAAAAAAATCATTTATGCATTTTTTATTGGTGTTAAATTATTTTTGCGTATGTGTGGATACATGCCTGTATGTATGTGCATAAAATTTCAGATATAATTAAAAATCTATCTGTAAAAGGACCATATGAATAAAAATGGAAGAAAAATTTTGTCCTTTGATCTTTATCATGGCAAACGTAACAATTTAATTTTGCAACAAATATTTATTATATTTTTTTTAATACTTGTTGCAAAATAAAATCCTTACATTTGCCTTGATAAAGTCCTTCAGAGGTAAAATATGTCGGCTAAGATAAGTTTTCTTTTTGCCTTTATACTTTATATATATATATATATATATATATATATATATATATAAATAAATAAATGTAAAAGAATGAAAAGAATATAAATTCAAAACGTTCATAACATTAATTTAAAGAAGGGGCTCAATACAGGAGTAGAGCAATCGTTATTATAAACTGTTATATTGGAACATACAAGTTAGCAGAACATTAACATTACCACCAATGTTAACCACCTGATGAGATGTCTAAATTAGACATCGAAACAAATATATGCTTTTTTGTAGTGGTAACTTGTATGTTAAAATGTAATAGTTTATAATAAATAACATGCATGTATATAGGAAACATGCTTTTTTTTTTCCTCACCAGTAGCACAACTATGAGTTTTATGCATGATGCAATCTTCAGATGCTAGTTGAAAACAGTTGGTCTACTAGTAAGTAAAAAAAAAAAAATGTATATTTATTATTAATATATAAATTATGGCTCTGTTATTCTACATGAAGCACTATTTTAGAAACACCAGTACTCAAGGTGCGACACTCTCCTTCTTGTCCGTTGATAATCATACGAATCTGAGTTGAATTATAATTACTGAGGAAGATTTCTGAACGTCATTTAGATCAATAATTGTAATTTGCAATGTTGGTTTTCTTTCTAACTCAAACTATGTGCCAAGATCTTATCTCATTTAGATCTGCTGCCAGTCTCTCAAATAATGACATTATTTTGTTTTAAACTGAGATGAAATCCATCCACTATCAATCCTGTCAGAAGCTGTTAAATTGTACTAGCACTGTCCCATAATAGTTGGTACATTTAATGTATTTAAATGTGTATGTAAATGTACCAACTATTATGGGACAAAAGTAGCATAATAATCACATGGACCAATGCCGGCCTATAAAAGTTGGTACATTTACAATACACATTTCATATACTAAAATGTAGCGATTATATTGGGACACAGCTAGTAATTTATTCTCTGGTTATTTCTCAGAATTTTCTTATAATTTTTTTTTTTTTTTGTTGTTGTTCCAAAACAAAACCCACAATGCACTCACTTACATTCATGTCTTCATTATTCATATTAAGTGAATTAGCAAATAATCTTCTTTGGTTGACTAAATTGCATGAATGTTTAAACAGTTTTTTTTGCTGTGTACTAATTCAACAAATTCTATATTTTAAAAAATTAAATTTAAAAGAAAAAAAATTACATGCATATAATTTGATTTCATGTAGACCACCCCATTCCTATCTAGATAAAGAATCTAATACACACACACACACACACACACACACACACACACACACACACACACACATATATAATGCAAAACTTAGCTTTACAGTAATTGTCATCTTTGAAAAAAAAAATAAAGATCAAAACCAAACAATCAAACTTTTCCAATTTAAATTTTTTTTATCTGGCGCTTCTTAAGCAAATTTTAGAAGATAGCAATGTCCTTCTGGATCTCGTCTTTGGCTATTTAAAAGGTGGTCAATTTTTTTTTTTTTTTTTTTTTTTTTTAAATGGCAAAGAGGGTTAGTGTCACAAATTAAATATCTTCTAACATGTATAATAACGGTTGTTTTCTCATGAAATTTCACTGAACATTGCCAGTTATTTTAACCAAACGAAGTCAGTCGTATAAATGTATTAACCCTCCACTTCACGCCTATACACACACACACACACACACACACTCTCTCTCTCTCTCTCTCATCAAAGGGAGTAGACAGAAAAGTGGACCACTGTACAGAGGTGTTTACTTTATTGACACAAGTAAACAAAATTGTCAAAATATTTACCCCCCCACCCCCATGTATAGTGCTTCACACAATTTTGGCTTTTGATACACAAACTAAGTTAGAATTCTAAGCAAAATATAATAAATTTATCTATAATATTTTACCTGAATTTTTTTTTTTCTTGTAAAGAACTTCCTGTAGCACCTTCAAGATTATTATGAAATTTTGATAAAGCAATCTGACTCAACAGCACCCCCCCCCCTGCAAATAGCAGTGTAGGCAATTCGATTTTTATAAATTTACAGCACTGTAGGAATTTGAGTTCCTTACTAGCAATCTGACATAGAAACAATATTAAAGAACCAAAAATATAAAAAATCCCAGCTTATATTTCTCCTTTGACAATATTAATCCAATCCGTTTAGAAAACAAAGAATTCTTCAGCTTAAAATATTTTTTCTAATAAGCTGATTTATTTTCGAAAATCTTTTTCAGATATTTATTATTTTTATGCAAAGTCCAGATTTTATCTTTTGATTTTTATAAGATAAAGCATTGTCGTCGTTAATTTTTGACTAGGATTTCTTTCATCTTCGTCTCAATTTATTTCCACTGGTAGTATTAGTCAGTAGTAAATTTATCTGGAATTTTGATTAGATGAAGCATTGTCTGGAACTATTCATTTTTGACTAGGATTTCTTTCATCTTCGTTTCAATTGCTTTTCATTGCAACATCAGTTTGTGGTCATGATTAAACTGCATGGATTGGAAATAAAAACTAAGTTTCAGGCAGGACTCATATTCACATCTCTTTTTAACTGAAGATGCCTGCCACCCACTCCCCTCCTCCTATATATTCTTCATTTCCAGTCTGTTTACTGTTTAATCTTGGCTATAAATTGCTGGCCTCAATAGTTGAAGTGGAAATTAAAATGTCAAAACAAATCTTTTATTTACTGATTAGATGATGATAATTATTATTATTAAATCGTATTAAAGATGGTATTCTTTTGAAATTATGGGTGGCAGTGGCCCCAGTAAAGCAAACATACCCTTTGCTGGATGATTAAAGACTTGCTATCAAAATTCCTTGAAGATGAACCTGAAGAGGGTTGAAGAGTATAACGGCTGAAATCTCGTGATAAGACATTAGACACTGGAATTAAACCCCTTAAACTCAACTTTTAGTTTGGAACCCCTTTCTAATCACTAAATGTTTCCCCTCCTTTTTTTTTTCCTGTATATATAGACTTAGCTTCATTAAAAGTTTGCCTTTTGTTTATTTTACCAATTTTATTATATATATATATATATATATATATATATTTTTTTTTTTTAATCTTAAGTGGATAAAAACATTTGTTTGTCTTCAATAAAATAGAAATGTTTCAATCAGATCTCTCTAAAAAAAATTTTTTTAAATCAGTTTTCAAAATCAAATTAATATAAAAAGTGAAAACTTAAATTTTGTAAATTAAAATAATAAAATTCTTTAATTTATTTATTTATTTTTTTTTTTTTTGATATTTTTCTGCAGATGCTCTCACTCTCCAAGGTATTTCATAAAATTTAACCTTTTTCATAGATGTGATTTAAAAAAAAAAAAGTCCTGATGCACCATTTGACCAATTGGGACAAATTAGGTTCAATTCTTTGTGCTTGCCAACCAATATTTTAAAAAGTTCTCTGCTCCCCAACCCCATCCCCCCCCAAAAAGATTGAAGTAAAAATGGAATCATTTCCCTTCTTTTTTTTTTTTTTTAAATTTTTATTTTGTCAAACAATTCAATTTTGGGGTTTATTTCCCCCCATTTCTCTTGGTGGTGGTCATTTGACATTCCACTGCAGCACTGTTTGAAGCATTTGTGCTCTTAAATATACGCAATAAAACTGATCAACACGCCCCCCCACTGTGTCGTTGTCTTTACTGTTTTCCGGGAATACTTCATCTTTTTTTTTTTTTTTTTATAACAAGGTGGGGATGAACAAACTTGCAAGGGCCAATCATTCCAAAGAATCTAATTGTTTGAAATAAGAAAGCAATTTTAAGTTTTGTTTTTCATCTTACCAATTATTTGACAATGAAATTCACTTTCTAAACTTCTAAACCAAGAAACAATAACTCATCACAGGAGTTGCAGCTTCATTTTTTTTTTTTTCCAAAGGTAAGAAATGCAGAGATTACGAATTGGTTGTCATCAAGAAGAAAGTTCCAACACTGAAACTGGGTCAATCACCAGAGATTCATGTGATTATATAAAGAAAAACTAGGTAATCCATATGGGTAGACCCAAGGAGGATAAAATCCAGAGAGCTCAATGTAAATCAGAGCTAATAATTTAAATAAAAACAGACCACTTTAAGGTTCCATATAATAAATTATTTCACCACAGCCCTTTTAAAGGACAGCGAATCATCAGACTTTACTTCCAAAGGTTAAAATGAAAAGAAATTTACACATTTTTGACGGGCAGTACTAAGCATATGTAAATTAACGAAGTGAGGGGGGAGAGAGAGACATGATTGCGTTAGAGTAATTTAAAATTTCTATACTTTCAAATTTAATATTGTTTGAGTATATATATATATATATATATATATATATATATATAATATATATATATATATATATAATATGAGAGAGAGAATAGTTTATCATTTAGCTGATTGATGTTACCTTCAGCACCCTGACTCCAAAGTTTTGTAGTTGTACCTGTCCGTCCACACTTTGAGGGGTGGGGGTATCAGCAATTGACTTCTTTTTCGATTTTTCTTTTTTATGCACTTATCATTGGTGTAAGTAACCCTCACCCCCACCCGCCATGTGCATATATATATATATATATATATATATATATATATATATATATAATATCAGAAATTGTAGTAGTGAAAAAACTTTTTTTTTCTCTTTTTCCTCTTCTCCTTGCTCCTCAACAAGGAAAAGAAAAAATTTGGTTAAGTCCTGCAATAGACATTGCCACCAGAACTAATCATTTTCTTTCGATTTCCTTTTCCCATAGACTATAGAAGATAGCTGGATTCATGCCTTTCCCAAGGTGATGGGTTAAATAGCAGGGCAGACTGGGTCCTATGGCCTTGGTTGGCAACCTGCTGCGGGAAAACCTAGTCTGCCTAGTCAGTCATGAATCGAAAAACTTGATTGCCCAAGTGTGTGTCACATACGACACTTCTTGACTGACTATAGATTAAGCACTGCAGATCACAAATTTTTAAAAGTTTATAGTAAATCCAATTTGTTATGTAAATTGCTGCCCCGATGGAGGCGAAAACAAATGTCCTCAGATAAAATGATTTCTTAAAATGTAAGGATGTGCAGGTGGTGTAATGGCTAGCAGTTTAGAAGAACAGAGTTCAATTTCCAGTTGGGTCAGTTGTATTCAATTGTAAATACCCTTAAGAAAGATGCAAAACCATCCCCCTCCCACTGGCTATGGGTTAAATAGTAGGCCTTGTATCTGTAAAACAATCACTGTTCTCAGAATTGTTAATGCAATAGTTATTCCCCAAAGAAAAAAAAAGAATTATACTGACAACCCAAATTGTTTCGGGTTTTAAATAACCCACAAAAAGTTAAGATAAAAACAAATCAATCTTAAAATGTGAAAAAAAAATGAAAAATTTTAAATTCATAATCTTGAGTGCTTAATTGACAGCAATATATGAAAAAGAACTGCAGGTAATTTCTTTTTTTTTTAACTATTTTCACTCTTCTTGACTTTTTCAGGTGATATTCATTGAAATTTCAAATGAAACTCTATATAGTCCACGGAGGTTGATTCTTCTGAGCCATTTGTCAAAAGGACTAAATAGAGGGTACGGGTTTGAAATTCCAATAAATATCACCTGAATAAGGCTAGATTGTTCAACAGCCGAAACATTGTGAATATGGCAATAAAGATGAGGACAACACTCTGAAGAATGTAAATAGTTACGATACTATGTAAATGTAAAATGTATTTTACTATGTTCGATGTAAATAGTTACAACAGTTTCGGAAATATCAACATGTTCTTTTTTAACATTTTAAGAAATTGTGTGTTATGAACATATTTTCTCTTGACTTTCATAGAAGGGGGAGATGAATTTACATAGCAACCTCCCCCCAACCACCATTAACATTTAGAAAATTTAATTAAAAGAAAAAGATTCTTTTGAGAGTCATGATCTAAAGCGCTTACTCTATAGGAAGATGAAAAAAAAAAAAATTTCTGGCCGCAGCGTCTACTGTACAACTTTGCCAAAATTTCTTTAATGTCTCTGATATTCATTTTCATTTTTGATAAAAGTAGAGTCATCCACTTGTAAAACAACAAAAAAAAAAATTTATCAAACATATTTGAGAAAGTAATTTTTATTGATTAGCATTCATTTGACTTTGTTGAAGGTGCAACATTTGTCAGAATCTAAAAATATTGACATTTTTAATCACTTTAGAAGTGTAAAATCAATCCCCGACTTTTTACAGAGTTATTTGTACTTAACTGTTCTGTGTATAAAAACATTTTTTTAACAAAAAGATTTCTTTTAAATAATAAATGGGTGTATACATTTTTAATTAATCAACAAAAACTTATGTAAATTAATAAAAGTATATATCCATTTATTCTACGTTTAAGATAAATAATTATTACCCCACCCCAATGATGTGCTCCCTCCCTCACCCAACCAAAAAAGTTTTAAAATTTCATAAAATTAAGATATATGCTGGCATCATTGATGTCAAAACAGTTTCAAACTTGACACTTGTTGGTTGGTTGATTCATTTTTTTTTTTTTTTTTTTTTTTTTACAGCTTGTCAACCATTTGTAAGTTATTTAAAGTCAGAAAATATTTTTAGATAGTAAGATTTTTTTCTCCAAGTGTATTTGAATTTAGGTGCATATAACGAACCCAACTGGAATTGGAACTCAGTTCTCCAATTAAAAATTCTGAACCCTTATCCATTAATTCCTACCCACGTGTCCAAGCACCTGGTATTTCCAAGTAGTCACCCTTGTAGGTACTGACCAGGCTTGACTTTGCTTGACTTTGGTGATCATATGGGATCCAGTGTTTCAATATGACATGGCCGTAAGCTTGACATTTGTAAATAACAACTAAGTCTAATAGCTCAGTAAAAAAAAACAGCGACCAATTTTACTCTGTATTTATAGTAAGAACATGCCCCCCCCCCCTGTAAATCAATAATAAAAAAAAAAATTAATATTTTTCTATTCTGATAAATGTCTAATAAATGTTAATTTAAAAATGATTCCCTGTTTTTTCATGAACAAGTCTATTTATTTAATTATTTAACTGCTGACAATTTTCTCACTTTGGTCCCATTTCCAAAATTTGACCAAATTTTTATTATTATTATTGAGGTGATTTTGTTCCATTCTAGAACGTTCTGGTCCTCCCATTGTTTATATGCACACATGTGCACGGGTATTTATATGGGATGTAAAATATTAAGAAAAGCATTCACTTGTAACTTTAATCATGTCTCTCAGGTGTTAGTTAAGCCTGGTTGTAAATTTTAGATTTTCCCCCAAGAGGAAAGCAACATTCACTGAAAACTCAGAATTACTTTCCAAGTGTAGGTGTCATGACAATTACTTACTCTACAACCTGATCCACTGTCTAAATCAGCGTGAGCACTAGCACCCCCTTGTGGGCTCAGTTATGTTGAAAGTGAGGCTCTGGGAAATTTTTTTTTTATTTCATTTGGTGGGGTGAACATTTACCCCCCCCCCCAAAGAAAAATCTTCAAAAGGAAATGTTTAAAAGGTATCTACCAAACTTTTCTTTGTTGCTTTTCCAATTTCTTATATGGCTGCATGCAGTTTCAACACAGTTATAAAGCTTCTTATTAAACAAAGAACCCACCTGCAAATTACAAAACAAGGAGATCTAAGATTACTTCTAAGCAGCCTGGAATCTAGAGTAAGAGCCTTAACCAGTAAGCATCAAAGTCAATCATTGCATTGAAAACATTGAGATAAGCTATCAAATAATTTTCTTTTTTAGCATTTTAATCATTGGCATTTATAATAGAAATAAAAACAATATTAAAACTTTTTTTTTTTAATTTTTTTTTTTACTAATACCTAAGTGATATCTTGCTATGAAAGATGAATTCAGTATAATATTTAAAATTTAATTTGACAAGGGAGCACTGACAAAAAAAGATTGTATCCAAAGGGGGCACAAGGCTAAATGACCATTGACTCTCCTGTGTTGGATGTCACAATATCTGAATGTCTTTCTTGCCACCTGATGATTGCATAAGCAGGAAATTGACAATCATGCTTTGACGGTTTTTTTCTTAATCTGTTTTTATTACTTTTTGAAAGTAACGTCTGTATTTGCTGATGCGTATTTTGAATCCTTGCCCACTTCCGAGCCAAAGGTTACGCTTGAGTAAATAAGATGAAAAGAATTTAGAAGATGAATAATCTGCAAGACAGACAGTATACCTGTAACTCAAAAAGGACAAGTATATCATTTTGTTAAGATGTGGCATTAAACATTGACTTAGACGTAGCCATGGTCATCCTCAGTTCCTTGACCGGGCATGGTCATAGGGTCGCTGCACAACTGAGGCCCTAATCAGTTCCCTACACATGTCTGGGTTGAAAGCCAGACATGTCTCATGCATAAGATGTGCTGGGCAAGTAAACCTGGTGCAATCCATCCCTCTCCAAGTCAAATCCCAGCTGATATCCTCTAACTTGAAGGCTTGCCTTGGTCACAAATAGATCGCCAGTGATTCTGTCAAGGGGACCCACCCCTCAGGTTCTTGATTTCAGTCTTGGAAGCCTTCTGCCCAGCAATGATGTCATCACTGTTCTGGCTGCATCCATAGCTATGGAGCCCAGCCTACCCTTTTGTGCTAGATAGCTGTTGAACCCTACAAGAAGATTTGTCCACCTTTTGACAGGTCTTCATTTTAAGACTGCTGTGTGTCTAGCCACCCTCCTCACTAAAAAAGGCTGCGGAGGCAACCAGTTTAGTCGTGTATGATACAACCAGACAGCAGGTAGTACTGAGTTCCATGATAGCACTTGTAGAGTGACCTGACATAAAAGCATCCTTGCTAAGAATTTTAAATTTGGAATTGTCATCTCCATGTCAAATCACAGCCAATATACTCCAACTTGAAAGCTCACCTTGGTTACAGACATATAGCTGTTGAGTCAATTACTGGAACCTTCTGTCTTGGAAATCTAGAAAGCCCACCACCTAGTGATGCCATATTATCAACACACAGGCTGCATCCATAGCTATGGAACCCAGCCTACCCTTTTGTGCTAGATAGCTGTTGAACCCTACAAGAAGGTTTGTCCACCTTTTGACAGGTTTTGTTTTTAATCCTGCTGAGTGCCTAGACATCTTTCTCACAAGAAAAGCCTGGTGGGAAAACCAGTTTAGTTGCTGATGAACCCGGTAGCACTTGTATTTTTAAATCAGATCACTGTGATGGATAACTGTTTATTATAGACCAATATCCAAGTGTAGTAGTATTACAGCCTTTTTTTTTAATTATTTCACCCCAAACAAGGCAATAAAGCCACTAGGATGCAAAGGGGTTACTGAGTGTTAGAGAATATGAGAAAAACTACTATTAATGAGAGAGGACAATAAAAGAACAATAATTAAGAAGACAGAAGATAATTGACATTGAATTTAAATGTTTGAAGATCAAAGGCAATAAAGCCACTAGGATGCAAAGGGGGTTACTGAGTGTTAGAGAATATGAGAAAAACTACTATTAAGGAGAGAGGACAATAAAAGAACAAGAATTAACAAGACAAGGTAATGCTTGACATTGCATTTAAATGTTTGAAGATCAAAGGCAATAAAGCCACTAGGATGCAAAGGGGTTACTGAGTGTTAGAGAATATGAGAAAAACTACTATTAAGGAGAGAGGACAATAAAAGAACAAGAATTAACAAGACAGAAGGTAATGCTTGACATTGCATTTAAATTTGTGAAGATCAAAGTTAACTGGGAAGCAAGAAGCCGGAAGAGAGTTCCACAAGCAAGAAGTGTGATAGAAGAAACTGTTAGCATAGAACTTACGGTTGCATCTCACCATTTCAACTGTAAAATGACGAGACCTTGTTGCCACTCTAGTACTGCAGTTAAATTAATAAAATCTAGGTACCAAAGAGGAATATGTATATATATATATATATATTTATGAGGAGGAATATATATATATTTTAGGATATTACACTGAAAATATGTCAAATCGCTACACAATTGCAGTCGTGTTTTGATGCATATCAATGCATTTCATCAAGTGATTGTAAATTCAATTTAAATTGTAAATTCGATTTACAATCGTCTGATGAGATACATTGATATCAAAACACAACTGCAATTGTGTAGCGATTTTGTATTGAGCCCTCTTTTAAATTAAATGTTAGGAACATTGAAATTGTACTCTATTCATTCTCATCTTAACTGGATACATATATATATATATATATATATATATATATATAGTCATCCTCAGACAGACTGTTTCACTATATCACAGCTCCTCGGTGTGGCTAGACATCTGATTGCTTCAAGCCAGGATTGAAACCCGACTGATTTGACATCTGTCAGATATCTTACCTCTCAGCCATCATCACAGCAGAAAGGAAGTGAATTTTAACATTTTTCTCTATATGAAATATGCCAGCGGCTCCGAGTTCTCAATTCATACTTGAAGAGTAAGGGCTTAATAGCAGTAGAAAAAAACCCTTTCCCTAGAGAGCTCAACCAGATTTCCGGGAGCATATACAAATATATGAATAAAAAGATAAGGAAAAACTATTCTTGGCAGACATGTTTCATCCTCTGAGTGACTTCATCAGGGCAAATGTGGATGTTTGTTTGTTTGTTTGTTTGGTGTTTTAGGGCACTATCATATTTATGTATATATATATATATTTAACCACTATGGTTATTTAATGCCAGATCCAGTATTTACTAAATATATCAAAAACGTATAGCTGGCAACATCATATTGTTTCAAAAACGTATAGCTGGCAACATCATTGTTTCAATGTGCTGGAAAAGACCTGGAAGTTCACTATTTTCCCATAGGTGGGACCCCAACAGGTGCTACCACTCCAGGTCAGGGTGGACCTGGGAACACTAGCAATTAAGAGGTGGTTCCACGCTTCCTCAAAACCTCCTGATCAGAGGCCTTGCTGTTGGATGCAGTTTAATGTCGTACCCAGGACGGCAAATGTGGAATTTATTTTGTTGTAAATGTTTATATACATACGCGACAACAAGGATGTCATTGGATGCCATAATTCAAAGTCTGGTAAGGCAAATTATGGCATTTTTTGTCTTCCATATGTTTTGACTGACCTTACAACCACCTGATGATTATTCATGAACATTCTCAAATTTAAAAGCCTTGATAAATCAATGACATCTTTGCTCTTCTATATAAAGACATGCAACATTTTTTTTTTAATCATTTCACCCCAAGCATGAGAGGAATGCCACTAGAATGCAGGGGGTTACAGAGAGTGAAGAAGAGAGAAAAGACTGGGTATAGAGGGAACGAAAGAAAGGATAAAAGCAGAACGGGGTTCAAGAAGATGGTGATTGATGTTGCATTTAAATTTTAGAAGATTGTAGAAGGGAGCTCTACAGGTGGGAAGTGAGAGAAAAGAAACTGTTGGAGTAGAAGGGGTGGGGTTATATTTAACTAATGCAACAGTAAAAGGGTGATATTTATATGACAACTTGTAGCATGCTTATATTTTGTGGAATCGTCCATGTTATTTTAACACCCCTGCTGTGGGAACAATCTATTCTTTATACCCACGTAAAATTAAGCTTATCCAATGAAAACTTCATATTTCCAATCAGAGAATTCTATTGGCTTACAGCTCGAAAATTTGAAAGCTCACGTGAAAAGAAGTAAATTCTTCTCGGAGACTACGAGATGGTATAAAAACCCAAGAACACGTGTCACGCCGAGCAGTCCCGAGCAAACCACGTCTCCAACGACAACCAATTTCGACCGCTCACACATTGCCAAAATGTAACGCTCAAGGAACTCCCATCTTTGACTAACGCAGTCAGACGTTAAAGAACTTTCGAACTTAAAAGGAAGATTTTTGACTGACCAACACAGTCAGTGGATCGAACTCAGAGAGATGCCAGACTGAGTTACGCTACTCGAAACAGTAACTTTCTCGCGTGAAAAGAACACCACTGACTCATCGACATCTGGCTCGAATAATCCTCTGTGACCAAGAAATATTTCCGAACTTTAAACAAACTTTGTTTACGTAAAGTGAACAAGAAAATATTCACTACTAAATAAGTAAAAGAACTACGATCGAACTACAGCCTTAACTACAGCTAAGGGTACGCAACTTCAGTTAACCTAACCAAAAGAACAGTACGTAAATAATTGCATACACATTCATGTTGAACCTTAAATGAACAATTACGTTACTGAAAACCAATCTAACAATACTTGTAATATTACACGAATATATTGAACACTAGAACAATCCGGATATTTTAATACAAACAAAATTAAACACACCAACTTTTCGACAACATAAAAACATCATTGTAAATATTGTTTAATTGTATATAAATGTGTGTATTATTTGAATTGAATTATTGCCTTGTTGTGTTTCATATTTTTAAACATTTTTATTGTTGAGGATGAATGTCAAGAACACGCCAGCCTAACAACCAAAATCCTTCTGATAATTTACATCGCTATAGATAAAGAAACTTAATACATTCTACTCGTCCCCAACAATTTCATGTAGTTGGGGCACCAGAGATAAAAGCTCATCAGAGCAGTAGCCGTGAAAATATTTGTAGAAAAGACAGAGGGAATCCATGTCATGTTGGGGAGAAAGTGACTGAAGTCGAGATGTCCAGACAGGATCAATGACATAACAGATCCTTCTTTGGATCTTGTCAAGAACCTCAAGATGGGCACCTATCAAGATATGGAAACAGTATTCAATGCACAGCCGAATGGTAGATTTGTAAATATGCAAGATGAACTCTGACAAGAAAAACCTTCTGGCATGACACAGTGACCCAGCTTTTCTTGCAGTAGATGCAGCTATTGATTCAATGTAGGCATTCCGTTTCAAGTCAATTGAAAACGTGAAGTCAAGAAGGCACAGTGAGAAGCTCTCCATGAATCTAGTATCAGCCATGTTGATGGCGCGGAGGAAAATTTCTCTATGGTGGTTAAATGAGAGCAGTTTAGTTTTGGAGCTCATTAAAATTTACAAACCATTTCCTGCCCAGGTTAACCACTGATTGGAGGTCCTTTTCGAGAGCAGCGACCAGGTTAACTTTATCAGCTCTGATGGATTTGCTATGGAGACAGGAGTAAATGGTAGTGTCATCTGCATAAATGCCTAGCAGGGAACTGATGCCATCAGAGAGATCATTAGTGAAGATAAATTCTATATTTGCCTTGACAAATTTCCTCAGAGGACAAAATAGGTAAGTTAAGAATAGTTTTTCTTCTTGTCTTTTTATTCATTTTGTATATATACTGGGTGTAGCAGTAAAATCATAGTGTAGCGTACCGTGAGTTTACTGTGCCTGTCTTTTGCTACACAAATACTTAATTCGAGGTCGAACTTTAGATAAACACACAATGGATTTCATTCTCATTTGAGAGGAGACAATTTCTGTCTTTGCTCTTGATACTTGTTAAATAAGAAAAGGTTTGCTCACACATGTAAGGCGTTGAAAAGTGCACCAATTGCTTTCCTGTGAATAGTAGGAAACTCTTCTTTCACAGAAATCCAGAACTTGTCCAGAGATAGGTCTATAAATCTTGAGTGTACAATTACACTGCAGCACACAAAGTTCTTCCTTTTAATGTCAGATTCTCAGAATGACCAGCAGATTCAGGGTATGGATCCAGCACCCAATTATACACCATTATATACCATTTCGGAATCAAGCTGACAACAAATTAAAAACATTTCGGGCTGGATCCAGACCCCAACTCCTGAAATTTTGGATTCCCAAGTTTTCATTACTGTGGTTGTTTTCAGTGATGTTTTTTATGTGAATTATTGTGACAAATTTTTTTATAACTTGGGAATAAATTTGGAAATAATCAAAATTAATCATGAAATCCAATGAAAGTCACCCATGAAAATAAAAATAATTGTTTATGCAGAAAGTAAGGACCTATGTACATCAAAATGTTTTTAAATTAAGTGGTGGTAGAAGAATTATTGTTGAACTTTTAAAAGGTAAGGTTAAATATTAATGCAATTCTTAAATGCAGCCATCAATTTTGAGTTCTTCTGTAGTTTATTATTGCCTATCGCATCTACTCCTCCCTATCTATTGTGATTAAGGCCCAATGAAGAACATTCCGCTAGAAATATCGTTGAACTTTTAAAAGGTAAGATTAAATATTAATGCAATACTGAAATGCAGCCATCAATTTTGAGTTCTTCTGTAGTTCATTGTTGCCTATCGCATCTACTCCTCCCTATCTATTGTGATTAAGGCCCAATGAAGAACATTCCACTGGAAATATCGTTGAACTTTTAAAAGGTAAGCTTAAATATTAATGCAATACTTAAATGCAGCCATCAATTTTGAGTTCTTCTTTAATTTATTGTTGCCTATTGCATGCGGCAACAGTATGCCTTGCAAAAAGAAATCTCTGTCAACAGAAGACTAGGTTGCAATGAAAGGGGCCAAGGCTGCAGCAAGGAAAAGAGGGTCACGTGCAAATGAAAACCTAGCTCAAACGGCAACCAGGAGAGCTTCCAATGCTGAGAATAGGCAAAGACTTAGGGATTCTCAAACTCCTGAACAAGCTGAAGGCCCAATTAAGAGTCCTTCACAGAAACTAGCTTAAATGCCACCCGATAGGGTGGCTTTTAAGCTAGTATACATATATATATATATATATATATATATATATATATATATATATAGTATTTCGAAAAAAGAGAAATTTTGTACTTTGTGAGAAATCCATTTATTTGCAACTGGCGTCTGTTTCTTGTCAACTCAGTTAAAAAATTAAGTGGCTATTGCCTTCAACTTTATTACCACTATGTAATAAAATCTGATGAGACAATTATAATATGGAAGACCAAAAATGACATAACCTGATATTATACTCAATGGCAAAATTAGTTCTAACATTAAAGCACAGCCATTTGATGGACAACACTCCAATTCTTCATAAAATAATTATTTGACATTATTATTATTATTAGCATAAAACCCATAAAAAATGATACAATCATGTATATATATGAAACTATTTGACACTGGCAAATGGAAAGAAAGGGGTTAAATCCAAAAACATAGCCCGAGCGTTAATGAATAGAACGATAGACAGACCGAGAGAAAGAGTTAAGATTTCTCTTTCCTTTCAAAAGAAAAACTAATTTTCTGAAACCAGAGGGTTACTAAAGAAAAAGTGACATTGTCACAAAGAAGCCATGTGGCAATCTTTAAGGTTGTCAATTAATGAGGCCATTGGTTGGACCCAGTTGCGAAAACACAAAATAAGGTCTCTTTGTGTAATCTAGGGTATTCGAATTGCAGCAACCTTGGCAGGGCTTGGGAGGATAGCTGCCTGAGACAAGAGCGTCTGGTATATATCTGATTTTGGACAAGACCAGGATGAGAAAATTTTGCGTAAGTAAAATTTGAAATGATAATTTTTTTTAATTAATGACCATAAGTTAATTCATGTCAAATGGTTGGAAGCTCGATTGGCCAATGAATATCCAAGGTGGAAGGCACAGGTGAAATACCAAGGAAGGTGGAGGAATTGCCCAAGCCCTTTGGGAAGGGTTGGTGTGAGATGCCAATAAGAGTAGGCTGAAATTATCAGGGCGGATCGATACCTAAAACCACTACCCATAGGAAAAGGGATCTCCCTGATTTTGGAGATGTAATTAATTTTCCGTAGACAGATAACAAAATGGCTCTTGTTGGAAGATAGGGAATACATTGAATTCCCTAACCCCATAATGTCCTATGCTGGTTCTGGGTGAATCTCGGTAAATGCGGTCGAGTGAGTTGTTGCAGACGCTGAGACAAGGGATGATTACGTTGCCTGATATCACGTGACTGCCTGTCTGAAGAGATCGTCCGACATAAACCTTGTGCCAGGCTTAGCCAAACCAGCTGAAGTGTCATGTTCAACTTACAAAGTGGGTTGGGTCGATAATTATCTGCGTGAAGAATTGATAAATTGTAACATCAAGACTAACCAATTACTGTACAAAAGAACGTATATAAAAGCATTTATTTTTATTCAAGTTATTTTTTTTCTCACTTGTGTCTTCACTCTGCCTGAACCAACGCAATATGACGATTCCCGACGATGATTCGATCTTTGCCAACCTTCTGATCAAAACTAAACACAACATAGGATAAGGCAATGTTTGGATCGAAGCGATCAACTTATCGATCAGCTGCGGGGATTCAACATTTGGACGGACCGGCCAAGAAGAAGCCCACATATATGGGAAAATTATAATGATTTCTTACTATTCTAATTGACTTTTTTGATGTAATATTGTTTAAATATAAATCAAATGTGGTAAAATGACAATAGATGAGATCCTTGTCTAACCATAAATTGATTAAAGTTGTGATATATTTTGTCTTACTCACGTTGCAATAGAGACCTACCTTGTTTGCTAATTTCTCAAGTGATTGCAGCAAGGATTCTGCATCATTGATACATTGAGAAATTAAGATTATCGTCAAGGTCAGTCAGGTATTGTGGAAGGTACTGACTACTCTGGCGAGGTATCAAAAGGAGTCCTTTTTCCTCTATGTTGTCGATAGAAATACGTAGAGCATAGTCCAGAACAACTATGAACAGAAAAGCAGCAAGTGTATTGCCTTGTAGAATTCCTGCTTTAATTTCAAAAGGAATCAGTCTCACCATTAGGTGATAGAATTGTGGTAGTGATGTTTCTGTACAGAACTCTAAATGCCTCAACAATTCTGGAGGGTATATCGTAGAGTTGTAGGATTTGAAAAATGAGATCTCCGCTGATGGAATCAAATGCCTTGCAAAAGTCAAAGAGACATTATTGTCTCTTGTGTTTCCAACACGACATAACAACCAGATAATAAATAAGACTTGTTTTGTTGTTTCCACATCTTGCTGTTTCTCATTTTTATGTGTATTTTTGGATATTAATTCAATTTTCTGTAGATTAGTCCCAGTCCTGCCTCAACAAAAACATAGCTATGTATGTTATATATGTGTTATGCATGTATGTTATGTATGTGTTATGCATGTATCTTATGTATGTATGTATGTATGTATGTTATGTATGTATGTGTTATGTATGTTATGTATGTGTTATGTATGTATGTATGTTATATATGTGTTATGTATGTTATGTATGTGTTATGTATGTATGTATGTTATATATGTGTTATGTATGTTATGTATGTATGTTATGTATGTGTTATGCATGTATCTTATGTATGTATGTATGTATGTATGTGTTATGTATGTTATGTATGTGTTATGTATGTATGTATGTTATGTATGTGTTATGTATGTATGTTATGTAAGTGTTATGTATGTATGTATGCTATGTATGTATATTAAGTATGTGTTATGTATGTATGGTATGTATATATATTATACATGCGTTATGTATGCATGTTATGTGTTATGTATGTATGTTATATATGTGTTATGTATCTATGTTATGTATTTGTTATGTTATGTATGTATGTTATGTATGTGTTATGCATGTATCTTATGTATGTATTTATGTATGTATGTATGTATGTATGTTATGTATGTATGTGTTATGTATGTTATGTACGTGTTATGTATGTATGTATGTATGTTATGTATGTGTTATGTATGTGTTGTTATGTATGTGTTATGTATGTATGTATGCTATGTATGTATGTTAGGTATGTGTTATGTATGTATGGTATATATATATATATTATATGTGTTATGTATGCATGTTATGTGTTATGTATGTATGTTATGTATGTGTTATGTATGTATGTTATGTATGTATTATGTATGTTATGTATGTATGTTATGTATATGTTATGTATTTATGTATGAATTGTAT
Organism: Acanthosepion esculentum; assembly: GCA_964036315.1. Taxonomy (NCBI): domain Eukaryota; kingdom Metazoa; phylum Mollusca; class Cephalopoda; order Sepiida; family Sepiidae; genus Acanthosepion; species Acanthosepion esculentum. Next base: position 6,872,056 of record OZ038513.1, on the reverse strand, counting down.
ATGTTATCAATGTATGTTATGTATGTATGTTATGTGTTATGTATGTGCTATGTATGTATGTTATGTGTTATGTATGTGTTATGTATGTATGTTATGTATGTATGTTATGAATGTAATGTAATGTATGAGACCCAGGTTCGAATGTCACCATGGTTGATTTGTCAGGAAGGAGACGTCCTGATGTTATTGGTCTGGAGGGGGATGTTCCGAGCATGCAAAACCTTTGGAAAGTACCTGAAAACCATACAAGTTGATCCAAGCCTTGTGATTGAATTTGGGTAGATGGAAATCTTGGGGGATGGTCAATAGCTGTGCTAGCACACTGTCACAAATCATAGTGACCGAAGGTTTGAGTGTGCTGGCCTTGTTCAGATTGTTGATCATGCTAAATAACAAGCTCTCTCCCAGAAACTGTAACTAAAATCTGCTCAGCATGGTTGTAGTATAAACCACAGGTGGGCTTTGTGGGTGTTGAGAAAACATAAATGTACCTGAGTGAGCATCTGTAATAGGGATTGGCTAGCCACCCTCGTAGACAGGTATCCTCGAATATGAGTGGTTAGCTATTATATATATATATATATAGTAAAGGTAACAAATCCATTGGTATATAATCCAAGTGGATCTTAGTAATATAAAATATTAAAACTAATACACAAAAAGAGCTCAATGTATTTATTATTATAGTGCAGAAATTAATAGACAATAAAATCCAAAATCACCTCATATATAAACGGGTATGCTCAAATACGAGTGGCCAGCTATTAATGTATGTATGTATATTATGTATGAATGTTATGCAATGTCTGTATGTAATGTATGTTATGTTATGTAATGTATGTTATGTTATGTAATGTATGTTAGTAATGTATGTATATTATATATCTAATGTATGTATATAATGTATGTATGTTATGTAATGCATGTTATGTATGTACATAAGGTACGTACATAATGTATGTATGTTATGAAATGTAATGTATATATGTTATGTAATGTAAGGTGTGTTATGTATGTAATGTATGTGCATAATATATGTATGTTATGTAATGTGTGTTATATAGGTAATGTTTGTAATGTATGTTGTGTAATGTAATGTATGTTATGTAATGTAATGTGTGTTATGTACGTATATTTTGTATGTAATGAATATATGTATGTAATGTATGTTATGTAATGTATTTTATGTAATGTAGTGCATGTTATGTATGTAATGTAGTATGTGTTATATATGTAATGTAATGTCTGCATATATGATAAAATGTTGCTAACTTCATGTTACTCTATTGCTGTTTCTATGGCAAATGTTCCGACAAGCAATATTCCTTAGTTCCATAAGTTCAGACCTTTACAGCTTGCACCTACCATGCCATTTACATGCTGTCAACTCATCCTCATTCTTTCATATTCCATTGGTAAGGAGGAAGTTCCACTCAGTTTCTTTCCAGAATTGTCACTTTGTGGAACTGGCTCCTGAGAGGATGCTTTCCTGAATACTACAATCCTAACCACTTCAAGTCTAGGGTCAAGTGTTACCTATCCTACGTATCTACATAATGTGCACTGCTTCCTTCTGTCTTTATGCCCTGACAACAACCTCATTCAGTAACCCTTTACCTTGAGTGGCTCTTAGACCTTGTCAGGTGAACAATAGTATAAAAAATGTCATGGCAATTCATAGATAATAAATAAAAGGAGAATGTGAAGTCATGATTGCTTATATCCTGAACTGAAATGGCATAAAAAAATGCTTTGTTTGAGGAAAAGAAGGAAGAAAAGAATGGGAGAAAGTTGAGGAGAAGAAAAAGGAGAGGGGAAGGAAAAAGAAGTGAAAAAAAAGGAGGAGGGAGAAGAAGAAGAAAAAGAAGGGGAGGGAAGAGAAGAGAAGAAAAAGGAGAGGTTGAGGGGGGAGGAAAGGAGAGGGGAAGGAGAAGGAGAAGAAAAAGAGAAGGGGAGGAGAAGTAAAAGGAGAGGGGGAGTAGAAATAAAAAGGAGTGGGGAGGGAGTAGAAATAAAAAGGAGAGGGGATGGAGGAGAAAGAAAAAGGAGAGGGGAGAGAGTAGAAAGAAAAGGAGAGCAGAGGGGAAGAAGAAAAAGGAGAGGGGAGGGAGGAGAAGGAAAAAAGATGGGTAGGGAAGAGAAGAAAAAGGAGAGGGTAAGAGAGGAGAAGGAAAAGGAGAGGTCGAGGGGAGAGAGAAAGAGAAGCTTGAAATGAATTTTGTCATACTTGATGTGGTTGCATCATGACCTTTGCTTGGAAGAGTTTGTTTAGAGTTGCCTCCCTTGAATTATTTTTTCTCCCAACGTGTCGGTCGAATTTAAAAACATAACAAAGCAAAAAGACTGAATTAAAACCAACAAACGATCAGGTCATCAATATTTTTGCTTTTGACAATGTTTCCTAAACTCTACACTGATGTCGGGAATCCACAGACTTTGAAATTGGTCATTGCAGCGCGACTGTCGAACAAAGATTTGCAAATAATCTTCACCGACGACGAAGGTAAGAGAAAAAAATATCAATTCTGATGGTTTTTTATCACAAAAAACAAATTTAAAAAAATATATTTATATTAAAAAAAAAAGTGTCATTTAAAAATTTTAAAACTAAAAATGAAAGAAAAACAATTTCTGAAAAAAATAAAATAATTTGTACAAAAATGAAATATGTAACAATTTTTAAAATTATTTAAGAAGATTATTTTTATTTTGTTTTCCAGGTTTCCTAATAAAATAAAACATTTTTGTTTTTAGTTTACGACTTTATTATTGTAAAAATAGTCTATAAAAAGTTTTCTTTTATATTTATTATTAAAGATGCGGTTAAAACCAAAAAATGAATAATTTTCGATAAAAATATATATTTTTTTCGATCTGATTTTCTTTCTTTTCCTATGAAAATGTTTTTTTTTTCTTCGAATCTTTCTTCAGTTTTTTACGAAATCGAAAGTTCAAAAGTGGAAGCGATCGAAGTGGTTTTAAAGTGGGGGTTCGATTTACAATGGACGTGTAATGTCAAACTGGACACTGATTTTGTGTGCGACATTTACGACGTCTGGTGTCCACGGGTAAATAGCAGGACAGACCGGGTTCTATAGCCCTGGATGGCAACTGGTCTAGCACAGAATGAAATGGCAACCTACTGCGGGAAGAAATTTGCCTCGTCAGTCATGAATCAAAAGAATAAAGATCCATGGTCACCTAAGCGTGTATCACGCATGGCAAACAAATATATCCAATTTTCAATGCAAACGTACTGCTAAATTGGACCCTGACTTTGTGTCCACGTTGGTGTCTTTTTTTTTAATGCATGTCTTAACGTTAAGAAAATGTTTTTTCATGTTTAATATCTTTTTTTTTTCTTTTTGTTAATTTTAATTGAATTCGTATTTTAACAGTAAAAACATTCGGAATGATGACCTGAGAGAATTTGTCTTTCTTCTTACGACCATTGTCAAGGAACATGTTGTTGTTAGTTAAAAAAAAATCTAAAAAAAAAAACGAAGCGAAATCTTTTCGATATTATCAAATTGCCATAAAGGCGACTTTTATGAAATCTTTTCTTAATTTTTAAACATTATTCAGCGATCCTTGATAATTTGTCCTGTTTCCACTGTACAGAGATTTTGTTTTTCTTTTCTTTCCTCAACGGTTATTCGAAGCGGACACAAAGTTTGGCTTCTTCAGTTATTTTACCAGTACTTTTGCACCTGAAGTTATATATGAAATAAAGTCAGGGTCCAGTTTGACATTATATGTACATTATAAATAGAACCCCCACTTTAGAACCTTTTAAACTTTATACAATGAAACTATTCCAAAGGAAAAAAAAAATTCATAAAAAACTCCACACGGAAAAATATATTCATAAAAAATATTAATTTTATCCAAATTTTCACTTAAATTAATAATTTAAAAATTAAATTAATTAAATTCGATTTATTTATTATTTGTAGATAAAAAAGAATTAAAAAATTTTTTTTTTCTGTTTTTTTTTTTTTACAAGACTTTTTTTTCAAATGACAAAAAGGAAAAAAATATATATATATAAAAAAGAAGTTAGTTTCGAAGTACCAAAATATTTTATCTGCGAAATCAGGATTAAAAATATTTTTTAATTTTTATTTCTCATTCACAATTTTATTTTATTTTTATTTTTGGCGAAGTCTTTCAAATTTTTATCATTTGTTAAAATTTCATATTCGTAAACTTAATTAAATCTTTATTTTTTTTATTTTCTGAAAAACAATAATTTAAAAGTTTATGAATATATCCTAGTTGTTTTTGTAAAATTATTTTAATTTAATTAAAATTTTTGCTAAATAAAGATTTTGGAGCCAAGAATAAAATTTGTAATTTGATATCAATGTTGCATCATAATTTTTTTTTTTTTTTTTCCCTTGGCCTATTTTTTCTTTTCATTTTTTGTTATGCTCTGAAAGCAACAAATGATGCAAGTAAAAAAACAAATTAAACTAAAGTATAGCATTGTTGCCTGACTATACTGGCCCATTTTTGGGAAAAAATAGAAAATTGTCATTTTCTAAAAATAATTGATTATAAAGATACTGATGATGATTTCCCATAGGGACTACCATTTTTGGTTTTGATAAGATTCTCTGTAGATTAACGAAAAGAACGCCTTCAACACATAATGAAAATATATCGAAACCGGTTGATGTATTGTATATTTTTATATGTCTATGCTGGTTTGGAAATAGCAAAAAGTACAAGTTAATTTATCGCACAAATGCTACAGATTGACATTTCTCGGTGTCTTCAAAACATATATGTGCTGTTCGATAAAAGTGACTCGCCTGATTTTTTTTACTAAATGTTCTCTTCTCCGATGAAACGAAAGTTGAGCTAAATTCAAAGGATAAGCGATCTAAAATCCGAAGAAGAAGCTTTGAAAGCTCTTTGAATTTAGCAGTAAGTACTGTCAAGCATCCATTCAGTATAATGTTCTAGGGATGCTTTTTTTTTCATGGAACTGATTTCTTAAAACCTATTGAAAAGACCCTCAGGAGCGAGCAGTACAAGAGAATTTTAGAGTTTTGTCTGCTCCCTTCTGCTGAAAGGGTGCAAATCGACCCCACCAAGCTCATTTTTATGCAGGATAATGCTCCCTGTCACAAATCAAAATTGATGAAGGAACACTTTGATGAGAAGCAGGTAAGTGTTATGACATGGCCGCCCCAATCTCCTGACCTCAACCCCAGAGCAAACTTATGGAGCATTATAAAGTACAGGCTCTCGAGAAAGCAGTTGAGCAACAAAGAGGATTTGATTGTGAATTTCATATCTGAATGGAATTCAATGCTTGGAGATGAGATTTGCCAGAACCTAATCAAGTCAATGCCAAAAAGGGTTGAAAAGGTTATTCAAAATAAAGGAGGACCCATAGATTATTAAATATTTCGAACTATATTACCTATTATAAATAAATTATACCTCTATTATTCTTTATTTAAAGCTGTTTGGTTATGTTTCTATTGATTACTAGTTGCAGGAAATAAGTGAGTCACTTTTTTTGCACGGAGTTTTTCCCTAAATCTCATTTATATCCAAAATTATAATTATCAATAGAATAGGGTGAGTAAACTTTTTTACTAGGTGGTTGGGAAGGGGTCTTTATATTAGTAAGATTAAAAATTAGTTTGACCCCAAAAACAATAGGCAAAAAAATTTTTAAGTAAAAAAAAAAAAAATCAGGTGAGTCACTTTTATCGAACAGCGCACACACACACACACACACATATATATTCTACCACGACTCTAACTGTAGAAGTCATAACATAATTTACCTCCTAGAATGTACACTATGCCAGAAACAATATGTATGAAAATCTGAATGGCCCTTTCACTACAGAATTAATAATTATCGCAATCGAATTAAGTCGACTCCCCATGGAAAATTATTACCTGTAGAACAGCATTTCCGCATAGAAAAACACGATTTCAAAACCCATGCCAAATTCACTATAATTGAGAGAATAGAAAAGTCCAGAGCAGATAACATTAGAAAGGTTTTAGAGTTCCATGAAAATAAGTGGATACAACGTTTAAAAACACACTATCCAGCTGGGCTAAACCATAAATTTAACAATATAGATAGTAGTAACACAACCCTACAAATCAAAACCTTCCCACATTTCTCACCCACACAAAACAGACATGCTTACGGAGGTGTTGAGGCCTCACACTTATACACACACCCACACGAATATACACACTTACACACATCATACTCACTCACTCCCTAATGAGCCAAATGATAACACACACTCATAGTAATATACACGCTTACACACATCATACTCACTCACTCACAACCAAATAACGCACACACACACACTTAACAGAGACACATCCCCTCTCCAGGAACCAATAAACTGCCAAACTGACCAAGGGAATTCAAAGCAGCATGAATCCATCCAGCTCTTATCTCAAATAACAACTTAAAAGAGACTGTTTGACCGACACAAGGAATGTTAAAAAATTCATATTAAAAAGATAAAAAAACAAATGAAAACAGACAAAAAGTTCATTTTCTCCATCAAGACATTCATTTCTGTAGTTCACTGCTACCAGCGAGCAGAAATATTTTTTCTCCTGATGATGGCCATGTTGGCTGAAACTAGTCAAGGAATCTAAATGAAATAATAATAATAAAAACGAAAGAATATTAATCTACAGCCCAGTGTGTCTGAAGATTTCAATTTTTTTAATAATTTTTATTGTTCAAAATATAGGTCTGATGAATTGGATCGTTCTTACGATTCCAATGGAATAAATTATGACCATGGAATATTAGTGTTTAAGTCTTCTTATTATATCCTTACTCTGTCCTGGACATCGAGTTCTACCTGGATCATATCCTCTTGGAATTATTTTTATACATATATGTATGTGTATATATAATTGCATATGTATGTGTATATTTACCACTAAGATTGTCTCTCTCTCTCTCTCTCTCTCTCTCTCTCTCTCTCTCTCTCTATATATATATATATATATATATATATATATATATATATATATATATGCATGGGCACCTCGCTAGAACAATTACGACTGAGTAGTGAGTTCGATTCTCACTGGGTGTCCCATACTTTTGGCCTTGTTCCACATCTGAGCTATGCTTGGAAAATTATTATAGATGCATGTTCCATTAAATAATATAGACAAGTTTTGTCTTTATTTTTTGTAAATTCTTTTCATATCATCTGATAAGCTTAATAACATTATCATTAAAAGAAGAAAGAACATCACCATATTGATACATATTTTTTAATCCTAGCTAAACTTTACATTTATTAAGCAATACATGGACAAAACAATAATGATGGTCTGTTTATGTTTACATGGAAGATTTCCAAGCAACGATAAACTCATGCATACGAGATGCTGGAAGCGAAAATCGCACCGCAGTTCATGACGTCACACATGACCACGTGAGTGTGAAAACGAGAAGTATTAAGTATGTGAAGCCGTTGGTATAAACCAATGGCTTCTGTTATCACTTATAGGCATTTAAGGATATTTTTGGAGATTTCATAGTTTATTTTGTTCAGGTTAGGTTTCAACTGTTTTATGTATATAGCTTCAAGAATTTTTAGTTTTTGTTTATTGTTTTAATGAGGATTTTCCGGAATTGTGTATATGGCCAGGCATGTTGTTTTAAGAAATATATATATATATATATATATATATATATATATATAAAGTTCACCTATCTTCTGGTTCACACTCTTTCCCAGTTTTTGAACAGGAGTTAAGGTTTATCCCTTGTTTCCTGTTTATGATTGGGTTTCTGGTTCCTTCTAAAGTCTACTTGAGCTCTATACTCCTAACATTTCCTACACTAATATAATGCCACACAGTAACCCTCTACCTTGTGTGGCACTTGGGCCTTTTTATTGTGTGACTTAGTAAAAAAAGAAAAAAAAAAAAAAAAAAAAATCAACCTCAGACAAGATCAGTTTCATAAAGATATATAAAAATGTGTTGAAAATGTGTGTGTGTGTGTGTGTGTGTGTGTGTGTGTGTGTGTGTGTGTATGTATATATATATATATATATATATATATATATATATATATATAATATATATATATATATATATATCAGCAGCAGGCAAATGAGATCATCTTGAAACCATATATATATATATATATATATATATATATATATAGCAAACAACATCAGTTTTATAAACATCTATAAGATTGTCTTGAAAATGTGTGTGTGACCAGCAAGCAAAGTAAGTTTCATGAAATAAGTATATGAATCTCTTCAAAATGTATATATACGTCATCAGCAGGTAAAGTAAGTTTCGAAAAGACTTATAAGAACATCTCCAGAAGTATCTGATGAAACAAATCTCTCTGACTTTAATATTTCAAGAATTATTCACAATATCTTGGAAAAATGAATCCTTTTTGTTATTAGAATTATTTTTTCTGGGGAAAAAATCTGTTTTTAATAGATTTTATAATAGAATTTTTTTCTTTTTAATTGGGTTTCATTTGCTCTGTTTTATCAAATGACATTCATGAATCTTGTGAGATAGTTTTTGCGTATTTAAAAAGATATTGTTTTCTTATTTAATTAGTTGTGTTGTCTCAATTAGGATCAAGTTTGTCTATTGCAAAATCAATTGGCTTTTGTAATTAGAATGGAAGCATGAGGTGGAATAGTAAATCACTTATCAGTAGTCACTTCAAATCAGAAATTCCTCAGTGGTACCATAAGGAGCTGGGGATTAGGAAGCTCTAAGGCTGCTTCTGATTTACTGAATTAAACCCATATTGGAATAGGAATTCACAAGATCAAAGAGACTTGATTATTACTCCAATATTGATTAGCTACAAGCATGTTTTTCAGAATTGCTTTCGTATTCCATTGGTAAGAATGAAGTTTTCTGCAAACAGCCCCCCCCCACTCATGCTACTTTGTGGCATAGATTTCCGAAAGGATGATACAATCTTGACCTCTTTAAGTCTAGAGTCAGCAGTTATCTAGCATCTGTATGCACTTCCTTTAAGCCTTTACAGCCACTTCATGAAGCAACGTTCTGTCTTGAGTGGCTCTTAGGCCTTGTATTAGGTGAACAATAGTATTAGAAAAAAACATGAAAATATCAATGAAGTCATTTTTTTGTTCTTTGTATTAAAATTGTTTGAGTTACCAATTTATTTTGTAATTTTTTTATCTCAAACGTTTGAAAAAAATCATTTTGCTTCTTTTTTTTTTTTTTTCAAGTGGTGCCCTATCTTACCAGGAAGCAGTTACCTGCCCTTCAATTGATTAAAACTGATTTTTTATTCTCAACCAATGCTGCAGCAAGGTTAGTTGGATTTTTTCTTTTGTTTCTCTTTTAATTTTTTTAAATAATTTCTATTAAACTTTTGTAAAAAGACAAACATTACTAAGAGCTATGAAGAATAGAGGAAGTTGTGGAGAACCATCATCGTCCTGAAGGGATAAAACACATCAAAGAAGGAAGAAGTTTGGTTCATTCAAGTATTGCAGACAATATATTTTCTATAATCGTCATTTTTACTTTAATACATTTTGAATAATTACACTCATTGTTTTTTTTTTAAATTTTATTTACCACTGGCAGGCTTTGCTTGCTTGCTATTGCTTCACAAAGTAAGACATATTCAGTACTTGAAATCTTAGAAACAAAAATTTTAAGTGAACATTTCATCCATAAATTAGCTTGTTATCCGTAAGGAAAGTTTTACAAATAGATGCCAACTTGTTGAAGGCCAAGTAAAATGCAAATTTCAAACACTTTTCTGCACTATATAAAACGATATTTGTAAACAGAACTATTTTTGATATGAAAATCAAGACAATCTTCAAATAAAAGAACACTAATGAAAGACAGTTAATTAATGAAATAAACTTTTTTAAAATCAATATGCAAATTAGTTAAACCTGAAAAGTGATATTGCCTAGAAGTAAATAATATATAATACAGATATTGAGCTTTTAGTGTATAAATTACTATGAAGTAGAGTTGTGGCCTTTCAACCTGAGAATTCGTTGGATAACTGTGTTCCCATTTCGTTTTTATTCATATAGATTCCATAATATTGGTTTTACTTAACTATTATGTTTCTCTAACTCTTCAAATGTTGAATGCATAACGAATTCTAATTTCTATTTTCCAGTCTTTACACTATATTAATTTTATCTTATAAATTGTCCCGTTCTGTCACCCTTGAAATAAAAATAATTGTTTGTACGGAAAATAAGGATCTACCTACATCAAATCATTTTTAAATTAAGTAGCAGCAGAAGAATTATTGTTGAACTTTTAAAAGGTAAGCTTAAACATTAATTCGATACTTGACATGCAGCGACCAATTTCGAGTTTATTGCTGCCAATTGCATCTACTCCGCCATAGTTATTCTGATGATGGCCAAACCAAGTGTCCTCCACCGAAGCTAACTTAAATGCCGCTCAATAGGGTGGCTTTTAAACTAGTTTATAATAAAATGTGCACTGCAATTGTGGATAAAAATGGAAAACAAGAGTTACTCCTTTTGAACTATGAAACCAACGATAATGGCTAGTATAATATTTTAATATATATTTTTAACCTCGCATGATCTGGCAACCCTGAATCTGAGCTCAACAAAAATCGTTCCCTGTGCCTAAGTTTTCTAGGGGTTTTGAATGAGCTATGAATCATTGCAATTGAACCAGTGGGAGCGAAGGAGTTGCTTGGACGCACATACACTGTACTTTATATATAAGAAAATGAAAAAACATCCTGCTATGATGAGGCACTTATCAAATGTTCTTAGGGTGTTAAAATAAGTCGGCAGGGGATCTGTTTTTGTTTTCTGAACCATTAATGATGCTCTTGTATAGAAATGAGGAGACACTTTGATTTCTGTTAAACATTTACTACCAACTAATTTTCTTTTTTATCAAATTCACCCCATGTAACGCATTAAAGCCACCAAGACAGAAGGGGGTTACTGGGGGTTACTGGGTGTGAGAGAATTAGAAGATCGAAGCACTTTTGAGGAATGAGAACAATAGAAGAGTAATCAGGAAGACAGTCAACATTGCATTTAGATTTTTGAAGATCAAATTTGTCTGGAAAACAAGAAGCTGGAAGAGAGTTCAACAAGTGAAAAGTGCAAGAAAAGAAATTGTTAACATAGAACTTACGGTTACATCTCGCCAATTCAACTGTAAACTGATGGGATCTCGTTGCTAATCTAGAATTGCACTTAAATTCATAAAGTCTAGGTACCATAGCAAAGATCTCATCCAAACAATTACATTGAAAGTATTTATAGAAAAGTCATAGGGAAGCAGCTTTATAGCGGTGGGAATATGACTGAAGCTGAGATGCCAGTTCAGGACCAATAATATTGCTGATTTTTACTAAGATTTTATCAAGAACCTCTATATAAAAAGCAGGTGTACCAGACCATATGTAGCAGCAATATTCACAGTATAAATGAATAATATGAAATGAAAAATAGATTCAGGAGAGAAAAATTGTCTAACATCACATGGTGAAGCAACTTTATTGGCAGTAAGCCTAGCAATGGATCCCCCCCCCAAATATATTTATAAATGCTAAAGAACTGTGAATTATTAATCTGACTGTTCTTTCTCTTTATTTTGATATATATAATATATATATATAATATATATATATATAATATATATAATATATATATATATAATATATATAATATATATATATATAATATATATAATATATATATATAATATATATAATATATATATATATAATATATATATATAATATATATAATATATATATATATAATATATATATATATATATATATAATATATATATATATATATATACATGCATTTTTTTTTTCTTTTGTATTGTCTAAATTGTTTTATTCTTGTTCTTGGTAAATTTCCCAAAGTTCATATTTATTTTTATTTTATATTATTTTTTTTTCTCAGAACTTTTGAATGAAAATTTTTTTTTTTTTTTAATAATAATTTTCAGTTTGACCATTTATATGATGTCACTTTGAGTGATTTGAAATTGGTTCCATGATATGTGAGAATGGTGTAATTAAGGAATAGCTGTGTAACTATACACGGGACAATCATTGAAAAACGAATGGAACAATATTTGAAAGTACTTGGTAGAAACAAAAATAATAAAAACTAATTCAGAAATTTGAAAAATTTAAAAAAAAAAAAAATTGATAGACTGAACTTGTCCATATTATTTAACCAATATAGTTGAAATAATTATTGCTGCCAAATTGAACATTATATATATATATATATATATATATATATATATATATATAATAATAATAAAAATCTTATAACTATAAGTAAATATACTTGTCTGGAAAAACCTTAGGTGCTTTGTCTTGTAAATGAACAAAGGAAAAAATGAGGAATAAGAAAAGCAAGAACTAAGAACATGTAATTGAGGCGAAAAGAATCATCCAGAATCCAAAGAAAGAGGGCGAAGTGTACCCTGACGATCTGCATAGGTGAAACCTAGGTAGGTTTGCCTGGCTCTTTAGGTTCATAGTTATATATATATATATATATATATAATAATAACAATATATAAATTTTTATATATCAAAAACTGTTGGGATTTCAAGTTATTTCCGACTGTTATGGGAAAGGGAAGGTAGGAAAACTATAATGGCAACTATTAGCATTTGAAGTGAAACTCAGCAAAGAAAGAAACAAATAACAAATTGTGAAATTCTCACTTGTTACTGGTGTAGTCTTGCAGTGGCAATCATTTGAGTAAAAAAAAATTGCAACAAAAAATGCAATATGTTGCCTAAAGCTAGTTCTCATTGTAGAAGGAATGTTGGGGGGGGAGTTAAGACTCTTATTAACAGTTTTGGTAACACATTCCGTCAGCTTTGAAAGACAGAGCACAGTCGTAAGGAAGGAAGAAAAATCATTGCTAGCACAGCTTTTGGCTAACTATTTCTTGCATTTTTTTATATCTCTCTTTGAACACATATACAAATTTTGACTTCCCTTCAATCTGACGGTGTCAACTGGAAATCATTGCAATACATTTTTGGTGAAGACGAAATAATATAATGAAAGATATTTTTGTCACAGTTGGATTCCCGCATTTCTCCCCCTCCACTGAGCTTTGCTAAGATCAGTACACAAAGTTTCTACAAAACAGTTTTAGAGGAAAGATGTATCACGAAGTGAAGAAAAGTTTTGGGTATTTAGTCTAGCCAATTTCATTTAAATTCTTTTTCTTCTGGTTTCCATCACCTTTGTTATTAAATATCCAACATTATATATATATATATATATATATATATATATATATATATATTCAGGCTCTCTGGCGATTCCTAGTTTTTTTGGTCATTTCTAGTTTTTCACAAAACCTTCCTAGTATTCCTAGTTTTTTATTCTAAAAAAAAATTGTAATCCATTTCTAAAATGTGTTTGACGTATTTTGCAGAATGGAATCATAAGATGTTAAGATTAAATATAGACCTATAAACTATAGATCTTAGACGTATTTGGGCATAAAACATGAAGATTTATTAGCAATTTGGGGTTAAAAACTGTGAAAATATATATTCTTTATGAGTGTGGGGCTTCGCCTATTCTATTTGGTAACCCTCTGTTTTGCTTTGCTGTGATCAGTGACTGAAAATCAACTTAAGAGTTGTTATAACCTATAGTTACTGTAGCGTAGCTTTGGTGGTGAAAATGCTTTTGCTTGTGTACTTGTCCGTGTCCTGTTTGCATGATACCAATCCTATTTTAATGTTAACATATAATCCCCCTTTAAGTAATAATATACATCATAGTTCTGCTTGGCTTGCATGTTTAATATATGATATTGTATAAATATGTAACCCTTTCATACTATGCTTGCTTTAAAACCACTTTCTTATCAGAAACGAAGTAGTTTGCTTAGCTATCAACATTACTAATCATGCCTAGTGGAAAAAACAAATTTAACCATGCTTGGCTTAGTAAACTTGATAATAATGTCCAACTGCTATCCAAATAGTGTAAAGAGGATTCTTCAAACAGCTTTGCTGGCTTTTGTGTACTGTGTAAAAAGAGCATCTCATGTTCAACTACTGGAGCTATACAACTCAATGGTCATGCTGATGGTCAGAGACACAAGGATAAACTCTCTGATTCCAAGCAGAAATTGTTGATGCCAACCATCAAGTGGTCAGTACCAGCAAGCAAGCAAGGAGAAGATGTGGAACAAAAACTGTATCTTCATCTGGTGTCTGTCAGTGACCAAGTAACAAAAGCAGAATCACTGTGGGCAATGCAGGTTGCTGCTGGAGGGTACTCCTACACATCCTGTGAATGTATTGCTGGACTATTCAAGGCAATGTTCTCAGGAACCATCTCTGACAAGTTCACCATGAGAAAATCAAAGGTATCATACCTGATATCAGATGGACTTGGACCATACTTTGCAAAAATAAGAGCAGCGCAATGTCCTTTCACAATCCAATTTGACAAAACCAGCAATGCTCAACACAAGAAGTGATATGTTTGTTCGATTTTGGAATGAACAAAAAGGTGAAGTAAGTACCATGTTTCTGAAAAGCCTTTTTGCTTGGACATGCTAAAGCAGAGACTGTGAGTAGTGTGATTATAGATGCTGTGACAGAAGATGGATTTGAAATGCCATTAGCTCAGCTGATATCCTTAGGTAGCGATGGTCCAAATGTTAATAAAACAATATGAAAAGCTGTACAAAGTCATCTGAAAACAGCTGAATTGCCAGAACTGATATCTTTTGTACCATGCACACTGCACACAGTGCATAACTCTTTCAGGAAAGGACTTCATGTTTACGGAGAAAATGCTGAACAACTAGCAATTGATATTTTCCAGTGGTTTAAGATGCACATCTGTCAAAGGGAGGACTACAGCCTTACTCTAGAGGATCTTGGTCTAAATGAAGTGTTCTTCATTCGGCATGTACAGTGTTGGTGGTTGACCCTTGTACCAGCATTGGAACGTCTTCTCAAACATTGGAAACCTCTTTGTAAGTACTTCCTAACAGATCTTCCCAAGAAGAGTACAAAGGATCGCACCAATGCACAGCTGAAAAAGAACACCAGATACCAAAGGATATGCCAGTTCCTCTCCAGCTAAGAGTGCCTTGCACAGGTTCAGTTCCTGGTATGTGTTGGGCCTTTGTTTGATCCTTTTCTTAAGAAATTCCAGAAAGAAGAGCCAATGATCCATCTCCTGTATGAAGAGTCATCAGCATTGTTGAAAACCTTCCTCAACGATGCAGTTGGGAACAGAACAGGACTAAAGCTTCAAGACATTGATGTTTTTGACAACCTGAATTTAGTCGAACTTGAAGACATGGAAATAGGTGCAGACACTGAGAAGACCTTAGGAGCTCTTGATGAAGGCAAACAGAAGGTGAAACTGTATGACATAAGAAAATTCTACCAATTGGTCAGCGCCTATCTCCAGATAAAACTACCCCTGAATGACATAATCATCAGATGTGTTCAATGTCTTCATCCTGAGGTTAAGGACCAAGACAAAGCCCAACGGCTCCTCAGAGAACTCTGCTCAGCATTGCCCTCCATAGAAGATTGCATTGTTTCAAAGATTAATTATTTAATGAATGGAAACTATATAGGTCAGAGCAAGTGGATGTAAGTGGGATGTACAACAATGATGGCCAATTGATCAGGATAGACCACTACTGGAATGTCATTTTCAGCTTAAAGAATGCTAGTGGGGAGATCAAGTATGTTAATTTGAAGAGAGTTGTGATGACCTTTCTCTGCATTTCACATGGAAATGCTGATGTAGAAAAAAAAGAACGTTAAACATATCATAAATGTCTTTAAATATATATATATATATATATATGTGTGTGTGTATATATATATATATATATATAATATTATAGATATCTATAATATATATATTATATATATTTACCAAAATTACACAAACATTTCTTGAAATACTAAAAAAGTAAATTTATTCAATAAAATCGCCATTGGCTTCAACCACGGCCTCCAGACAATTTCGGAACCTCCTGGAATTCTTCTGGATGGTCTCCTTGTTTAAGTTGGTGAATGCTGCCATGATCCTTGCCTTCAGTTCATCTTTGGTGATACAAGGAGTTTTGTTGGTCTCTTGTTTAACTGTGCCCCACACATAATTATCAAGGGGGTTGCAGTCTGGGGAGTTAGGTGGCCAGATGTAAGGGGTGATGTGATTGCAGAAATTGTTTGACAGCCAAGACTGGGCTCTCCTGCTTGTGTGGCATGGTGCAGAGTCCTGTTTCCAGACATAGGATCTTCCAGCAGCCACCCTCTTGACCCAGGGTAGCACTACCTCCTCAAGGCACTTGATGTAGGTCTCCATGTTGAGTATGAGGTCCTCATCCAACAAATTTGGGAGTGATTTTCTTATCAGAAGGATCAGAGCGAGTTTTCTGAATTGCTGTACCATCATAATCATTATTATACTCATCCAACTCTTTCCAAATCCTTTGCACTGTCCTCAGATTGACCCCCAAACTGAAATGTCCATATTGGAGCTTCTGGCACCAATCAGTACAGCATGCTGTTTCCAAATTTCTGGCAGAGTGAATTGCGTCATGGTTCTCTTTTTCTCACAGGTGGTGCCCAACTGACCCGACTATACTGTGCAGTCAACAAAATCAAAAACAATGTACATGCACAAAATTAAAAATATAAAGTGGCAACAATTTACACATCACACCTTGTGTTTGTGTTATATATATATATATAAATGTATAGTTTTCTTTTTTATTTCTTTTAGAAAGTTACCTAGATATGAAGTTGTTTCAACTGTGACAATGTAGAATTATAACTTTCTAAATATTAATAAATCTACTTAGAAAAGTTTTGACTTTGACAATAGGGGTGTGTAACAACCCCATGACACTTTTTACTCTTATTATTATTATTCTTCTTCTTTTTGTGCCGTGTCTTCTCAGGACGTCAACGATCATGGCTCCCCACAATTTACAGCTCTAAATAATTTGTTTTTTTCTTTGTTTCTAAAGCCTGTTCTGCCATCCAGCTTTTCTAAAGCTCACTATGTTATGCATTGTTTTCCTCTGTTCCTCTTGCTCTCAAACTGTCCTGTAAGTAACAGGTTCTCCAAGCCCTCTTTCCTCATTATGTGCCCCCAGGGATTTTGACTGTCTCTTCCTGATGTTAAATATAAGTTTTCTTTTTGTTTCCATTTCCTCTAACACCTCATTGTTGCTCACATGTTTGTTCATGGTATCCTCAGCATCCTCCTGTTGGACCACATTTCTGTTACTTATTACTATTTCTTTTTTCTCTTCTCAGATTCTTACTGAGTGCAGATGTCGGTGATACAATTGTGGAAACTCAAATCGACACCTGGTTGGAATGGGAATCAACAAAATTGCAGGTGAGATAACAAGTCAACAGAGTTTTTAAAAGTTTATATTCCTTAGGCCTCACCAGGAAATTATTTTTTTGGTGCAGGTGTATTTTCTATCTTTTCTTAACCAAATTATAATGGTTTATGACAAAACTGTATCTTATATCCTTGTTGGCCTCTTTGGTATGGTGTCTGTGACCAAAATAGTAATGGTGCTGTTCTTGTCATCAAAAGTGACTTTGTTTCCAATCCTCGTTGTTTTCTTAACAGTTGCAGAAGTAAAACAAAAAAACTAAAAAGCTTGACATCTTGATGAAAATAAAATGAATGCTAAACTAATCTAAACTTTTTTTTTCTTTTTTTTTTTTGTAGATACTCACAAATAATATGTTGGTGTTGTCCTCTGGAACGGGCAAGGAAGAGAAAAGCACTTGCCTATCTGACCTGAAGACTCTCCTCAAATATATTGACAATAAATTGGATGAAAATGACAACACTCTTGTAAAAGTAAGTCATCTTTATAGACTATTATACCAGGGGTCAAATCCTGACCTCCCCCACAATTCATTAGTTTCCACCGTTTCTTTTAGATACCCTGCTTGCAGCAAACGTTTGTGCCCAATTTAGTTCATTGGCTAAAATCCCTTGAACTTTTGAACAACACTTTGAATTTTGTAATTTGCATCAGGCAGTAGGTGGGTGGGTATATGGCGTAATAGGTCCCTACTTTCCTCTGGATTTAATAAACTGTAATAATTGAATGAAACGTGTTAGAAAATTCCAAATAATAATAATAATAATGGCTGTTTCAAGGGAAAGTATTTTAAACAGAATTACCATCTGCATTTTTCAGTACAAGATTTCCTAAAACATTTTTTGTTGTTGTTGCAATTCGGTCTTTTGTTTCACATTTTCCCCAGGTATGGAACATTTTCATGTTGCTTCTACAAAGTCAGGTGACATGTTGAAAAGTCAATACAGGTGTATTTATATTATTTTTTAAAATAACAGCAGAGCAGATAATAGCAAGTAAACAATTGGAGGCTGGATTTGAATATTTCCATCCATCACAGGAGGTCATCTGATCTTTTTGAAGAAGCAACAAGAGTCACCCAAATATTGTACTCATTACAGACTTGGGTACAACTTTGTGTGCTTCATTTATCTCTCTACATTAGTTGTGTATTTGTAGCAGATACGAATAAAACTCTCCACCTTCTAAGCTCTTAACTAGAAGAAAATGTTACAATTGTGGCTTTTGCTTTTAAAAAGATAAACAGTGAATCTTTTACAATTCCTCTTTGGTATGTCATTTAAAATTCCAAAAAATAATCGTCATTGTTCTACACTAAATTTGAACGGGTATCCTTTTTTTTTTTTATTATAACATTTCAATTGATGTGTTCTTTGTGTAGCTGGATCCTTTTTTTTCTGTTTTTCCAGACACTGGCTGGATCCTTTTTTTCTCTCTGTTTTTCCAGACACTGGCTGGATCCTTTTTTTCTCTCTGTTTTTCCAGACACTGGCTGGATCCTTTTTTTCTCTCTGTTTTTCCAGACACTGGCTGGATCCTTTTTTTCTCTCTGTTTTTCCAGACACTGGCTGGATCCTTTTTTTCTCTCTGTTTTTCCAGACACTGGCTGGATCCTTTTTTTCTCTCTGTTTTTCCAGACACTGGCTGGATCCTTTTTTTCTCTCTGTTTTTCCAGACACTGGCTGGATCCTTTTTTTCTCTCTGTTTTTCCAGACACTGGCTATTTGATTCTTTCTCTCTGTATGAATTGTTAATGCTCAGATTCTAGAACCAATTTCAAAAGAGAGAGGAAAAAAAATTGTCTAACCAAATGAATCTGACAAAAAAGGCATCAGCTGAAATGTGATGAATGTCAAAGCTGTCATTTTAAAAATCATAAAAAATAATTTTTTCTTTCTAGGGGCAAATAACAACTGCTGATGTCATTGTGTGGTCAACACTTTATCCAATTCTTGGCAATAAGACATTTTTAAAAGGTAAGATTTTTTTCTCAAGATTAAAAAAAAAAATTTTTTTCTTGTAATCAGAGTGTACCGCCTTTAAAACATTTTGCCAGGAAACAAAACAATTCTACTTCCAATTTTTCAAACTTTCTGTTTATTTAGCAATCTGAGTCTGTTCTTTGCTAAAAACACAAATAATTTAAGTACATTTCAATAAAACATGTCTTAACCAATTCAGGAAACAGTTTGAAACTGATAAAATTTTGGATCCTTTAGACCAATGGTTATTGGCTCTTGGGGTCTCATTAGCAAAAGCTGTAGGGGTGGAGGTTGAAATTGAAATGCCAGGTTGAACGCCAACACTGGTCAGATCTTTTTAAAAAAAAAAAAAATAGTAAACCTGTTTAATGTACATGGTGAATAAGATTTTACAAGAGAATAAATGTACTGTTGCATGTCAGGTAAGAAAGATTACATTGCACTAAAACCTACTGAACTGTA
Organism: Acanthosepion esculentum; assembly: GCA_964036315.1. Classification (NCBI taxonomy): domain Eukaryota; kingdom Metazoa; phylum Mollusca; class Cephalopoda; order Sepiida; family Sepiidae; genus Acanthosepion; species Acanthosepion esculentum. The sequence continues at coordinate 6,852,146 of OZ038513.1, read as the reverse complement.
TTTGTCATAACTGGTGATGAAAAGTGGATATTTTACAGCAACAAGGTGTGAATGAGATTATGGAGCAAGCAAAATGAGCCATCAAGGGTTGGTTTGTCTGTCAAAGAAGATGTTGTCATGTGTATGGTGGGATTGGAAAGGAATCCTCCACTATAAACAGCTTTTGGAGAACTAAAACATTTTCAACAGATTATGTGCCCAGTTAAACCAACTGAAGGCAGCAATTAATAAAAATACTCTCGAATTAGTGACAAGAAAAATTGTAATATTTCCTCAAGGATAATACTTGATATTAGTTTTTTGATGACCAGGCAAAAAATCATGTGTTCACAAGATATTGACCCCTTCAGATTTTGACATTGATACTGATCTTTGGAAAAGAGTTGGAGGATGGATTCATTTCCTTAGAAGATGGTAAAAGGACTCGAGAACAATTCTTTGGTGAGAATGATTGAAGTTGCCTGAAACTGAAGTTAGAAATTACTAAAGCAAAAAAGTAAATATATTGTTTAATAAAGTTAATGCTAAAAAAATAAATTATCTTTTTTTTTTTTTTTTTTTACTTAATAAACCAAAGTTTATATATTTCCCAATAACAGAGCAAAGCAATAAAACAACAAATGGAAATAAGTAAAAGTTGTTTTTAATTCCTTTGATCTACAAGGTTTGCTCATTTTCATGTGGGGGGTATCATATATCAGTCATGGAAGACTGAGAGTTTGTTCAGGGTATAACACAAGGTAATAGTTGAGATACGTGTAGAAAATCAACAGGTATATGTATTCGAGTGAGATCGACTTATGGGATAAAATCATCATTAATTAGCTCATTGGAGCGGTCAGGTATTAGACTCTGTTACTGCTGGTTTTGTCGCTGACCGAAGACATGACTGTTGATGGAAGCACTCTGGTGTTGCTGCTAATTGCCTTGGTAGTTGTGTCGACTGCCATGTTTAGTCAAGCTGTCTACCTGCCACGAGTGTCTGTCGCTAATGCTGGATCTGTCCTGGTAGGTTGTACTGGTGCTGGCTTTCATCAGTTAAAGACTCAGAATTGCTGTTATGAAAACAACATGGGCCTTTTTCTGATTGGTTAGAAAAGATTTTTTTTTACCTTTATATTTTTGGATGGTATTTTGGAAGTGGTTGTGTAGAGGTGGATGAAATTAAGGTCTCTTTTTGTCATATGTGCTGTGCATGTCAAAGTGAGCACTTCCATTTGAGTTAAGAATTGGAGTTATGACGATATCAAAAGAATTTGTTTTAAAGAAAAAAAGCAAATTCATGAAAGAATGATAATTTTTAACCTCTAGAAAATATGTTGGCAGTGGCTTTATCTTAAGAATTTAATTTCTTCTTTCATGATTGTTTTATTTATAATGATGGCATTGATGACTAAGTAAATGAATATTTGCATGGAAGATCCGATGACGTTGACTGAATAGTAATATTGGTGGAAGACGAGGTCGGTTTTACACTATTTACATTATTCGGACTATTGTCCTCATCTTTGTTGCCATATTTATCACATTTCAGCCTTTCCATATCTGTCTATATTTCTGAGATGAGGTATTATGTACACTATTTACATTATTTGGACTATTGTCCTCATCTTTGTCGCCATATTTATTACAACGTTTCTGCCGTTGTACGCTCCGGCCTTCTTCAGGTGGTTGGAATGTCGAACTGAACCCTTTCACTGGGGTAGACTGTTCTAGTTCCACGTGCCATGTTTAATGGATGTCAGTTGTCAATTATCTCCTATTAATTCCCCTCTCCAAGTTCTCCACTGCCTTAACCGGGTATTGAACTCACACTCTTTGGGTCCTGTCACTGGATCTAACACCTTTATCCACTGTGCCATGTGTCCTTAAAAAAAGACCGGAGCGTACAATGGCTGAAACATTGTAATAAATATGCCGACAAAGATGAGGACAATAGTCCGAATATTGGAAATAGTGTACATAATACCTCATCTCAGAAATATAGACAGATACTGGAAGTCGATTTTGTCAAACCATTCTCTCTTGTTCTTTGACTTCCTTTTCTCTTCTAATGGCTTTAAAATATTTTGACTTTGATGCTGATGAAACATCATCAGTTGGGACAGTCCCGGGCTTGTATTTCAAATGATTTAGGTTCAAGTCCTGTGTTTTTATTTTGAGTTGGTCCTTATATCTTCAAAGAGGGCAAACCCATGGTCTTTTTCCTGAAGTGAGCTCTCTCAATAAGATATGACGTGGAAACCTCGCCTCTTCCATTCTTACTACATGTGCTGACCATCAAAGACTGTTTAATGATCATCGATTCGATACTTTGACTATTGGCTCTTTTCAGGACTTTGTTGTTGGTCACATAGTATTTACATTTGATGTTTAAATTATCTCAGTAAATATATTGAAAATGTAAATTTTTAATTTTGCGTAATAAATCGGTCTTTTTGGCCAAACCAATATAAATGTATGTGTGAGTAGGAAAAACTTGGTGCCTCAAGATACACGCTTGTAAAAATGTAACATTAACAGAATCCACTTCAAAGTCATCAAAATAATTCATCTTGAAAAAAAAAAATGATTCAGAAACTCTGAGATAAAAAAAAAATGGAATTGTCTTGGAAAATTGAAACTCAATGTAAAAATTAAAGCGGCAATAATTCCCAAATATTTTTTTTAATCATTTCATACCAAGCAAGGTAATGATATCACTAAGACGCAAAGGTTTACTGGGAGTGGGAGAGAACGAGAAGACACTTAAGGGAAGAGGAAGTACAAAAGAGCAAAGGGTCCAAGAAAGACAGAAGATGGCAATTTTGATTTTACATTTAAATTCTTGAAGATTGTAGATGGCAGGGAAGCGAGACATTGGAAGAGAATTCTACAATTGAGAAGTACGAGAATAGAACTTCTAGCTAATTCAACAGTAAAACAATGAGGCCTAGTTGCCAATCTAGTAGTACATTTAAATTTCTAGAAAAGACTGAAGAAAGCTATGTCACGTTAGTGGGAAATTGACTGAAGTCGAGATGTCAGGTCAGGACCGATAACATTGCATATTCTTCTTTGGATTTTGTTGAGAATCTCAAGAGCATCAGACCAGATATGGCAATAATATTCAATGAATTGTAAATTTATAAATGTGCAAGATGGATTCTGATGAGAAAAATTGTCTGGCACGACATAATGAACAAAAACATGATTATCAGTAGAGCTAACAATCGAATCATTCCACATCATATCAGTAGAAAATGGAGGTGAGCATCAGCCATGCTGATGGAGGCCAAAATGGTTCTCTATGATGATTAAAGGACAGCAGTTTTGTTTTGGAGGCGTTAAAACTTAGAAGCCATTTCTTGCCCCAGTAAACAACTGGTTGGAGGCCATTTTTTTAGAGCAGCTGCCAGTTTTATTTTGATCTCACAAACCATTGAGAAAATGTTAGTGCTCAAAGAAATTGACTTTGTGTCAAGTGGTTTTACCTTGTTAAATATTACCCTTAGGAAGGACAGTGCTCTAATCAACCGCATAGTTCCATTGTATGTTATTTTAAGATCTTTCTATTTGATCAAAGCCTGAGAATCTATTTTAAAAAAAAATACATAACCACTATATATTAATTGATGAGCCATTTAAAAGTTTGTCATTTGAAGATTGTTAGTTGGGTTTCATTAAAAAAATGTTTTTATGTTCTTTTCTGTTTTTTCTTTCTCTCTCATATAAACTCTTATGTTTTTTCTTTTTCTCTTTTCTCTCTCTTTCTAACTATTTTCTCTTCTCTCTTTCTTTTTCTCTTCTCTCTTTTTTTTCCCTCTTCTCTCTTTTTCCCCCCCTCTTCTCCCTTTTTTCCCTCTTCTCCCCTCTTCTCTCTTTTTTCCTCTTCTCTCTTTTTTTCCTCCTCTTTTTTTCCTCTTCTCTCTTTTTCCCCCCTCTTCTCTCTTTTTTCCCCCCTCTTCTCTCTTTTTTCCCCCTCTTCTCCCCTCTTCTCTCTTTTTTTCCCTCTTCTCTCTTTTCCCCCCTCTTCTCCCTTTTCCCCTCTTCTCCCCTCTTCTCTCTTTTTTCCCTCTTCTCTTTTTTTTCCCTCTTCTCTCTTTTTTTTCCCTCTTTTTTCCCCCTCTTCTCTCTTTTTTCCCCCTCTTCTCTCTTTTTTCCCCTCTTCTCTCTTTTTTTCCCTCTTCTCTCTTTTTTCCCCCTCTTCTCTCTTTTTCCCCCTCTTTCAAATTATTTGTATATGTTCTTGTTTACTTTTTCCACTTTCTCTCTTTTTTCAGGCTGGGAAACAGAATATTCGCGTGTCTATGATTGGTTCCAGAATCTTTTGGTCAGGAAAGAATTTCAAGATGGTGTGAACCAAGTAACTGATGGCAAAGGAATTTCTGCATTTAAAGTAAGTCTTCAAGATGATGAGGATATAAATTTTGATTTGTTTCCAACGTATTTCACTAGCTGTCATTTGTACTTCCCTCTCCCACCCCCGTTCATTGTGTTGACACTTTGCTTCCCCACCCATCTTTCCAATAATATCAATCCACAGATCTGCTCTGGTGAGGGCCACCCCCCATGTAGAAAAATGTTAAAAGTTCAGTAAAACTTCTTCCCGAACACTTGAGTCCTTTTCTGTCCATTTTCTCTCTCGGTTCTGTTTTTAATGTTTGGTTTCTCTCTGTTTCGAAAATACAAGGCAACTGGACCAGTACCGAAAAGCCAAGCAACTGGCGTTAGTGTCAAGACGAAGAAAGACTCTGAGAAAGCTTCCAAGAAAGAGAAGAAAGACGAGAAACCTGATGTGAAGAATAATTCTTTTGTTCCTTCCAAAGTTTCTGCTTCAGATGCTGACCAGGTAACAAAAATCTTTTGGCATTCAAAATGTTTTCTAATCTTCCAGCCTTTCACTGCTTTTTTTCTTTTGATCATTATGAGGAACCCTGGATGTGCGTACATCAAAGCAAATCTTACGAATATATTGACAAAAATATAAAAGCAAGATGAAGATATTGGATAAAAACTTCGTCCTTAAACTTGAAAAAATAATTGACTTAAAATATTTTTTCTTTCTTTCTTTCATTTACTTTAACTATTAGTTTGAATGATTTGTAGTGATTTATAAACAAGAAGCAGGAGTTGCATCCCCTGCCTTGTTAGGTTATAGTAAAAGGAAGTAGAATTCCCATAATGAACTAGAAAGACAGTTTTGATACAAAAATACAAAGTCTCTTTCTCTCTCCCTCTCTCACCACCGCAACTGTTGAACCAGAAAGACATATTTTCTTAAATGAGCTCACAAGAAGGATGTCTCTTTATACAGATAAGCCTAAAACCACCATTTATTTCTTTGCATTAATATATACAAATCCATATACGTGTGTGTGTGTGTGTGTGTGTATATATCATATATATATATATATATATATCATATATATATATATATGATTAAAACGAATGGTGGTCCATGTGTGTTTCTTAAATATAGATATATAGGCTGGTTAATAAAATTTGAAGAATAAAAAAACCAATATTGTCAATAAAATTGATATTTATTATATATTAACCTTTTGACTGAACTGAAGCACAAAGAGAAAGATCCGCCTTATCAGTGGGGCTTCAGAATACACTAACTGCTCCCCTGCAGAGGGTAAAAGTCCCTCAATGGGGCCACCTGTTGACTGTGGGTGGCGACCTGTAATGCTTGGAGACAGCATCCTGGTGGTTGAGCAAATCATGACCTAAGTGTAAAGATGACATGATTTAGCAACACACCACTTCAGCCCTTATCTGAGCTAGACGGGAGGTTGGAGAGGCCCGAACCAACCAATCAATCGGTTGGTCATGTCAAGCACTAAATCAGACAAACAGACCAAGATATACACTCACACACTTAGAAACTCTAAACTTAATAAGAGAATTAAAAACTATACTTGAAGAACTAAAATCCCTCATATTTGGACTCGGAACAGATTTCAATATTCAAGAAAAAAGTAGAAATGAACAACATAAGTGAAGTCAAAACTAAAGAAACCAAAAAATCACCCAAAGAAAATTCTGAACCAAACACTAATGAAACTGCATATCCCCATCTCTAAAAAAATCACAAGATCCAAATCACTCCCTAGACAAAAAGCAAACAACACTGAAAATGGATCCACAATACTTGAAAAAATGAAAACAGAACATGAAAGCAAAAAACCCAAAATCAAAATATAAAAACCAATTGGAAAACACAAGAACCTAAAATCAAAACCAAAGACCCCAAAGATAAATTAAGAACAGGAAAAGAAACAGGAAAACCAGAAAGCATGGATTTCTAGAACAATACCACAGAGTATGACACTTAAGGAAAAACCTAAACAAACCTTAAAACAGAAAGCAATCCAATGAACCAAACAGAAGAACAATGATCACAAACACACATAAGATACTTCAATGGAACTGTAGAGGAAGAAATTAAAAATTATTACCAGAAATAAAATTTTGAAGGAAAAAATATTACCAGCAACACGTTTTTGAAAATATATCGCCAGCTATACGTTTTTGGAAAAATACTATTACCAACTATATATTTTTGAGGCAAAAATATTGACAAAAATAGATCTTTAACAAAACAAAAATATTATCAGAAAAAAAAAAAGTTGTCGGCATTAAATGACCCATTGAGGTTGATATGCCGTAAAACAAACCAAACCAAAGAGAAAGATTTTAATGTCGGAAATTTCAAACGTGGCTGTGTTCTTTTTCAACCATTCGAGGGATAAATAAAGAAGTGGGACTTACTCTTCTGAGGAATGTTGTTGGTTGGAGGTATCCCTGTTTAATCCATCAATGTTTGAATTTATTTTGAAAATAAATTTCAACTCCAATCTGCATCTTTCTTCTCTGCTGTTGAATGATGTCATCAGTGCTATGAAATAGTTGGTTGAAATGTGTAGCGACAGCGAAATTGTTTTTGTTGTTGGTTATTTTATGGTTATTGATCTGAAGATGGAATTCTGTTCCGGTTGTTTTTGCATTTGTGGCAGGAAAGCAAATATGTCAGATTTGAACTGTCACAATGCAGAGCCAGTGGTTTGAATACTATGTGAATACCAGGGGGTGTGAAATTGCTATCAGTGATGATATGTCTGTAGACTTGGCATTGGGGTTTATTGCAGGTGACATTCCCTTGGTGTGATGGTGAAAAATGTATACCTGATGATGTTAACAGTGTGTATAGCGGGTTGACGCCTAACATGAAGTGGCTTCTTGCTGAATATTTTTAAAATGTTTGGTCATGTTTTAAATATTGGAAATCTTTTCTTAAGATATAGGAAAGCTTGTGAATGTTGTAATTAAAGTAAAAAAAAAACATGGGAATTCTGGAATTATTCTTTTTTGTTTCATAGGTTAGGAGAGTATTTCGTTTTTATTTAGAAGCCTTAGTAATTAATTTTTTGATAGTTTTAAGTTTGGGTAATTCCTATCGAGAAAGTAATTGAAGAGTTGCCCTAGGTGTCCTAACCCTGAACAGATACGTTTTATATATATATATATATATATATATATATATATATATATATATATATAAGCATAATATTCTTATTGTATTAATTTGTTTTTCTTGTTTATTTTTATACATTTCAACATTTGGGAGGAGGTGGAACACAATTGCTAGAAGAAAGTGGTTGTGTGCCAACTTTGTATATAGATCACTGAATAATATTTTTATAAAAATGTGTGGGATGGGAAGAATGAAATGTCTGGTCATCACCTTTCCCTAAACATTTATAAGCAATGAGGGCAAGGGGAGAAAGGATAGGACGCTGGGCGCAAATGGTACAATATGTATTGGAGAAGTCAGATGGCAAAGGGGTGCCAGTTTTTCATTGGGTGGAATCATTTGTGAGGGAAAGAGCTGAACTTTAGGAATGGCTTTTTCTTGACTGGCATCATTCTTAAGAACTGATGCATGGTGGATTCTTTGATCATGATTCTATCCGCCACTCTTTTCTTATAGCAGAAATCTATTCATGTATAAAGATATAGGAACCATATCTCTCTCTCTAGCTATCTCTCTCTCTCTCTCTCTATCTCTCTCTCTCTAGCTATCTCTCTCTCTAGCTATCTATCTCAAACCGTTCATATCTATTTCTCTCTAGATATATATAGGAAAAGTCAGATGACACCTAACATGAAGTGGCTTCTTGCTGAAAATTGTTGGGTCCTATGTGATTTTTGTAATACCCATTTTGTGTACACGTTTTATGCATAAACATTGGCTGTAGGTTATTGATATTTTTTTTTTTTTTTTTTTTTTTTTTTTTAAAGGTTGGTGGGGTGGCAGCTATTGAAATTTAGGTAGTAATGACCATCTGTGGGTTTGGTGTATAGTGTAGTCGAGATGTGATCATTATTTCGATGTACCAGTTCATCCTGAAATGCAATATAAATCGTCGAATATTTGATCTTCTCTGAATAATATGATTTGATTATGGAAGCAATTTGTATGTTGACTCAAAAATCCGTCGTTTAATAGAGATGTTATACTGTGTTGCATGCACACCAAAAACTGTTCCTATTTCATGTAATATTGCCCCCAAATATTTAACATGTTGTTGACATATTATAATCTCAAATAAAAATACTAAAACCAAGAACAAGACCTCATATCATTTGCCCTCCCACAACAGATTTAAGCAAGAAAAACAATTTTTAAGCCTTTAAGAATTTTTTGCAACTCTTAGTAGAAGGGGTTGGAAAAATCTGCTGATTGCAGAAAAGAATTTACTTGGCATTTGTTGAACTCTTTTTTTTTTCCAGGAGCAAATGGCCGAAGTAATTGTTACTGATGAAGAAATCTCCATTGCTGTCTCCTCCTGGCACAATTCCCATCCTGTGACAAAGACAAAGCGATTACATCCGATGTAAGGGAACTTTTTTTCTCTTATAGACAAAAAAAATAGTCTCGTCTTCATTATTTTTTCATGTAAACTGCCCCCCCCCACTTTATATACCACTGCCAAATCTTCTGATATCTTAAAGAAATGGTTTTGATTGTCAATAAGTTTGACCTCTTTCAAAAGGTAATTCTTTGAAGTTAATTTAATATATACTAGACGGCCCATAAACCCATTGGGTTTCATTTAAAAGCAGTTAAGGATACAGAATTATGAGGTAACAATGTTATCAATTTTATTATTTACATATTTTAATTTGTATTTAAAAGCAGTAAAAGAAGGTTTATTGTTCCACTGGGCTTCATAGTTAACACACTGCATGAAAATTTTAGTAATAGCTTAAAACAGGTTTAGTCTTTTTCAAAATAATAAATATATTTTTATTATACATACTTGTTTCTTCCTCGCATTTATTTCAAAATATGTAACAGCAGCAAACCAGCGTGCATCTTTTTATTTACCATCATGTCATGTAACACATATAGCCTCTTCACCTTTCAAGTAGTTGTTTATAAAAAAAGTTCTAATGTAATGTAGGGCATTGTATAAATAAATGTTGTATTATGTAAATAAATGTTATGTTAAATTTATAATGTTGTTATAATGTATTATGAATGTTTATTATTTTTCACATGCATAATAGTTGGGATATAATATGCAAGTGTTTGCCTTGGTGGACCAGGGAATGTAGTTCTTCTGATCACTTTCCATGGAAGTAGTGGTAGAACAGCAAGAGGGGCTTGCCATATCCCACCCTTGGGAGAGGGTTTGAAGGGCAGAGAACAACTCTCCACCCACAAGGGCTCAGAGACAGTCTGGGCAGCTCCTGCCCAAATATGACAACACTACTCCATTTTTGGCCTGATCTGGTTGTTGTAAAGGTATAGACGATATCAGGCGGGTGTCAGTTACTTACTGAAACGGTACAAAGAGCTGATCATTTTACCTGTGTAGTTAGCAATAGATCGTATGTATGAGTCCAAGTTGAGGTCAGAGGCACGGTGCTTTCCCGAGAGGACCTCTGTTCAACCTCATCATTGGAGGTCGTTTGGGGGTCAGATCAGTAATGATGGAATGTAACTAGCATGGTCTTCAAAGAATTGAATGTAACCAGTCAGTTTTTACCCCATTGGTTACCTTGTGCAAAATCGGAAGAGAGTTCAGTTGCTAATTTCCGACTATCAAGAGTTTGAGGTGTACCCTTATATAGTTGTACCTTCAGCATAGATATTTAGAAATGATCCGAGTATATTCTTAGGCAGATCATTTATGTAGATCAAAAAAGGGTTGATCTGAGGAGTGATCCACTGGGGGACGCCTGTGTTGACCTCTAGGGCTCCGAGCGACTGACCATTGATAACAGACTTCAGGGCCCTTCAGGAAGGATTTTATGATTGAGAAAACCTTTCCAGTGATTCCATAACCGGAGAGCTTGTATAGTTAACCTTTATGCCACACCTTGTCAAAGGTATTTGAGATATCTAGTGCTATTGTCCTTAAGGTGTGTTTGTTGTCAAGATTGTTGCTGATTCTTTGAGTAATGGTAATTAGGACATCGGTAGAGGATTTGACCGACTGGAACTCATACTTGATTGATATAAGAATGTCAAAAAGAAATACTGAATTTCCTATGAAAAATGACACAAAAATAGAAAAACAGCCCTAGCTAAAGAACTCCTTACATAATTTTAATGAAATTTGCCATTGCACTGCAGCTGTTCAATGTGCATCTAAATTGGTTGGTTGGAGTTTTATGTATCATTTAAGCCTTCCCAGGAACACACACATACAGACATTAGAGTTTATTATATATATATATATATATATATATATATATATATATATTGTTACGCTCACGTGCGATAAGATAGACAATATGTTTCGCACACGTGGTGGTAACAAAAAAATATAAAAATATGAAATGTGATTATTGGTAATGAGACAATTTATTTACATTAACAACATAAAAATTAACAGTTAACAAACATGAATACAAAAGCTAATGGATTTTAGGAAACTACTATCTTTTGCCTAAGGCAGGAACCGAGAAGGTCAAATACGGGGTCAGGTAAGGAGTTCACGAGGAAGAAGGAAGGTAGTTACTTTTTTTTGGAATGGACAACCGCTAAGTTTTAAACAGACCACTCAATTTTTACAAGAATTCAAAGACAATATTAAAATAACATTCTTTGGTCAATGAAAAGTTCAAAATATCTATTTACCACTGGTCCCAGGAGGGTTTCATGCAGACGTTCCGTGGCTGGAGAAAATGTAGAAGGATTCTTACGGTTGGACTTTGTATCCGTGAATCGACCGGAGTTAGCTTGGCGACAGCAACTTACGAACTGTCTGGGTGCCTTTGAAAAACCTATTTATAGGGGACCGAAACAACTAGGTAGAATTTTCTGGGACCTTCTAAAGCGTTCTCGATCTTTCTAGAATGTTCCAAAAGCTATTTACTGGGATCGAAGCTATTTAGTGATTAAAACTTTTTAGATTTTATTACTGGGACAATCTAGAGTGGCCTATTATACATTTAAACTATTTTAATGACTTTAAATAATACTTTTTATAGAAATGCTCCCTCGTAACAATATATATATGATAAAGTCAAGGAATATATATATATATATATATATATATAGATATGATAAAGTCAAGGAATACTAACCACTTATACGTATTCCTTTACTATGATATTTAATTGCCCTGCACATTGAATTTTTTTTCTTTTTTTTTTTACATTGTGTATTGAGCACTCTTTTTTTATATAACTATTTTCCAGACAAGTCTAACTTTGAAAGAAAAAAAAGAAGCTTATATATATATATATGTGAAGAAATATAGTCTTAAAGTGTGCTATATTTATGGGATAAAGTGTTCAATATCAGAGATAGAGCGTGTGTAAATATAAAAGTGAACATAGGAGTCAACACTTTCATGCTAGATGTAATCGTCAGGCAACTGATGATTGCATCTAGCATGAAACAGACTGTCGCCTCTAAGTGTTGACGTCTATGTTCACTTTTATATATATATACACACATATATATATATATATATATATATATATATATATATATATATATATATATATAAAAACTGTGTATTTGGGAAAGCAATTCCTCTTTTATACAAATTTCATTAAAATCGACTGTCAAGGTAGAGTGGTGAAGTTATTTTATTTAATTTTTCTTATGTTCTTATAATTTTCTTTTTTTCTGGACATAAATTATGTAAAAATTGTCTGAATGTTCTGCAATCCAAGTGTTTTGTGTGAAGCCATTAGCAAGAATGATTTTATGTTTAACTGAATGCATGGATTGTTTTATGTATATATCTCGAGTTATAGCAATGCTTTATTTTTCAAACATGGTCAGCGGATTGTAGCCATGTTCATAGTTGATATTATTGAGTCCTGGCCTTTTCTTTTTTTATTAATAATGTTTCCGTTCTTTTTAACCTTTTGTTTTTTACATGTGGATGAAGCTATTACATTTGTTACACATACAGTTTGGTAGGTCACCATGTGTATTTAAATGAGGCCTAATTGAGCTATGGTCAGACAGATGTAACATCTGAATTAGTTTTCTGATGAACTACTAATGGTAGTCATAGTAGAAAATGTCTCCTTTTATAATTATTTTGGGGAGCTACACTCTGAAATGGGGAGACCTTTTCAGTTGTCAGGGTTCACTATATGTAAAAAGTATGTGAAAATATGAAATATACCTTGATTGAAGCGTAACAAAGTGAGTCACATTCTTTTTTGACTAATTAACATTTTAATACCAACTGCCATCTTGAATTATTTGTGGGGGAGGGTTAGTTATTGAGTTTATTTTTTTTTTTATTTTTAAATAATTTTTTTCAGTTTACCCAAACCAGGTGCCCGTAATATGCTTATTACAAGCGCCTTGCCCTATGTTAACAATGTCCCCCACCTGGGTAACATTGTTGGCTCTACCCTCAGTGGAGATGTTTTCTCAAGGTAAGCATTTTAAATTTTATTTTGTAATCTCCCCCATTTTTTTTTCTTATTTTTGAGAATTTAGAGTAAGATATATCAAAATTGGTAAACTAACCATAAAAAATGACAGTATTATTTATATATGAATCGACACATGTACCCATGGCCGGATTATTACCTTTTGGGACCCCTAGGCTAATAAAAACATGCCTTCCCCGCTCAGACTGAGCCACTCTCTAACTTGCCTGCACCCTTGTGAATATTTGTTACTCTTGATATATTTTAATGACATTTACATATCTTGAATTAAACTTCTTGCTAATTCCTTAAATAAAGTAGAATAGTTACCTTTTTGTTTGTCAATAAAAATCTTCTTTAAGAAATAACTTCACTATTTTACTATTTATTGCAAACCAAATTAGGACAGATTTCAACATAAGCAGAGTGGAAAAAACAAAAAACGGATTTTTTATAAGCAGCATAACAACAAAACAAAATAAATATGAGTTTGTCATATTTTGATATCATTTCAGTTTAGAAATTATAACCATTGCTTTATAAAAGCTTGAGGGCCCCTACTAGCCTAGGCTGCAGTCTGTACAAGCCTAAAGGATAATCTGACCCTGGCCCCTAGTCCATTACCTATACATACCTAAAGGATAATCCGTCTCTGGGCCCTAGGCTGCAGCCTATATTAGCCTAAAAGATAATCCAGCCCTGGGCCCTAGGCTGCAGCCTATACTAGCTTAAAGGATAATCTGACCCTGGCCCTAGTCCATAGCCTATACATACCTAAAGGATAATCTGGCTCTGCACAATACAATCCTAAAGAATAATGTAGCTCTTTACCTAAGATCAGTGTAGTATCTGTGTTCTCTGCCTTGTCCGAAAGTGCTGCTCTCTTGCCATCTGCTTAAGACCAGTGTTTGGTCTCCATTTGAAGATGTAAATTTCTATGCTGTTTCTTTTCCTTGTCAGGTATTGTCGACTCCGCGGATACAATTCTTTGTATATTTGCGGCACTGATGAATATGGAACTGCAACAGAAACAAAAGCCCTGGAAGAGGGACTCACCCCACAACAAATCTGTGACAAGTATAACAAAATCCACCGGGAAATCTATGACTGGTTTCAGATTTCTTTTGATTACTTTGGACGAACGACAACACCCCAACAAACTGAGTAAGTAATGCTTTTAGCATACATCATTTTGTCAAACTGAGGCACTTGAACTTTGACCTTGTCAAATTTTTTGATCTTCTTCCTGAAAAGGTCAGAAATTTTATGTAACAAAAAAAAAAATTTATACTGACACTTATTCAGTTTAGTCTGGCACAAGGCTTCAATAGTGGAGCACCGAGTGAGAATCAAGTGGATGAGAATAAGGAGGATTGAGAAAAAGACAAAAATGAGCAGGATTCAAGACAGAAGATGGTGATTGACATTGCATTTAAATTTTCAAAGATTGTAGGTGGCAGAGAAGCATGGAAACGGAAAGGAGTTCCACAGGTTTGAAGTACGATAAAGTGTGTGTGTGTGTGTGTATGTATGTATGTATGTATGTATGTGTATATATATATACTATATATATATATATATATATATATATATATATGGATGTGCTTGAAAACCATATCTCTGGTTGACCCAAGTCTTGTGGGTTAAATTGGGTAGATGGAACTCTTAAAGGCCGTCAACAGCTGTGCTAGCACAAAGCCACAAGTCATTGTGGCCGAGGACTTGATTGTGCTGGCCTTGGTCAAATTGTTGATGATGCTAAATAACACACTCTCTCCCAAAAACTGTAATTAAGATCTACTAAGCATAGTTGCAGTATAAACCACAGGTGGGCCTTGTGGGTGTTGAGCAAACACAAATGTGCCTAAGCGAGCGTCTGCAATAGGGATTGGCTAGCCGACTTATAAGATGGGTATCCTCAAATATGAGTGGCCAGCTATTATTATATAATATGTGTGTATATATATATATATATATATATATATATATATAGGCAGCAATCCTTCATTTATGCATGTTTCATTAAAAACGACAGACAAGGTACTACGATTGAGCTTTTTATTTAATTTTTCTTGTGTTTGAACAAGAGCTTTCTTTACAGGACAAAGGGTGTGTAAGAACTGTCCAAATGTTTTATGTTTCCGAGTGCTAGACTATTTCTCCCTAAAGTAAGTAATAATGATAGTGAACACACAGTCAAAAATCACATACACATTTATTACCAAATGCATAAGAATTACAAACAAGACGAATCTTCACTAAGACATATTATAAAGAAATACACTACCCCAATTGACCCGAATAAAAAAAATCAAATTAATTATCTACTATAAAAAATTTAAGACAGCTAACCTTATCCTCAAAAATAACAACACACCAGGTAAGTCAAAATTACAAAGAACGAACATTATCTATGAGTTCAAATGCCCCTTAAGGAACCATGTTCCTGATCAAACCGGACTCATAAATAATTACATCGGTTACACAACCAAATGCTTATCCAGACGTCTTACGTTACACCTATCTGATCACAGCTCCATTAGAACCCATTTAAACACACACACAAATTTACCAGACTCCATTAGAAATATACTAGTAGAAAACACAAATATATCAACTGCATCCACCTGTAAAAACGATTAAAAATAATGGAAGCTTTAATAATAAAAAAGAAAAAGCCAACTCTTAACAATATTAACTACGAACAAAGCCACAATGTGCTAACCGTATTCGGAAATTAAAAACACTAAGACATACACGTAATGCACACACTCAATTAAGCTGAAAAATCAAATCATCCTTGATAATGTCCAAAGGTATAGCCAAAAGCGCTCGGAAACATAAAACATTTGGACAGTTCTTACACACCCTTTGTCCTGTAAAGAAAACTCTTGTTCGAACACAAGAAAAATTAAATAAAAAGCTCAATCATAGTATCTTGTCTGTCATTTTTTATGAAATATGCATATATATATAATATATATATATATGTGTGTGTGTGTGTGTGCACATGTATGTGTAAGGGGGTCACTGAGTAAGCGAGAATATGAGAAAAACTATTAAGAATAGAACAGAATAAAAGTAGGACAATTAAGACAGAAGATAATGATTGACATTGCATTTAAATTTTTGAAGATCAAAATTGCCTGGGAAGCAAGAAGCTGGAATAGAGATCCAGAAACTGTTAGCATAGAACTTATGGTTACATCTAGACATTTTTAACTGTAAAATGATGAGACCTTGCTGCCAATCTAGTACTGCATTTAAATTCATAAAGTCTAGGTACCAAAGAAGTAAGCTCATCTGAACAATTGCCATGAAAATATTTATATAAAAGGCAGAGGGAAGCTACGTTATGGCGGTGGGAAAGGGACTGAAGCCAAGATGCTAGGTCAGGACCAATAACATTGCAGATTCTTTGGGTTTTATCAAGAATCTCTAAATATATAGCAGAGGCACCAGACTAGATGTAGCAGCAACATTCAAAGCAAAGAAGAATGGTAGACTTATAAATATGTAAGATAGATTCTGGTGAGAAAAATTGTCCAGCATGACATAGTGAACCAACTTTCTTATCTCCAGACTTAGTAATTGATTCAATATCATCTTTTCACTTCAAGTCAGCTGAAACCATTAGTCTAAGAAGGTGCAATGAATCACTCTCCTGGGGGTTAGCATTAGCCATACTGATGGAAGGTAAAAAGAGTTCTTTCAGGTGAGTCAAGAGATCAGTTTTGTTTTTGAGGTGATAAAAACAAAAAGTGACCTTGCCCCATTCAACAACAGATTGTGGGTCATTTTTGAGATCAGCTGCTGCTAATTTGACCGTATCAAGCCAATCAGATTTACTATGAAGACAGGTGTAAATGTTTGTAATCAGCATAGGCACCAATTGAGAACTGATGACATCAGGAAGGTCATTTATGAAAATTGAAAACAATGTAAGTCTAAAAATTAAAACCCCGGGGACGATCTGCATTTACAGGGGGCCGACACTATTTTTCAGACACTTTATTTCTTCAAGTTTTAGGTAGCACAGGCAGTCTGTACTGTTTTAGTGTAATGGCAATAACATTTAAAAACTGTTTCAATACTACAAATGGAAAAGCAGAATTCAAATTAGAAGTATTTTTATTTTTTTACAAATTTTCACATTACACAGGCGACAGTATTTTTCGGACATTGCAGAAACAATGCTAATAGTTTATGGCAGCACCCTTTTTTTCAATGACTTCTATCTTCATAATGTTCGTACATATTGATAATAACGTCTCTTCGTGTTTCTAGCAGTCTATTTTTAGCATCTGTTATGCGCTGCCACAGTTCATCCTCTCTGGTTATTTCTGGCCCGTCGTAAACAAGCTCTGCAAGCATTTCTCATATGTTTTCAATTAAATTTAAGTCTGGACTTCTTGCAGGCCATTCCAGAGTAGTTATATTTGCTTCACACATCCAATTTTTCACTGATTTGGCCACATGGATGCTGCAGTTATCTTGCTGCAAAATAAAATTTCTTCCCATTTCTTTTTCTATGAGTGGTAGGGCTCTCTTTTCCAAAAGTTCTCTGTAGCTCAAGCTATTTTGACGTCCTTTTAACCACTCGAGCCACAAGTTTCCATTCGGAAATACCATACCCCAAACCATGACTCCTCCTCCTCCTATCTATCTCTTGTTGATAATAACAGGTTCACCTTTTCTCGACCATGTACACCACCCGTCAGGTCCATCGAACTTAAAATGTTTTTCATCAGTAAATATCACTTTTTTGAAGTCGACATGGTTTGTTATCCATCTTTTGGCACTTTCCAGCCTTGCCTCCTTCTGTTTTCTCGTTAGTGTAATTCTTTTCTTGATTTTAGCATACTTAAGTCCAATTTCGTATAGCTTTCTTTGTACAGTTCGAACACTGACGTCAAGTTCACACTTCTCCTTTACTTTCTTCGCTGTCACCTTTTCTCCAGATGATAACAACCTTGTAATACTCCTCTTCATTCTTCTTTCTCTTGGAAATAGTTTTTTTCCGTCTTCTCTTCTTCTGCTCATAGTCTGTACTTAGCATGTATTCAACTGTTGACTTCGGTAGCTTCATCTCAGCGGCGATCTTTCGGATGCTGAGCCCGTCTTCTCTCTTTTGGATCAAACTGATGACTTCTTTTGAATGCATTCTTCTTCAGGATTTTAGTACGTTTTCGCAGTAAATGGTAAAGATACTCAAATGTAATGGTCAGGGTACAATTTACCTGCAGAAAATTTGCATATTGTAGATGTTTGACGACTAAATCATTAAAAAAAACGGAATTTGTGTCATGTCCGAAAATAGTGTCGCCTAAGTTGAAGTAAAAATAAAGAAAACATGAAACCAAAGACAAACCCATCAATCAATGTTCATACCATTAATGGACAGTTACTGCTGAACTACCTACTCATCAACACAAAAGCTCTCGGCAGCAAAAAACACCTTTAAGCACAATTTTCAAAGTGTCCCAAAAATAGTGTCGGCTCCCTGTATGCAAAAAGATGTAGAAGAACAACCATTCAAGATAACTTTCATTTTGCAATTTGATAAGAAAGACTGAATCAGTTCAAAAATTTGTCCAGAAATACCATAGCCTTTCAACTTGTGAAGAAGACCAGTATGCCAAACCCTGTCAAATGTCTTTCGAGATATCCAAAACAACTGCTCAAGCTTCACCGTTCTTATCTCAAGCTTGATAGGTTCTTTCAGTAATAATCATTAACACATCAGCAGTTGACCTAGAGAAGTGAAAGCCATATTGTTTATCTGAAAGAAGACACCACGATGTGAGATGCTTAACCAATTCAGAGTTAATTAAAGTCTCTAGCACTTTGCCAAAATATGGTAGAATGCTGATACTTAGTCTGAATTCTTAAAGATTGGAACTATAGAAGAGGATTTCCAACAAACAGAAAAGCAAGAAGCAGCAAGGCATTTATTGTAGCATTTAGAGAGAACAGGAGCCAGTTCAGGAGCACATTTCTTAAAGACTATTGCAGGTATACCATCAAGACCACATGCTTTGTGGGGGGATACAGTTTAGAGGGGATAACAGAAGCCATGAATGGAGATATATGCATACCACTTAACAGAGACTCAGTTCTGAGTGGGAAATCAGGCAAAGATACTCCGGATGATTCAATAGTAGAATTGGAAGAGAATTTACAAGCAAAACATTCTGCTTTATCAGTATAAAATATTAACACCTCAGATTGAGTGAAAAGAGGAGGGATAGAAGACTATTTAACACACTATTGCAGAGCCATGAACCACACTTGTTAGAGGCTATATGGTACCTCATTGCAGTAAACAAAAAAAAAAGGGGTGATAAGAGGGAGGTCAGAAAGTGCAGTGTGCTGTTCGCCGGCAGACCAGCTATTCTTACTTTGTTGTCAGTCGCCTCAAGGAAATGGATTGCGTGACTCCCTTTCTCAGCCGTTACACCGGGCAGTCGTGAAACAGGCACCAACTCGGCCGCGCATACTTCGACTTCTTCTTTGTCTGTCTGTTAATTTGTACGTCCAACTCTCTTGCATGCAGTCCGCCAAATGACACCCGACCTGAGTCGTCCTGCTGGCACCTTGCTTTTTATGCCAGTCTGATACGGCCAAAATTTGCATGTGTGCAAATATTGTATCGTTTTGGTCGAGATAGGCACACATAAATTGTGTCTTCAATAGCGGCCATATTTCTTTTTGTCATTACTTTGGAGGCAAGACACGTTCGCGCTCGTTTTGAACTCTGAGGTAAGTCATGTGTTTCGTCACACTCATAAAAAAAGACTTCGCCTCTTTGAGGGCACGTTTACAATTAGTTTGAGCAGTCACAAATGGACATCTGTTGTGATTGGAATTATCATACTGGCACACCTGGAAAAAATGATTCCTGTGGGTTATAGCGGCTGAACTGGCCAGTGTAAACGAAGGAGAAGATTGTGGCTTCACCTGATATTTGTAAGAAGGTACAAAAGTATCAATGCCAGCTTTAACACAAGAAGAAACATCTGTGGCACGATTCTTAATCGGAAGTTTAAGAATATCAATCCAAGGGGTGTCTTGGAGAAAGTCACAGAATGGATTCCAATCAGTCTGCTGGTAACAGAAAGAAATCTTGTAACTAGGAGGTTCCTTTCTAATAGACGACCAAAAAGATATTGTCCTAAATTTTTACGATTACCGAGTAAAAAAGGCACTTGTATTCATATTCAAGTAATTTTTACAGATATGTACCCCTATAGAAAAAAATTAGTAAAATTTCTGGCTGTCAGTCAAACCGCCAACTTATTAAAGCTAAGATAAATAGTCATAATACGTCTAAATTATTTAATCAAACTTTCTTGATATCTATCTGTGTGTGTATTTGGGCAGCAATCCTTTTCTAATAAGTGTTTGATTAAAAATAAAAAGGTATTTCTCTTAAGTTTTCAAATGTGTATTTCTTGTGTGTGAACTCGAGATTTCTTTGTGGAGGTGGGGGGTCTTATTGAATGTAATTGTCATCTCAATGAATGCTTGTTTCAATCATCTTCCACTAATCCAGTAGCTATTTTTAAGAATTTCACTTGTGCTGTTTGAAAGGGTGTGTAAGTTGCTGAGATGTAGACATATTTTTAATTCTCAAACATGGCCAGTACATTATTGCCATGTTCATGTTCTATATAAATTTTTACATGTAGTAGCGGAGTATCATTAGTTTTTATAGTAAGGGGTTGAGAATTTTACACTGCTTCAGAGTCTACAGTTCTTCCGTTTATCCCTGACCCCGTGTCATGTTTTTTTGGGAGAAAGCTACAGTTTTTATTGTTGAAATAAAGTTGATTGGGGGGGGGGTACGCCATTATACTGAAATTTTAACAAATCTAATTTTCAGTTAATTTTCTTTATCAATCTATTGATAAAATTTGGGGATTTCAACCCAGGTCACAAATGTCCAACAGAAGAAGAGTGTTGTGGGGGAGACACTTTATTTAAGTTTTTAAGAGGATTATTAGTGGAGATGAGAAAAGATTTAAATTTTAAAAGAAAGTTCTTGTTCCTATTTGGAATATGAATTCTATTTTATGAAAATATTAAAGATTTCTTCCAAATTATTTTGCCTTAAATGAAAAAAAAATTTGTAATTTTCTTTTCTTTTTTTTTTTTTTTAATTTGAACTTTTTTCTCTTTCAGAATTGCCCAAAGTATTTTTTGGAAATTACATCAAAATGGCTTTATTTCAGAAAACACAGTCGACCAACTGAAATGTGAAAAATGTGACAAGTGAGTTTTTTTTTAAATTGCTAACAATGTTTATTTAAATCTTGTTGCCTCATACATGGGGATCGGGGGTAAGAATTATTTTGAATATGCAATAAATGACAGGATCTGGCACTTTTGCTGGGAAAGTTTGAAAATAATATGCTCAAGCCCTGGAGCGGGGGCTATTCCACCAGGCAGTAACTCTCTTTCGGGAAGGGGCTGTGGTCATTACTCAGTGCCTGAGATGTCCCCAAAAAGAGGAATTCCCAAGGGGGCTTGGGCAATTTTTGCATGGTATTACCATTAGACTTACTTTAAACCTTGACCTTGTGTCAGATTTGGTAGCGATATGGGTGTGCTGAAAAATGCACTTAATAAAAGAGGCTGTGAGAAAGTCATTTAAAAGGTAAAAAAATGTGCAAAATTAATAAATGTAATAGGTTTTAATAAGCTTAGTGGGTGGTGGGGGTCAGAAAAAATGCCCAACCCCTTCATTGGGCACCCGTGACTATTTCTTTTTACTCACTCTAGGGCTTTTTTTTTGTCTGTCTCCAATCCATCATGTCATAATACTTCACTCACCAGCTAAAGCCTTCAGTACATAGCCTTTTATCTATAATACCTGTTGATCCTGTGAGATGTGTGTTACATCGACACCCCCTACTCCCCATGGGATGGTCTTGGTGACAGCGTCGATTCTCTCATATGTTGTATCTTCTCTCACTCTCTCGTATTCTCCCAGCTGGTGATTGCTAGTTGTTTTGATTCAAGATGGAAAGAACTTCCACACGGGGAATTTTGACTTGGTTAGTTTATTAACATTGACATATACATCTTCTATTTATCCAGTGGGGTTGCTCTCCCTCCACTGAGGAGACATTTCAGACGTGAAAGAAACACGTCTACATTGTTTGATGGTTTAGACTTGACTCCCTGAAAACCCTTCCTCTCGCTATCATTCTCATGCTCGTTCAGCTGATCAAAATCGACTTCCTTCTTTTGTTCTCTATCTGACCCCTAAGGTCAATCTCAGGAAGTCCGAGCAGAGATACCCTTCCTCTAAAAAATTATATCTGCTAAACTATTATTTAGCATCTGAAGTGTACTGAAAAAGTGATTTTTGCTCAATTACTGATGGTTGCATTCATTTTTTGTTTCTTTGGCATAAAATGTTGAGCCAATGCTGTATGGCTAAAGGCAAGCTTAAAAGCAGTTCTTTCTCAACCATGTCATCCTTATAGCCTATTTTTGGTGTCAAAGAAAATTTCTGACCCATATAAACACAAATAGAAATTCTGTGTAACAGGAAATACATTTTATTTACAAAAGCAAAATGGAGTAGAAAATCTAAGTACTGACTAATGACAGATCTGGCTAAAAATGGAGTTGCCATCTTTGGGCGGGAACTGGCCAGACTTCACTTTTCAGTCTTGATAGTTCAAAAGCGTCTCTGAGTCCCCCTGTTGGGGGAGAATTATTTTCCACCTTCCAACCTCTGTCTCTCACAGACGGGATGTCGCAAGTCTCTCACAGACGGGATGTCGCAAGTCTCTCACTGCTCTATAGCTACTACCATGGAAAGTGCTCGGACGAACTACATTCCTTGGTTCCACTAGGTCTGACCTTCACGGCTAGGACTCATCATGCCACTTACATAGTAGCAAACCACCCTCATTCCCTCCGTATTCCATTGGTGAGAAGTAAGTTCCACTCAAACAACTTCTTTCCATGAACCGTAGCACTTCTGAATTCAGAACCACTGCTTTGGAGAACAGGCTCCCAAGAGGATGTTTCCCTAATCTTAACCTGTTCAAGTCTAGAGTTAACTGTTATCTTTCCCTCTGCTCCATATAAACTCCCACTTAATGTATCCCTCTACCTCAAGTGGCCACCGGGCCTTATGCAGGGTGAACCATTCTATAAAAAACTAAAAACTACAATAAAACTTTGTTATATTTTAGGTTGTTGGTATGAATGAAAATAAGACGTATTTTTAACACATAATAAAATGAATTTTATTCATTTACTGCCTGAGAACAGCGAGTATTTGTTTGGATTTAAACCATGAGTTCCACATGCATTTTGGCTTATCACCATGTTGAATTCAGAAGTGTCGCGGTTCAACTAGTGGGCAAGGGCCGTAACTAAATTGTATTTTGAGTTATCATCCTTTATTAGTGGATGTAATTTAATGTCCCCTAACGCTTTCAAAATCGATTGGAGGAATGAAATTTAAATTCAATTTGAAACCTATCAGGCAATAAAATCTAAAACAGGCATAACCTGTAAATAAAAAAAAAAGTTTGATAAATTATAAATAATTGTGGAAACGTAGATTAATAATCCTGATAAAGTAATGCTTTCAAAAATTAAAATAACATTTTTGTTAATTAATTCTCTCATATTGTAACTCAATAGCTCACATTAAATGCATTAAAAATGTTTTTCCCAAATAAATGAACACAAAGAGGTGTTGATATGCCGCTAAACAAAATCAACCAAATAAACAACCAACATGAAAGAATTCTTTCATGACATTAATCCACATAATATCCTACAATTTCTTAAAGAAATCAAATTGTATTACAAAATATAACTTCAACAAAACCACAACATAAAACACACATATCACCGTCTCTAGTAATTTTGTCCACACAAACATGTATATGCACAAAAGCGGAGTATCATTTACCATGTATTCAATTGTGAAAGCAGAATAATATAGATCATATTTTTCTTACTTCAAAGCTCCCAAGAAAATTAAATTTTGGCATTAAATGACCCATATAGGAGTTGATATGCCGTTAAATCAAATCTGGGTAGTGTCGGAAGAGTTTACTAACACAATTGAACATTACAGTTAATTTTCTTCTGTCAATTAATTCCTTCTTTTAAAAAAATATTTCCTCCCTATTAAGTCACCTCACTTTTCTTTGTTTCTGACAGATTTTTGGCTGACCGTTTTGTCGAAGGTGTTTGTCCCCTTTGCAGCTTTGAGGATGCTCGTGGCGATCAATGTGATAAGTGTGGGAAACTCATAAATGCAGTGGAATTGGTAAAGCCTCGATGTAAGACGTGTTTGAATACACCTATTCTAAAGTCCTCACGGCATCTTTTCTTGGATTTACCTGAGGTTAGTTTTCTTTTCTTTTGTATTTACAAGGCACAGGTTGAGATTTTGGAAATAATTTAGCACTCGTCAATGGACACTTTGTGTCTTTTTATTAGCAGCTTCCATATATTAGTGGATATGAGAGCCACTTAGACAAATGACAGCAAGTCTTCAGTAGCAGCAGCTGTAAGAAAAGAGAAAAAGCTTCAGGGAGTGAAGTCAAACAGGCAGGTTAGGTTTAAGACTCCAAGTTCTCCACTCAGGATTGTCCCATGGAACAATAGCCTAGTTGATTTAAGTTTGTCAGTTTGTGAATTTTGTGACCAAGACTTGTGAGTTCAATCCTTGGGCAGTGTATACCTGGACTTGGTGGAAATGGGTTGTGCAATAACTGAGATGAGATATTCCTAGATATCTAAGAATCTGTGGAATGAGAAGAGTCTAACGTAGATTAAATAAAGGGTTCCGTTTAGAATTCTCTATAGGTTACCTGGAGTGATATACACCTGATGAAGGCCGGAGGACACAATGGCTGAAATGTTGGGATAGCAACAACAGAGGTGAAGACCATAGTCTGAATGTAAATAGTGTAAACAATGATAACTCCTCATCGCAGAAATTCATTCTCTGTAGGTTAGATAGATTGACATACACCTGATGAAGGCTGGAGAATACAACAGCTGAAACATTGTGATAACAACAACAAAGATTAGGACAATAGTCCGCCTGTAAATAGTGTAGATAAGTTTCTGCTAGAAAATGTACAAACATGACTCCTAGATATTTGGCCAGATGTCATCAAATTTGTGAACTTAATTAAACAGAAAAATGTTCCCAGACCAACTCCCTCTTTGCGGTGCTGTCAAATGTGAATGACGTTTTTATTCCTAGTGAAACTGCAGATTTTCGTGTCTGTTTCGAAAGACATTGAACCGTTTCTGATAAAATATCAGTGCGATAAACCATTGCTTCCTTTCCTTTCAGATGATCTTTTTAACCTGATCATGAAACTGTTAAGAAGATTTGTAAAGGAAGAGCACACTAAAAAGATAATTACATTTTCCAAACTGAATGAATTTGTAAGAGTTTTGTTAAACCAAAACATGCATGAAGGTGCTGCACAGATCGAGTGTGGATTTCTAGCAGATCGGGCTATGCAAAATTTCTCCAAAAAGGAAATGTCAACAAGACATCTGTTTGCATGCAGAATTGTAACAAAGATCATTGAGAAACTTCTGGAAAATTCTTCCCTTAGATATCCTCTTGTAAGTTCACTTGTATGGTTGAACCCTGGCTCCATTTGGGAAAAAGAATTTGTCACAGAAGACAGTCTAAAAAGATCTCTTTCCACATGATGGACAGAAAACAAGTCAGCAAGTCTGACTGTGATGACATCATCAGTCAGTACAAAGGACTGAAACTGGTGCGTGTGTGTCACACACACACACACACACAGTGAATGGTCATCAATTTCAAAACACTAACTTTGTGATTTATCTTTTAATAGTTTGACTGTTAAGTCCTGGAAAAGTCCATGAATTTTTTTTTTACACAGATCTCTGGGAACCTTGGTTTAATTGAAGCGATAAAAAAAGGAAATTTTGGAACCAAAAAAGAATAACAAAAAGATTGGTAACAAAAATGAACATTACCTTAAAGTGGTTATGTTGAAATGCAACATGATTAACAAAAAAAGCAACTAAACTAGTTTATTGGTGCTCTCTCATCAGAGCTCAATCGAGGATGAGAAATATACACAACAACTAAAATGAACTCCTAAAACCAATATACATATAACATTTACAGGCTAATTAACTTGAAGCCTATCAATTTCTCTTCTGCTCAGAGAAGGCTGGTAGGACTTAATGTAAATAGATTCCAACGCCTTTAAATGAAATTCAGAATTGACCTTCCCTAGTAATGTGAACATGTCTCGGGTGTAAGATTTGGTACATTGCTGCTTTTTTAATCAAATGTTCATCTATTGACAAACCAGTTGCATTCATATGCCTATGCAAATTGCCCTCCTTTCTCTTGCAAATATAAATAGGTAATTACACATACACACAATTAGAAAAAAAAAACTCATTATGGGGGGGGGTGACCAATTGATGAAAAACAATGTTTTAGAAAAATCTTCTGCTTTCTTTGGCAATTATTTGAATTCTTACAGTTGTCATTTTCCAGGCAGAAACAGGGAATACATGTGCAGTGTCTCAATTTGAGGTTAACACCAGAGCATAATCTCAGTTTCTTCATTTTGGTATTGAGTGCCTTGTTTAATGGCAGCAGACCTGAAGGTGCACCAGAATGGTGAAAGCTGCCTTCCAGAAAGTAAGTGAAGTATTAAGATGTAGGAATATTTCCTTAAAAACAAAGATACCAGTGCTTAACTGCTACAGAGACAGGAAGATGTGCAGAGCCATGATGGCCCATGATAGCAGAGCAGGGACAATGAGGGAGGGTAAAGAGGTAAATGTTATTTGTGCTACAAGACGGGAAGATGTGGACAGCTATAATTAACCATTATTTCATCCAAATGGATAGCAGAGCAGAGACAAGGAGGAGTGTTAAGGAGTCAAATATTACTTTTGAGCAACAAAGAATAGGAAGTTGTGGAGAGCCATGAAGAGAAGAGTTCCATTCATTTTCAGTTGATATAAAAATTTCCCAGCATATAAATGATGATAATAATGACGATAAATGTTGTAACCTAGGGAAGGTTACTGAATAGAATAATCAAACAAAGTTTAGTAACGAACGATAATACGTAGGACAAGAACAACACACATAAGATTCACCAGCGGCGCGTAGAAGAAGTAGTCAACTGCTAGAAGTGAGTCAAGTGAATTCCACACTGAATCTCCAACTGCAGACCAACATACAGTATTTACTATTGTATTTATGTGAATGGGGACATACCCATTATCGTCCTTTGGTATGCTACAACAACAATAATGATGATGATGATGGTCAAGAAATGTTTTCAATTATTCGGACTATTGTCCTCATCTTTGTCGCCATATTTATTACAACGTTTCGGCCGTTGTACACTCCGGCCTTCTTCAGGTGGTTGGAATGTCGAACTGAACGCTTTATTTTGCTCACTAGGGTAGACTGTTCTACCCCAGTAAGCGAAACATGGCACAGTGGATGAAGGCGTTGGTTAGATCCAGTGACAGGACCCAAAGAGTGAGTTCAATACCTGGTTAAGGCAGTGGAGAACTTTCAGAGGGAAAAATTAACAGGAGATAACTGATAACTGACATCCATTAAACATGGCACGTGGAACTAGAACAGTCTACCCCAGTGAGCGAAATAAAGCGTTCAGTTCGACATTCCAACCACCTGAAGAAGGCTGGAGCGTACAACGGCTGAGACGTAATAAATATGGCAACAAAGATGAGGACAATAGTTTGAATAATGTAAATAATGTACATAATACGTCATCTCAGAAATATAGACAAATATTGAATGTTTTCAATCTGTATTTTATTCATTAGTTGATCTGTGGGTAGTAAGGTAACATATGGCAGTAATATGTCTTGAAGTTTTGTAAAAAGCTTTATATTTACCGTAGGTAGGTAGGTACAAATAAATACATTCAGAGATTTTTGTGAAGGTTTACTTCCCACTTTTAATCTTTTTTATTTTTTTCTATTTTCCAGTTGGAATCGAATCTCAGTACACACCTGGAGAAAGTGTTTCCAGGTGGGATCTGGACAAATAATGCGAAAGTCATCACAAACTCATGGCTCAGAGACGGACTCAAACCTCGATGCATCAGCCGTGACCTCAAATGGGGGACACCTGTGCCTCTTGATGGTTTTACAGACAAGGTTGGTACCTTTATCTATTCAATGAAACCCTAACAAAGATGCAGAAATGTTTTCTTCTCTAAATATTTTGTGTTATCAAATTGTTTTTTAAAGATGAATTGAGCACACTTGAAAATGGCAGAAAAATATGTATGCGAAACATTCAACGGGGAGGGGACAATTTCGGACGACAAGAGCGGAGAGAACAATTTGTATAGTTTACTCGCAGCTGCCAACAAATTGCAATAAATGACAGCCACGGTGAAAGTGAAATGTATATTAAAAAGTTAATTAACGTTGCTTCATCAAAGACATTCAGACAACTTAAAACTATTAGTACTTGGTGTAAAAACAAGAGAAACGAGATGGAAAAAATACAAATCAAACATTACTAATGATTGACAATGCTTCATTGGAAGCATTCAGACAATTTAAAACTGTTACTACTCAGTGTAAAAACAAGAAAAATAAGACAAAAGAAATACTTTTGGAAAATTGTTAATGTTTCATCAAAGAAATTCTGATAATATTAAAAATTTTATTTTGTTGTCAATTTGAGTTTTTCCAAATGTACTTGTCTTCCTCAGTCCGCTGACTGACTTGTACTGTTTTTCAGGTCTTTTATGTCTGGTTCGATGCTCCAATTGGTTACATGTCTATCACAGCCAATTACACAGACAAATGGGAGAACTGGTGGCGGAATCCTGAGCAGGTAGCCTTTTTTTTTCTTTTAAGCTTTGACTTGTTTATTTGTTACAAATTGTGAATCTGAATTTCCAGTTGTCACTCTTATGAATTAGTCAGTTGGCATTCCCTGAAAATTCTTTGTGAAGATATTGGAAAGAACTTTTGTGTTTTTCTTTTCCTGAATCTGTGAGAAAGTTCAGGAATTCCTCTTTGCTTATCTTTTCAGGTTCCAGTTTTATTCAAGATTTGTATATTATCTCCCTTGCAATTGCGACACCTGGAGGCAGTGTCCTTATAACAACATTGCCAGATCCGCAAAAATGTGTTTAAAAAAAAAATTAAGATATTTACAAAAATCTTTATAGGGAGTGGAAGCGTTTATTTTATTTTCTTATTTTCTTTTAAGCAAATCACCCCAAGCAAGGCGGGAGTGGCACTAGCATGCAAGGGGTTACAGAGAGTGAGAGTGAGAGTAAAGAGGGGTGTTTGGGAAAAGGATAAAGAGAGGGACATGGATCAAGGTCAAGGCATCAGAAGATGTTGATTGACATTACATTTGAATATCTGAAGATTATAGCTATAAAGGAAGCAAGTGATAGGAAGGGAGTTCCACTGGGGGGAGGTGTGAGATAAGAAGCTGTTGGAGTAGAAGAGATGACTACATTTAGCCATTTTGACTGTGAAAGGGTGGGACCGAGATGTCAACCTAGTAGCATGCTTAAATCCATGCAGTTTGGGAACTAGTGAAAGTAGCTTGTCAAAGCAGTTACCATGAAAATACTTGTAGAAAAGATAGAGGGAAGCCACAGCACGTCTGTGAGAAAGTGACTGTAGATGAGATGCCAGATCAGGACCAATCATGTTGCATATCTGCCTCTGGATTTTGTCAAGAACCCCAAAATGAACAGCGGGAGCACCAGACCATATATGGCAGCAATATTCCATGCAAGGACGAATGGTTGATTTGTAGATTTGAAAGATGGACTCAGGCAAGAAAAATCTGGTGTGGCACAGAGAACCAAGTTTCCTTGCTGTAGATGAAGCAATAGATTCAATGTAGTTGTTCCACTTCAGGTCAGTGGACAGTGTGAGACCAGGCAGGTGTAGAGAAGCATTTTTGTGGAGTTGGGCATCAGTCGTGCTGATAAGAGGTAGGGTGGGTAAATGAGAGCAATTTCATTTTGGAGGCATTAAAGTTTACAAGTCATTTCTTGCCCCAGTCAACTACAGATTGGAGGTACTTTTCGAGACCTATGGCCAAGTTAGTTTTGTCAGCAATGCTGGATTTACTACTGAGGCAGGAGCAAATAGTAGTGTCGTCTGCATAGATGCCAACTTGGGAATTGATGACATCAGGAAGATTGTTGATGAAGATCAAAATCTGTGTAGGACCCAGGATAGAACTTTGGAGAAAACCAGCGTTCACATGAAAAGAACTGGAGAACTCATTTAGGACTATCTTCATTTCATGGTTTGACAGGAGTGATTTTATTAAGTCAAATAATCGTCCTATAATGCTGTATCCTTGAAGCTTATGCAGAAGGCCAGCATACCAGACCCTATCAAACGCTTTAGAGATCTCTAAAGCTACGGCTCAAGCTTCTTCTTTATTGTCAAGTGCTTGGTATATAAATTCAGTTATGGTCGTGAGCACATCAGCGGTAGACCGGGCAAATCGGAAACCATATTGCTTGTCTGAGAGCAGATCATGGGATGTAAGGTGCTTGACCACTTTGGTGTTGATTAAAGCCTCAAAGACTTTGGCAAAGAGTGGTAGGAGACTGATAGGAAAAAATGCATTTAAAATCTCTCCTCTGAAAACCTCATAATTAGATGGTCTTAACAATGCTTGCCGTAATTTTTTATGGTAAACTAATATTTTATTATAGGTTTTCTGTTACCCCCCCCCCCCACTCTGAATTACTACATATTAATTGTAAAAAAAAATATTTAAATACTCATGTGGAAACCTAAAAATAGCAACAATTTAACAATATGGTGTCATTTTTTGAGCCGATGAGTAAACTGATGTAAGATTTTACTGGATATGAAATGGGGATTGTCCTCATCTTTGTTGTTATTATCACAATGTTTTGGTTGTTGTACCCACTGACCTTCATCAGGTGCTTGTTGATCTGGGCAACTTTCAGTAAATTTCAAACTAAATCCTTTATTAAATCTACAGTGATGGATTGTTCTTGTTTCACTGTCTAGCGATATCTTGTCTTATTAATACTGTTCAGTTATTGCTTGCCCAGTTCCACTAAATTCAAGTACACACTACCCAGCCCAGGGATTGAACTCACCAAATTCATGAACTAACATTTTAGCAATAAAGATGAGGACAATAGCCAATAATGCAGATAATGATGACACTTTATTCCAGAAATTCAGACAGGAATTTGCTTTCTGTTTTTATTAAGTCATGAACTGATTGCTTCAGTATTAATTATTTACTAACCAAATCCCCATCTTATAAATATTTCTATTAATAATAATTTAAAAATAATTCAGCAGATGATGTTATTTATGGTAACCAAATTTTTGGCAATTACTTTATTCCGTTTCAGTCATTCACTACTCTGCATCTGAAAAATGGCAGCTCTAGCCATGGTCATCATCGCAAATATACATTTTGGCTAAGATCAAAGTGTAGTATCTGTTCTTATTAGCTTAATCTGATTCTCTCTCTGTCCACTTCTATCTTCATTTCTTTCATTTTCTTACTGAATTCAAGTGGTGTCTTTTCCCCTTCTTTCCATGCGATCCAAGTAGAATAGTCCATTATTTATGAGTTATTGGCAGGGCATAACGGTCATGTGAACTAACGCAGGGAGGGTTAAGCAAAATTATTATATGATTATTAGTATACTTGGTAATTTCACAGTTTTTGCTATTTGAATTTTTTGATGAATCATAACTCTTAAGTTAATGATTTGAATAAAAGCTCCTTTGTCAGTTTCATGCCTTCACAGTTTTTTTTTTCTTTTTTCAAATTACTGAACTTCAATTCATGCAGTCATTGACATATTTGATTCTGGTAAAATGTTTTTTTTTTTCCAGTTGTGTGTTCATTTGGTCTGAGAACTTCTATCAAGACCAGGTATTAAAGCAATAATAGCAGGCATATTAAAAGGACTTTAATAACAAAATGAGAAACAGTTCATAACAAAAAAAGATAGACTATTACTGATTATCACTTGAAGGTTTTGAAATCTGTATATATTAAGTCCAACCAACCATTTCTCTGTAAGCCCTCAATGTTGTATTTTTTGTTTGTTTATAACATTAGTCTGGTGTTGTGTATTTTTTTTTATCCTTGATTTTTGCTTGGATTAGAGAGGGTTGATTAAACTGGTTTAGCTGTATTACCAATTTAAGGAAACATATATTTTTGGTACCGCTCTTTTTTATTGTTTTTTTTTTGTTTTTGTCATTTTACCCCAAGCAAGGTGATAAAACCACTAAACAGGCAAGTAGGTACTGGAAAGAGTTCGTCTGAAATAGAATAAGAAGACTTTAGTGAGGACAATAAAAGAACAGGATTCAGGAAGACAGAAGATGGCAATTTACACTGAATTTAAATATTTGAAGATTGTAGATGGCAGAGAAGCAAGAAACTGGAAGAGAGTTCCACAGGCAAGAAGTGTAAGAGAAGAAAGTATTAGAATAGAACTTAGTTACATCTAGCTAATTCAATAATAAAACGATGAGACCTAATTGCCAATCTAGTAGTTGCTTAAATTCATGTGGTTGAGGTACCAAGGAGAAAAGCTCATGAAAACAAATATTTATTGAAAAACAAGAAGCCACATCATGATGGAGGGAAAGGAACAGAAGTTGAGATGACAGGTCATGACTGTTTATTTTGCAGATCCTTCTTTTGATTTTGTTGAGAATCTTGAGAGATATAGCAGGAGCACCGGACTAGATATGGCAGTAATATTCAATGGATGGATGAATGGTAGATTTATAAATGTGCAAGATGGATTCTGATGGGAAAAATTGCCTGGCACGACAGTGAACCAACTCTCCAAGCTGCGGACCTAGCAATTGATTCAATTTTAATCATTCCGCTTCATGTCAGCAGAAAATGTTAGCCCGGGGAGATGGGAGGGGTCACTCTCCTGGAGGTTAGCATCAGCCATGTTGAGCAAAGTCAAAAAAATGTTTCTCTGTGGTGATTAAATGGAAGCAGTTTTATTTAAAATTAATACGCCATTCCTTGCCCCAATTAACAACTGATTAGTGATCCTTTTCAAGAGCAGTTGCCAATTATAAATGGCCTTTTAATATATTTGCTTTTATTGCTCGAATAAAATTAGATAAGGCATATCGCAAGGGTGGAGAGCCTCTGTATGTTTGTAAAGAAACAAAATTTCTCATTTTTAGTTAAAGAACATGAGTCAAAAGAAACAATGCCTAAACATTATCTGCTTATTTCTTTGATATCAATGAACAAATTTCTTTGCAATAACTTTAAATAATAATACTTTTTTCATGTTTAGTTGTTATTTTTTAATTTATTTCTTTTTCAGGTGAAAATGTATAACTTTTTGGGTAAAGATAATGTTCCATTCCATAGTGTGATCTTTCCATGTACATTACTTGGCACAAAAGAAAACTACACAGTTGTTGATAGCGTTGTGGCCACAGGTAAGTGCCCTGCCTTTACCTGAGAACCTGAAATTTTCTTTTCTTCTCTCTCTCTTTTTTTTTTCATCCTTAAAAAAAGAAAAAAAAAAATTCTAGTTTTTCAGCTGAATTTTCTTTTCTTTTTAGAATACCTGAATTATGAAGATGGTAAATTCTCCAAGAGTCGAGGTATTGGTGTGTTTGGAGACAATGCCAAAGAAACGGGAATTCCTGCTGATATCTTCAGATTTTACCTTTTATATGTTCGTCCCGAATCACAAGTAAGAAATTATTTATTTTTTCTCTCTCTCTCGACGAGTGAAACGGCTAAATCAAATATGACAGATAATTTTACATCTGGTGTAAATGAAGCCATTTTGTGGTTTTCACCATAAAACAGACAAGTTTTGACATTGGGAATGCTACTTTGATTAAAAGAGAAAATAATTGACCGAGATGAAAATGTCTGGAAAGTGCCTTGATCGCTAGTTCAGCCACAATAAATTTGCGTTCAGGCTCTTACAGTATATCACCATTCTTGGTGGATTTTATATTGTCACAGTGCGGGAGAGTCAGGGTCAAAGGTGGTGGAGAGAAAAAGAATACAGATGATTTCGGCTAGATTGAGAAAAAAAAAAGTTCTTTCAAAAATTTTGAAACCACCTGCGTCTCTTTTTTTTGTGCCCCTGTGTAGACGTGGCAATGTCAGCAAAGCCCGGTCCGATGAAATCCTAACAGATGAAACGCGTCACAAAAAACCTTTCCAGTTTGTCATATTTTTCCGAAATATATATATATATGAAATAGACATAAGTCCAACAATTATTTTAATATATATATATATATATATATATATATATATATATATATATATATATATTTTTTTTTTCTTTTTTTTTTTTTTTTTTTTAAGCATATCACCCCAAGCAAGGCTGGAAGCCACTATCACGCAAGGGGTTAAAGAAGGGTTGGAGGAAGAGCAGATAGGAGTGGTAAAGGAGAGGATGTGGAGAAAGAGAAAGACAGTGGGTCGATCAAGGCAAGGGGGTTACAGAAGATTTGGAGCGAGTGCAGATAGGAATGAAAAATGAAAGGATGTGGAGAAGGGAAGTGGATAGATCAAGGCAACTGGAGATGTCGATTGACGCTACACTTAAACCGTTGGAGATTGTATTTGTCAGGGAAACAGTAATAGGGAAGGGAGTTCCATAGGCGAGATGTGAGAGACATGAAGCTATTGGAGTAGAAGAGACGTCTGCATCTAACAGTTTCCACGGTGTAGGGGTGGGAGCAGGATGCCAGCCTCGTAGGACGTTTAAATTCACGAGGCCTAGGGACTAGCGAAAGCAGCTCCTCGGAGCAATTACTGTGAAAGTACTTGTAAAAAAGGTAGAGCGATGCAACATCGCATCTGTGAGAGAGCGACTGCAGACGAGATTTTCTGTTTATACATTCTTTTCATAGATACAAATATTTAAGTAAATGCTCTGCTTTATAATAAACAGTATTAATTTCATAATATATTACGTCATTTGTTTACGTTAAGATACACATTGAGCAGATATGAACGTCCAAGAGAAATCATGGGAAATTTGTTGTTTAAAAACAGTAATTTAACCTTGCTAACCAGATACTTCCTCTGTAACTAAATGGTATAGCATGTCGGGTTATATGATGGTTCTGTGTAGGATACAGGTTTGATTCCTGTTAGAGGACACATATTTTCTATGGAATTTCTCTGACATTCAGGCCGGTAAATGTTGTTAATACTGTTTATTATAAACAGAGCATTTACTTAAATATTTGTATGTATAAAAATAACATATAAACAGAAAATATATTAAAATATATATGACATACTTTGATCTCTTGGCCACAGAGTGTGTCGATGACCAAGCAAAGTTTAAGGGTATTATTCAACTTTGCTTAGTCAACAATATACATGTAGATTATGAGGATATATAGGATAGATAACGGTTGACCCTAGACTTGAAGAGGTTAAGATTGTAGAGATTGGGGAAACATCCTTTTGGGAGTCTGTTCCATAAAGATGCAGTTTTTAGGAAGAAGCTGTCCAAATGGGACTTCCTGCGAGAATATAATATGTTGATTTGATCCTGTGTATGTGGTGTGGCGGATCCTGTCTCTGTTTCTTTTTTTTTCTTATCAGTGAAAATAATAGCAAGTCGTAGATCAAGAAGACCCAAAGAAAAAAAAAATGTGCCTTCGACTGGAATCGAACCTGCATCTTCATGAGGAAACTTGCTCCTCTATCAAAAGTGTGCAATTACCAATTTAGCTAGGGGAGACCCTTGGCTATAGGTTTGATTTCCTCTTGGAGGCACACTTTTCTTTAGTTTGTCTTCATCTACAACTGTTGTTTAATTTCACAGTTTTAAAAAAAAAAATGGATAGCAACTCTAATCTGAACTTTGTGTATCTGCTGAAGATAACATTTATAGTAATAAGAGATCATGTCAAATAAACAAATCTTACATTTAAAAATCATATATATATATATATATATATATATATATATATATATATATATATATAGGTTGACCCCCCCCCCCAAAAAAAAAAATTGGCATCATTTTGTAGTTTAATAACCTAGCCAGTTCTTGCTCAAATTTATGTCAAATTTTAATGAAATGTATAAAAACTAAGTTGACTGGGCAAGCTTATCTCAATGATAATTTCCCAGGAAGATGGCTTTGGGTGGTGCCAGTGGTAATGACAATATGCTGCTGAAATGGCCACCACATTCAACTAATTTGATACTTTGTCATTTTTTTCTAAGGGATTATGCAAAAGGATAGGCCTATATCCTTCCTCCTCCTCCAAGCCCAGAGGGAATTAAGTAGATAATCACTGAGGTACTAGTCATGCTACAGAATTTGAGGCAGGAGTTGGACTACCGACCTGACATGGGTCGTGTTGCAGGTGGTGTGCATATTGAACATTTGTGAAATCAGTTATAAAATTGACATCCGTTTGTCATTCCTTTGTCATCTGTTTGTCATCAAAATCACACAAAAATACCTTGAAATACTAAAGAGTAAATTTATTCAATAAAATCACCATTGGCTTCGACCATGGACTGCAACTCTCCTGGACAGTCTCCAAGTTGTTGAATGCTGCCATAATCCTTGCCTTCAGTTCATCTTTGGTTTTACAAGGAGTTTTTGTTGGTATCACTAAACTGTACCCCACACACAATAACTGCGGAGCTTGCAGTCTGGATAGTTAGGTGGCCAGATGTAAGGGGTGATGTGATTGCAGAAATTGTCTGACAGCCATGACTATGTTCTCCTGCTTGTGTGGCATGGTGCAGAGTCCTGTTGCCAGACATAAGGTCATCCAGTAGCCACCCTCTTGACCCAGAGCAGCACTATCTCCAGGCACTTGATGTCAGCCTCCATGCTGAGTCTGAGGCCCTCACTAACAAATTTTGGGAGTTCTTTTCTTATCAGAATGATCAGAGTGCTGTACCTTCTTAATCACCATTAGACTCATCCAACTCTTTCCAAATCCTTTGCACTGTCCTCAGATTGATACCCAAAATAACTCTCTGAAATGCTCATCTTGGAGCTTCTGGCACAAATGCCAAGCAGGACAGCAGGCCATTTCCAAATTTCTGGTGGAGTGAATTGCGTCATGGTGCTTTTTTTCTCACAGACGGTGCCCAACTGACACGTCTATACTGTGCAGTCAACAAAATTATAAATAAACAATATGCTTGTGTGAAATTAAAAATATGAAATGGCAACAATTTACCCATTGAATTCTTTACTTTTTTTCTCTATAAAATGACAATTATTAGTGTCTATAAAATTTACTCTTTCGATGATTTAAAAAAACAAAAACAAAAAAAAACATAAAAATTTTCATTATTTTTTCTCCAAAGCCTTTTTAAAAAAATTAATCTGATGAAGAAGAACGGAAAATCTTAGTTTTTAAATTTTTTATTTTTTAGGACACTGCATTTTCATGGGACGATTTCCAATTGAAAAACAACAGTGAATTATTGAATAATATTGGAAACTTTATTAACAGGTAGCTTCTTTTTCTTTCTTTTTTTTCTTTTTTTCTTTTTTTTTCTTTTTTTCTTTTTCTCTTTTTTTTCTCTTTTTTCTCTTTTTTCTCTTTTTTCTCTTTTTTCTTTTTTCTCTTTTTTCTTTTTTCTTTTTTTCTTTTTTCCTTTTTCTCTTTTTTCATTTTTCTTTTTTTTCATTTTTCTTTTTTTTCATTTTTCTTTTTTTTCATTTTTCTTTTTTTTCATTTTTCTTTTTTTTCATTTTTCTTTTTTTCATTTTTCTTTTTTTTCATTTTTCTTTTTTTCATTTTTCTTTTTTTCATTTTTCTTTTTTTTCATTTTTCTTTTTTTTCATTTTTCTTTTTTTTCATTTTTCTTTTTTTTCATTTTTCTTTTTTTTCACTTTTTTCTTTTTTTTCATTTTTTTCTTTTTTTTCATTTTTTTCTTTTTTTTTCATTTTTTTCTTTTTTTTCATTTTTTTCTTTTTTTTCATTTTTTTTCTTTTTTTTCATTTTTTTTCTTTTTTTTCTCTTCTTTCTTTTCTCTTCTTTCTTTTCTCTTCTTTCTTTTCTCTTCTTTCTTTTCTCTTCTTTCTTTTCTCTTCTTTCTTTTCTCTTTTTTTTTTCATTTTTTCTTTTCTCCTCTTTCTTTTCTCTTCTTTCTTTTCTCTTTCTTTTCTCTTCTTACTTTTCTCTTTTTTTTTTCTCTTTTTTCTTTTTTTTTGTTTTTTGTTTTTTTTCTTCTGTTTTTTTTTTTTTTTCTGTTTTGATTGATTTTAATTTTAAACTTAATTTTTTAAATATTACTACATTTTACACTTTTTATTTATTAATCAAATAACTTTTCATGGTATGAATGCATTTTGCAATCCATTGTTGGGACTCTCTTCATGTGCTGCAATCAGAGTAGCAGTAGTGAGTGTATCTAGGACAAGATAACCTGACGAAGCCCATCCCTCTTCTGTGTGGTTCTTTTAATTCAGTTTTGTCCTTTTCCTAAACATGTTTATTTATCAAAGCAAAATTACTTTTCCTGTCCTAATATTTCAACCATCGCTGTGAAAGGAAGAACAAAGATTGATTCATTGCTCTCATCTGGAGTTTAAACTTTTCCTTGATTCTGTTTTTAGTTAACCATTACATTAACAGCATTGCCATAAAATTAATTCAGTGTTTCTTAAAATCTTATATAGCAATAAATAATTTTTAATTCAATTCCATTTACTTTTAAAAAATGTATATTTTTATTTTCTGCTCAACATTTTTTTTTTTGTGACTTGAGCTGTCATCTTTGGATTGAATTTCAATTCATCTAACCATGCCTCATTCATCTTTTGGGCCTGGATCGAGACTGCTGAACAATGATTCAGCTCTTGGACTTGGATCAAGAATGCTGAACCCAATCATGTCAAATGGGAAGGCTCTAGAATGGATCAGCCAAAATGCTGTAAGAGTAACAAAGAGTTTAGTCATCTGATCAATTCCTGCTTACGGACATTCTGATGCTAATAATTTTTCTGTAAGATCTGAATTTATGAAAACCATATGGGTCTCTTAATGTTTTGACCTTGTGCCAGATTAGGCTAAACAAAAAAGATATTTAAATAGTGTGTATCAGAGCAGTTTAGGTTCACCAGCAAAATTTGTCTTTGAGCACCTAATTAATAAGTCCCTATGCCAGCCGCCTTTGCTCTTACTTATAAAACCTGTATTCTGAAAATGGTTAATGTCATACTTTCTTCCAATGTTGTTGATTTTTTTTCTTGGATTTATTCTGCAAGAGTTTATGGCTGATTCCTTTTCTTTTCCTTTTTTGGTAGAGCCTTGACATTTGTGAGTAACAGCTTTGAACAAACAATTCAACCAATGAAACTTGACAAAGGAGATGAAGTTCTTATTGCCCAAGTCAATAAACAATTACATTGTTACATTAACAACATGGAAAATGCCAAGTCAGTATTTTTCTTTCTTTTCTTCTTTTTTTCATCGCTGTTTTCTTTCTTACCTTCTCTCCCTAATATCTCTGTTATCTTTTTCTTTTTTAAAGCAAAATATTATATATATATATATATATATCTTGTATTGTTCTCGCTCCTTAATAATATTTCTCTTTTTTTCTTATTCTTTCACACTCAGTAACCCCTTGTGTCTTAGTGGCTTTACTGCCTTGCATGGGGTGAAATGATTAAAGAAAATGTTCTGTTATACCAGTTTCTTTGGTAACTTCTTTGACAACATTCCCAATGTTTCTGGGATTATTAGTAAAACGTAACCTTTTTAACCCAGTAACCCCTTGCGTCTTAGTGGCTTTACTGCCTTGCATGGGGTGATATGATATATATATATATATATCCTTCAATAATCTTCTTCCGTTATTTTTGGTTTCTTTAGTGATCATTCCCAAACTTATGGGCTAACAATTGCATTTAACATGAAACCGTCTGTTGCCCTCCCTGGGTGTTGACTTCAATGTCCACTTTTATATTTACATATCCTCTATCCTTGATATTGAGCATTTTCACCCATAAATATATCTTATCTTAAAACTATATATCCAAGTATAGGATTGGTGCATACGGAATAAATTCCAATAACCAAAAATACTATTCTTAAAAGAGTGCTCAATACAGAGTAGCGCAAATATAATTT
The DNA here is from genome assembly GCA_964036315.1 of Acanthosepion esculentum. Classification (NCBI taxonomy): domain Eukaryota; kingdom Metazoa; phylum Mollusca; class Cephalopoda; order Sepiida; family Sepiidae; genus Acanthosepion; species Acanthosepion esculentum. Next base: position 6,812,050 of record OZ038513.1, on the reverse strand, counting down.
ATTCGAAAATTATAACATAAATATGTTATAAAATCACTACATTTCTACATTCAACACCATCACTTGATCAGACACCAGAAGCGTTGAAACAAAATGGCTATTTTTGTAGTGATTTTATAACATGTTTATGTTATAATTTTTGAATAAATTGTGTGTGTGTGTGTGTATATATATATATATATACACACACAGTTGGATAATGTGCAATATGAGAATGTATGAAAGAGAAACAGAAAAATTGTAATAACATAAGACAGATCCTTGTTGATAATACACTAATATAATGCAATCATACTTAGTAAATCAAGCTGTAAAAAAAAAAAAAAGAAAAAAGTTTTAGAACCTTTTCATATTAAATTAAAATCACCAGTAATTAAGAAAATCATTTATAATTTAGGGACATACAATTAAAAATGTATTTAAATATTCAGAACCCATGTAAACTATTAACTAGGTTGTCCATTAAGATGACCCTATTTGTCCCTATTAACTAGGTTGTCCATTAAGATGACCCTATTTGTCCCTATTAACTAGGTTGTCCATTAAGATGACCCTATTTGTCCCTATTAACTATGTTGTCCATTAAGATGACCCTATTTGTCCCTATTAACTATGTTGTCCATTAAGATGACCCTATTTGTCATCATGAGGATTTTAACAA
>OZ038513.1:6758889-6806389 GCA_964036315.1 Acanthosepion esculentum | reverse complement strand
CATACAATATTTAATTTTTTATATGTCCTCACTGTTTATACCCACCTGTGCTCTATCATGCATATTCAGTAAACTTTTGTAATTGTAACGCATTTTAACCTTTAGCACTTTGCATTATTAATATTACTCCCCTTTTCAAGGCCTCTCAATTGCAGTGTCCTTATTGTCAATTTCACTCAAAGCTGTTTCCTGTTGCCATAGCAGGATATGACAACACCACTATGAAATTCAAACAAATTTAAATTCGGGTATCGGTCACCTTCAGCGGCAGAATAAACTTTTCGTACAGAAAATGATGTCGCATACAGAGTAATAAAGGTTGGACAATTATATTTTGACAGTTGTAAAACATTTTCCTCTAGTTTCATTTGTAGATGTTTCCTAGAATTCTAAATTTGACGTACGTGTTTCAGGAGTCGTGCAGGCACCATAGTCAGCCTTTCTGCCAACATTGCTGCTCTCTTGTCTGTTCTGCTTGAACCTTTTATGCCAACCACCAGCAGAACGATCAAAGCTCAACTCAACATAGCTGATGAAACCTTTGTGATCCTTGACAACATTGCTACCTATGTAAAAGCGGGGCATAAAATTGGAAAAGTAAGTTCACTTCAAGATTTCTTGTCATTTTAAACTTTATATGAAATACGTGTGCATCTATTTTCGAATATTCCTGCACAATGTTCTTCAGGTTGGGAATTGCAGAAGGACGTGAAAGCAAAAAAACAACAACAACAAAAATACTTTTTAAAAAGAAATTAAAATTATAAATACAATAATTGTTTGATAAAAAATGTTTAAGTCAAAGCCATAAAAGTAGGTACCTCCACAAGATCACTAAAAAATCAGCATGTCGTGATGCTACAAAGCGTAAGGAAAACCTAGTTTTATCGTCAAAATCTTTCTGGTATTATTAAGAGGAAGGATCAAAATATTTTTTGAATATTTAATTAAATTTTTCACTTCTGTTTAAAACATTCGAAATTTTGATTAAAAAAAACTTTTTTATTTTTTTTTTTTTTTTGCATCAGAAATTGTACTAACTTTTAGCATAGCAAATTTTCACTGCTGTTTTTGTGGTGACAAATGCATTAATTTGGAAATTCTTGCAAAAATCTAATTTTTGGAGTTTAATGAAATTTTTAGAACTTATTCACAAATAAATGAAATTATTATTAGAAAATCTTCATAAAAACTTTTTTTTTTTTTTTTTAACATGTGTTTCCCCCCCCCCCCCCCTTAATTTTCTGAAAGCTTAAGAAACTCATCGGGATAGTTTTTAGTTAAAAGTAGAATTTTTTGAAGAATTTAAATCAATGATTTTATTTTGTAAAATCAGACCTGATCTTAAGAAAAATCTGTTCTGGATCGAAAAATAAAAAACACAATAAAACTAAGACGTTATTTAATTAGAGAAGCTTTTAATCTGAAGACCCCAACTATTTTTAAAAGAATTTTGATTTGTTTATATATATGTGTATCGATTCAGAATTTCTGAAATATGGATGTACAAACTGATAAATAAATGATCACGTATTTTAAGGGTTGTCCTCCCTTATAAAACAAAAAAAAAACCCCAAAACCCTAATGAAAATTGTCATCTGCTACACCATAGTTAATTATGATCACGTTCAGCGGTTAATTCGCCATCAACAAATCAATTAACAAGTCAGAAAAACAATCCTATAAACAAGTAATCTTTGTTTCAAATCAGATTAACTTTAAATTTACTAATTTTCCTCAAATAACATTTCAGAAACATATAATTTGTGGAGGTACCTACATAAAAGTACCATAGCACCCAGAAGAAACTTGTCTCTCTTTTTCTCTGTCTGTCTCTCTCTCCAACACCCATAAGGCCTGCAGTCTGCCACTTGTGCCCTCCCCTCTCCCAGAATGCAACTTCACATTCTTTGTCTTCTCCATCCTTTTTACCTTTGGGGGTCCAGTTGTTGTTTGGGTGTGGCCAAGGAAGCTCTATCTTCTTCACCATACCATGACACTAAAGGGTTTTATGATGACATGCTCGCTGGAGCGGTTCCACCATCTTTACATAGTCTTGCCATCTAATTTTGAAGATCCTGCTTAATCTGTTCTTCTCAAATGGGTCAATAAGCTTGTGTCACGCTGTCGAGAAATAATATAAATCAGCACTTGTGCCTAAGATCAAAGTGTTGCATCTGTGCACTTTGGGAAAAGAAATAAGCCTATATTGATATATTTATATATTTATTTGCAAATAAAGCTTTAAAAGTTATTTTTTCCAATTTTATTTCCAGCCAAGTCCACTCTTTCAGAAACTGGAAACATCTTTAATTCAAGAACTGAAAAAAAAATTCATGTCTGAGAGTGTCAAGGTATGTCATTAAATGTTTTTTTTTTTTTATCTCTTTGTGGCCAGTGGGACCACAGTTGTCAACTTGCTGTCTGTTTCTGATTTGTTTTCCCTAAAAAGTAGGTTTTTCATTGGATGGAATTGCTAGACCCATGGCCAACTGGTTTTCAGAGTTGTCCTTCAGCCTTGATGGACAACCACTCTAGAAGAAGAGCCTAACTCTATTATTTAATCCATAGCTGGGTGGAGAAGAGATGGATGAGTACCTTTGCCAAAGGTATTTGCATGAAAGTGAATTTAACTAATTTGACTGAAATTTGAACTCGGTTCACTGTTTTCTCGTTCTGAGCCACTCATTATGCCAACCACACACCCACATCAAACTGCTCTCTTTCAGTCGTCTGAAAGAACCTTTTTTACCTTCTATCAACATGGCTGATACTAACATCCAGGTGAGTGACTCAATGCACTTTTACAGGCTTACATTTTCCACTGACATTAAGCAGAAAGATTATATTAAATCAATTGCTAGATCTGCTGCTAGGAAGGTTGGTTCACTGTCTCGTGCCCGACAGTTTTTTCTCTCCGGAACCTCTCGTGCCCGACAGTTTTTTCTCTCCGGAACCTCTCGTGCCCGACAGTTTTTTCTCTCCGGAACCTCTCGTGCCCGACAGTTTTTTCTCTCCGGAACCTCTCGTGCCCGACAGTTTTTTCTCTCCGGAACCTCTCGTGCCCGACAGTTTTTTCTCTCCGGAACCTCTCGTGCCCGACAGTTTTTTCTCTCCGGAACCTCTCGTGCCCGACAGTTTTTTCTCTCCGGAATCTCTCGTGCCCGACAGTTTTTCTCTCCGGAACCTCTCGTGCATGTTTATAAATCTACTATTTGTCCATGTACTGAATATCTGGTTTAGTGCTTCTGCTATGCATTTTAGAGATTCTTGATAAAATCCAAAGAAGAATCTGCAGTATTATCTGTCCTGACCTGAGAGAGAGGTTGGAATGTGGAAAATAATTCTTCTCCAACAAGGACTAAACATGTCACAAATATTGCAAGTAAAAATCTTTTTAGTTTTAGCCAGATTAATATTCTGGAGTTTGGTAACAAATATTGATTTGGGAAAGTGGAGTCAGGCTGAGAACTTTTCGGGTCTTCTACACCTCATGTTGTATTCGTATATTTCTAATAAATATCTCTTGTAATGGCATGTATCCATAAGAAATAAGTTATGCAATGCTTTCTTTGTAAAAATGATTCTGTGCAAAATGAAAAATATCTTAAACAATATTTCAGTTGTGTCAGACAATACGTTATTTAGACTCGGTCAATTTATGGTGCAATGATAATGAACAGTGGGAAGCAGCAGACAGTCACCTTTTTGAAAATCTGTAGTTCTGATATCATTTTATTTTGGGAAGAGATGACTACAAATTGAATTTTGCATATAACACTTCCAGGTGAAATATATAGTACATTTAGAGAAAGACTAAAGTCAGGTGGTGCGTATAGTCTCTGCTAGTCTGCTGCTGTTTCTTATAGTATTAGTATAAATGATTATTTTGTATGTAAGCCAAGAATAAATCAACTGGACAATATTTGTCAATGAATATATTTCATATTACTAATTTTATTTAGATGAAAATGACTAATTTTTCTTAATTTACTATATAATAGTGTTACTGGCTGACCATAGCATCTTTTTCAAGGTCTGCTTCTGATTTGGTGTTTATCAGTGGAGCTTTAGTGACAGCAAGTGACTTCAGTATCTATGCAGTCCCCAAAGGTCATTCTTGAATCTCTTTTGGCACAACCCTTCATCTTCCACACTTTCAAATTTTCTTTTTTTCTTGTCGTCTGAAGACACAACTATATCTACAAACTGGCTGGTCTTCTTTTCATCAAATTTTGTGATTTTACTTGAATTGAAAATCCTAATGTAACTTTTGGTTTTCTATGAAAGCCACTGATTTCTTAGAACAGTGCAAACAATCTGGATTTAAGTCTACAGACTCTTCCTACTCTGTCATGCCTGTTTTTTGGACCAGTGTGTGGTGACCACTTTTGAGTTTCAAATAGATTGGCCAGGATGATTATTCTTACTCAGAGAAAAATCAACCTGGGACATCCTTATTCGGACCACTCCCTTTATTAAGTATTCTAGAAATTTTCGTTACAACTCTTAATTTAATTTTCATTACTGAAAAATAAATGTCCCCCCCATCTATTTGAAACACAAGTATACGTGGATTACTGAAAATAATCCAGCCAGCCCTTTTATTCCAACCACCTAATCTGTTTCAAACTCAAGTGTATGAGTTTTATCAGTTTGTCTTTTTATCCACTGAGACAATGATAAACAGTTCATTTCTCTTTTCAGGTGTCCTCTGCCTAACTAATGATTGTGATTTTTCTACCTATATGCTCATATTTTTTTATCAAAATTTTTATTGTTAGATTTTGAATATTTTTCTGTCTTCAGATTCATGTCTTGTTCTGCTTCATTGAGTTGTATTCAAATACTCTTGGACATAATTATAGTCATTTTGTGTTGAGTGGGGGGGGGGGCTTGCTAACCCTGAGCCCATTGATAGTCATGGGCAGTTCCCTTTCAGTGTGAATTCTAAAGTTCTTGGTGAACTGATATCTTGAAATTCATTTATATCTCTGTTAGTACATATATAGAGTATACGCCAACCCCTCTCCGATCATCAAGGCAAAATCTTTTTTTTTTTATATCTGCTTTCCAATTGTCTGTGAAGTTAACCACCACATTTTTAAAAATCTTGAACAACTTTAAATATCCAAGGGTTTCTTCAAAATCATTCAGTTGATGTAGAACAGACAAGGGGGGATGTTCTATACTACAGGACGACTCATGGTGCAATTAACTGGAAGTCTGTTTCAAAATTTAGGTCTTCTTCCTGTCATGTCTTGTTTTCCTCTGTGTGAGAAAGGCAAAAAAGACTCAAGGACAGTGAGATGTCTATCGAGTGAGAGGATATGCAATCTTCTGCCTCTCAACTGGACGGGACACTGATACAAGGCATCTTGAGGCCACAATGTGTGTTCAAGGTGTTGATGCTGAGTCCTGCAATTCACATCAGTTAATTTCACAAAAAAAAATTTGTTTTTGCAATAAAAATAAAATAATCTAGCAAGTCCGAAGGAAACAAATAAATGGGAGGGAGGTTTAGCAAAGGGAGAAAATTAAGGACCATAGGCGATTATGGCTCTCCACAACTTCCTATCCTGTATGTTCTGAAGGTACACAGCACATAGAAGTTATTTCAGGTGTAAAAGCAAACAGTTCTTTGAATTTCCTTAGCTGATTACAAGCAACAAATTACCATAAACTGAAAAAATATGTTGCTTCCAGTGGAATGAAGAGTTTTTGAAATAGACCTCCAGTTTGGTCTCTTAGTTGCACCATAAGTAGGCCTGTAGTATAGAATGTCATGAGAATAGGACATCTGTGTCCTTTGGTATTTGTCCAATCAAAAAGAGTTGCTGGCTTGGGTTGTTCTATGTTTGGTCATCTGTTCTGGAACTTAAGCCAATGTTTCAAGATTTTAACACAACTGGAATGCACAAATGCAGTATTTGTCTTAGAGAATGAAAACTACACAGATTCAAATGGAACATTCAAGTCATAAGAGGAATTGTTGTGAAGAAAGATGTAAAACAAACAAAAACACGTTAGAATTTGTTGGTCGAACAAGACCGAATAAAAGGAAAAGAATGTGAAAAACTTGGAAATGAAACCTAAAGAAATTTTGGAAACTGAAAATGATAGTTGTGCCAATTATTGTTGGAGTACTGGGAATGATCCTGAAAAAATTGAGAACCTGGAAATCTGAGAAAGAAACATAAAAAAAAAAAAAATTTGCGTCTGATCCTTATTATTTAAAAAATTTTTTTTCCTGTCCCAGGAAAAGTCGAAGTCACCGCCTCCAACTTCCTCACCCCAAGTTGGATCTTCAGATGTTGAAATAGAAAAACTCAACCAAATGATAACAGAACAGGTATTTATGTGATTTTTTTTTTTTAATTCTTCTTTTTGTTTTGTCCTGGGACATTGAATCGTATCAGTTCCAGGCATTTAGATTTTTATTACTTCAAACATTATTTTTAATGGATGCTCATATTTGAGTAGACGTTCTGTTTAGTATTCACTAAAAATAATATCACGAAGTAATAAGAATTTCATATTGAAAAAAAAAAATCCATTGATTCTTTAGACAATTAGATGCAATGATGAATAATTTAATCACTGACATTTACTCAAAGGTAAAGTGTCTTTGTACATTTGATCAGAGTAAAAAGTTTGGACAAACATGGATAAACGTGCCCGCAATAAAACGTTGGGTTCAAAGGATCATTTTTCCCATGACATTACTTTTTTAACTTCCTTCACTCTTTGGCAATGTTCATTGTTTTAAAAAGCGATGATTAGAATTGGAATAAAACCTAAGCATATGATGAAAGTGAATTTATACGTTTTTTTTCTGTTCTTGAGAGAATTTTCCACAAAAATATTAAACACTATTAGATTGTTTATTTACAAGAATAATTTTATATTTACAACATTCTAAAAACTAATACAATTAGAACTAATGCAATATTTATCATTTTGTTGAAGAAAGTTATTAAGAAAAACACTATTAGATTGTTTATTTAAACTATTTATTTATTATATTACTTATTGAAATGGTTGGCAAAATATTGGCTCATTGCCAATTGATTGAAACTTTATAAAATGGTAAATAATAAGGATTTCCTTAGAGTTCACATATTTTAATAATTAATAAATGTTTATAAATTTATGAATAAAAAATTGTTTTCATATTTACTTGGTAAATGATAAATATTGCATTTTATTAGTATTTAGATTGTAAATATGAATTCATTCTTGTAAATAGACAATCTAATAAATAAAATATTCATTATTTACATTATTCGGACTATTGTCCTCATCTCTGTTGCTATATTTATTACAATGTTTCGGCCATTGTATGCTCTGGTCTTCTTTAGGTGGTTGGAATGTCGAACTGAACCCTTTATTTCACTCACTGGGGTAGATTGTTCCAAATAAAGGGTTCAGTTCGACATTCCAACCACCTGATAGAGCGTACAACGGCCGAATCGTTGTAATAAATGAGGACAATAGTCCGAATAATGTACGTAATACCTCATCTCAGAAATATAGACAGATAAATAAAATATTGTTTAATATTTTTGTTGTAAATTCTCAAGAACAAAAAAATCGTATAAATTCACTTTTGTCATATGCTTAGGTTTCATTCCAATTTTAAAACAATAAATGTTGCCAAAGTGAAGGACTTTAAAATAAAAGATGGGGGGGAAACCCCCTCATTTTGGCATTCTGCCTTATTGTGAGCATTAAGGCCCATATTTGCCAAAGTTTGATTTGTATAAAAATGGAGGAATGCGTTTAGCCATATTTGAAGTAAAATTATATTTGAAGGCATTTTTACCTGGGGAGATGTACATGGATCCTGGGAGGCTTTGACAATCATTCATTTTTAAAAAATTATTTTTCAATAATAGGTTGCTTGATATATATATATATATATATATAAAAAAAATATATTTTGTTGACTTTTCAGGGATTAAAAGTACGAGAACTCAAAACGAACAAGGCTGAAAAAAGTGTAGTGGATGCTGAAGTTGCCATTTTAATTGAACTGAAACGAACTCTGGCTGTCAAACAAGGAATTGACCCATCCACTTTGATCGGAGGTGGGAAGAAAAAAGGGAAAAAAAAGTAAAAAATATATCTAGCAACATCGAGCGGGAAGTAAAATAAAAAAAAAAAAACATTTTCCTTACACAGCAGTTTGTTGTCGTTTTTGAACGTCAATAAAATGGAGCTGAATCCCATTTGACCCACCTTTGTGTCTATTTATACAGGTTTATTAAAAAAGAAAGCAGATTTTGTAAATTTACTAAAAACAAATGCTAAGAAACAGAGACGCATTCAACACATTATTGGATAAGAAAAGCTTCCACATTCTTAAAATATAAATGAACTTTTTTTTGTCCAGATTTTGTATAAATTTAAATTGTTATAATTTGAATCAACCCTTAAAATGGCCAAATCACAAAAGTTGTTTTGTATACTGTAATTTGCGAAGTGTAACCGTAAAATAATAAACTTTGAACCTTTTTTTCTTATTTAGTAAAATGTCTTGAACATATTTCTATCTCTTAGCATTTGTTTCTATTTAATTTTCAAAATCAGCTTTTTCTTTTTTTTTAATAACCCTGTATATTATTGTGAAGTTTGAATAAATGAAGATGTTTTATTTATTTTTTTTTTCTCTCTCTCTCACACTCTCACACACACACCTTTTATAAACAAAGACCAGAGTATTGTGGGTAACAACTGTCAATATATGGAGGGGGATTCAGTGTTTATTTTATTTATTTTTAAATAGGTACCAATATTCAGAGAACTTAAAAGGATTACTTGCTTACTTATTTTAGTACGTCATTTTACTTACATTTATCACCACATAACTCAAACAATAGTCAATGTATTATTTAAACAGATAAGCTGTAGATAAGTGCCTTTTTTTATAGCCATCTGTTATTTATTACTACTAATTAGCTCTGCCTAATTTCTCTAATAGAACTGAGTCTCTGTTGAGTGATATGCATATAACCCCCTCGATTGCTTCTGTTATCACCTCTAATCCAGATCCCCACAAAGCATGTAGACCCGATGGTATCCCTGTAATGTTCATTAAGAAGTGTGCTCCCGAACTGGCTCCTGTTCTCTCTAAACGGTATAATAAATGCCTCACTGCCTCCAGCTTTCCTGCCTGCTGGAAGTTGTCGTCTGTTAATCCAGCTTTTAAGAACTCTGGTGAGCTGTCTGACCCTGTCAACTATTGGCGCCTTCTACCTGTTTTGGGGGAAACTCCTAGAGGCCCTCATTAATGCTGAATTGGCTCATCGTCATCATTTCTCATCGCACAGTCCTTTGTCAGACAAGCAATATGGCTTTTCTTTCTCCGGGGCAACTGATGATATTTGCAGAAAGAGTTTATCATGTTCTAGATAAAAACAGCAAAGCTCGGGCTGTTGCATTGGACATCTCGAAATCCTTTGACAGGATTCTGTCATTCAGGTCTTCTTCACCAGCTGAAATGTTACAGTGTCTTCAGACACTTTTTTTGAACTGATCCAGTCTTAACTCTCATTTCATGAAATGAGAGTTATCCTGAATTGCCCCTCATCTAGATCCTTTCATGCGAACGCAGGGTCCCCCCCCCACCCGCCAAAGTGCCAGCCTTGGTTCTACTCTATTTTTAATTTTCATTAATGACCTTTTCCCTGATAACATCAGCTCTCTGCTGACACCACTGCCATTTACTCCTACTTCAATAGTAAGGCTGATCAGTCTGACAAGGTCGAAATGGCAGCCGCTGTCCAAAATTACCTCAAGTCCATCGTTAACTGGGGCAAAAGATGACTTGTTAATTTTAGCGCTTCCAAAACTAAACTTCTCTCCATTAATCATCTGAGCGACCCCCCTCTGCCTTCCATCAGCATGGCTGATGCTATCCTCCAAGAAAGTGACTTGTTTCATCTTCTCGGTCTAACACGAAGTGGGAAGACTATATTCCATCCATTGCTAGATCAGCTTCTTAGAAAGTCTGTTCACTGTGTTGTGCGAGATAATTTTTCTCTCCAGAATCTATCTTACATATCTATAAGTCTACCATTTGTCTATTCTTAGGATATTGCTGCCACATATGGTTTGGCACCCCTGCTATATATTTAGAGATTCTTGATAAAATTCAAAGAAGAATCAGCAATATTATTGGTCCTGATCTGGCAGCTCAGCTTCAGTCACTTGCCCACCACCATAAGGTTGCCACTGTGCCTTTTTTATAAATTCTTTCATGGTAATTGTTCAGATAAGCTCTTCACTAGACCTCTTGAATTTAAGCGCAGTAGTAGACTGGTGTGAAGATCTCATCAATTTACAGTCGAGCTAGCTAGATGTAGCCGTAAGTTCTATGCTAACAGTTTCTTTTGTTGTCCTTGTGGAACTTCCTTCCGGTTCCATGCTTTCCAGCCAACTTTAATGTGCAAAAATTTAAATGCAATGTCAATTGCTATCTACTGTTTACACTTTTCTCTTTCTGCTCATAATTAATGTTTCTGTTCCTAATTCTTCCCCACCCTTTAACCCTTGTGTTTTACTGCCTTGATTGGGATGATTCGGATTAAAAAAAAAAAAAAAAACTTAAAATTTGTATTAATAGCAAAGTAATCGTTCTAAGTAATCCTGTTAATTGAAATAAGTGCTTGCATAATTTATTGCTTTTTTCCTCCTTTAAAATAATGAGACCTTCAATAATTTCTTTATACACAGAAGTAAGGCCGAGAAAAATAAAAAGATTAAGCTTTCAAATTTTTAATTCAACAATGTCTGGGTAGCATAAGTTATCCCCCCTTGAAATAAAGTTTTTTTTTTTTATTTGTCACCAATATTCAGACAACTTAAAACGATTACTTGTTTACTTATTTTAGTGTATCATTTTATTTAAAATTATTTCCACATGATACAAACAATAATCAGTGCATTATTTAAACAAATTAGCTGTAAATAATTGTATCTTTAAAGAAGGTTACAGACAAAGGTGGTACTTGAGTAAGGAACAGCAACATATGCGTAGATGAAAGAAAGGTTTATTGTAAATGAGAATGCACTACTGAAAGACAGGGAATCAGGTGGCAGGCTAGTAATTCCTGAAGCAAGTCTATAGTCTAAGCAAGGTATATCCTGTGCTTACTATATATATATATCTACCGATATAGTCAGTCCACATAGACGGTAGGGAGTGTGGGACATTGCATCCCAACAATAATCAACACTTCCTTTTTATAGCCATCTGTCACTTATGTTCTTGTCAACTTGTTTTTACATCTATATATAAGTTGCAAAGTAATCATTTTAAGTAATGCAGTTATCATATATACTTATGTATAAGCAATTTGGCAGGAATTTTACCCCCCCCCCCAATCCACAAAAAAATTACCTGTTTGTAGTTCACCCCCTCCCTTAATTTTTGTGTTAAAAAACAAAATACTGATCATAAAAACTCACAGCCTACTAATGCATGTATTGGTAATTGAAATAAGTGCTATGTAATTTAAATGATTGGCAGGTACACAGGTGATTGTGAATGCCAGAGATAAGAGGAGAGACGTTAAGGAGAGAGAGAGAAGTTAAGAAGAGGAGAGGAGGAGAGAGAGAGAAGTTAAGATGAAGAAGTGGAGAAGGAGAGAGAATTTAGAGGAGGAGGAGGAGGAGAGAGTGAAATGGTGATACTCATCTAAGTATCAATTGATAGGGTCTCAAGAGTAATGTCTTCTTTCCCTAAGCTGCTCCCTCCAAAGCATTAAAAGCTGGATCAAGCAAAGATATATAAGTAATGTTGAGGAATCCCAAAATAGGTCGAAACTGCTGTCCAGTGCTTTCTGTTGCAGATTCTTCTAGACTTGATGAATTACTATGAATGATTATTCAACCTCCCCAAAATTTCTATCATATATATATATATATATATATATATATATATATATATAAGTGTGTGAAGAAATAAACATTGCATGATGATTGGCAATTACATTGCTTGAGGTGTGAAACTGGCAGCCACAAGTTAATGTTGATTCTTGTTTAGACATAAACTCTTTTTTCAATTTTAAGCAATGTTTTCCTTATAAATGTAGCAAAATTTTATTTTATGTACTTCTTGGTGTGACCCATTGCTCAGTTCTCTCTTTGAAATTGATATAAAAACCTGTGTGTTTATTGTTACTGTAATGCTGTGTACTTGATGGAAATGTAACAAATTTTCATCTCTGCCTACCACCCCTTTCCACTGTAATTTCTTCTGCCTTCCGCTTGACTTTCTATATAAATACTAACATTTATAATCACCCGTTACCCACAATCTATCAATATTTACTTCTTTTTTTTATTTACATTGTCTCTCATTTTCAATAGCTTTTTCTTTTTTTCCCCAATTTACATGTAAACATCAGTGCATAGCAATATGGTACTAACTTAGTGCAGTCAAAAGAAATTAGCGACTCTGTTGTGGGACGTAATTTTAGATTCATTCTTTCTTCCCTCTACACCGGTTTCTTGGTATTTATCGTTGTTTTCTGCCTTGTATCCACTTTGTTTGTTCGTTCTATCACAACTCACATATCGTACAATGTACCCCAACAGTTTCTTCCTCCTTTCAAGATGCCAATCCCCTGCCCAGATCATAAACATGCTAGACATCTGGCCACCACCACACCTGGATGTCCTTTCTCGATTTCGTCCAACTACACTAATATTATGTAAAGTTGTTAATGACCCAATTTCTTGTGGGACAACAAAGATGGGTCTCTTTTGACGGGATGACATACTCCCCTTCTCTCAAATTGAAGTCCTACATGCCAGACACAAGAATGAGAAAAGTCGTGTTCACCATCTCTGCCATTCAACTTGGGTCCTGGTTCACCATGTCTGCTACACTTACTGAACCAACTTTTTTAGCAGCCGACCTGTGTCATGTGAGACAATTTTTCTCTCCAGAATCTATCTTACATATCTATATTTCTGCTAAGTATGGTCCAGTGCCCCAGCACCCTGTGCGTCTTGATAAGATCCAAAGAAGAATCCGCAATATTATTGGTCCTGATCTGGCGGCTCGGCTTCGGTCACTTTCCCACCGCCATAAGGTTGCTTCCCTGTGCCTTTTCTATAAATAATTTCATGGTAATTGTTCGAATGAGATCTTCGCTATGGTACCTAGATTTTTTAAATTTAAGCACACTACTAGACTAGCATTGAAATCTCATCAATTTACAGTTAAGATAGCTGGATGTCACCGTAGGTTCTATACTGTTTCTTTTTTCGTACTTCTCTCTTCCGGCTCCATGTATTCCAGCTAATTTTAATGTGTAAAAATTTAAATACAACGTCAATCACTATCTACTGTCCTCCTTATTACTGATGAGCGGAAAGAGAAAAGTAATATTTCTGCTTCTAATTCTTCCACACTCGGTTTCACCCCATGGAAGGCAGTAAAGCCACTAAGACACAAGGGGGGGGGTTACAGATTAAACAAAACAATACTTACCGTTGCGTTGTGCACAGAAAAATTGCGTGAACATGGATTATCTCCCCTAGATTATTATTATTCTAAGGGAGGTAACTGCTGTTTTCTTTAAGAATAAAGTCAAATCGGAAGCAAATTTTCAAGCAAAAAGACAAGAAACAATGAAATAGGTTAACATGAAAAAATATAATTTGAATTTATTTGGAATTTTCATCTGCACCCTCATAAATTAAATACAGAAAAGAACAAATATGTCATTTGCATCTTTAGAAAAACACCGTAAAAATGTTTTTTTTGTCATCAACAGATTCTTAAACAATTTTTCTCAGGAAAAAGATTATAAAGATACAAAAAAAAAATATCAGTGACGGGGAGGGTCAGTTTTAACAGCAACAACAAAAAAAAAACAGACAAAAAAGGAGGACTGGGGGGTTAATGTATTTTACTGATTAGTTTGAATTAAGTTTTGAGATTAAAATAATTTTATTCATCAATGTTTTCTTTTTTATTGGTACAAAATGTTTGACTTAATAGTGTTTAATATAAGATTGCTTGTTTTGAATAGTAATTAGGTTGAGTGTATGTATGTATATATAACAACACACTCGTATCTTGATTATGATAATAAAGATGTTCACATGACTAAACACAATTATTTCTATCGTCGATGCATGATTTGTGCTTTTGTTACCAACCCAGTAAAAACACAAATGTTGATATTCTGAAAAGTGTAGATATTAAGTTTTTCATACTGGATTATATTGGGTGACCGAGAGCCACTCAAGGTAGAGGATTATTAAATGAGGTTGTTGTAAGGTGGGAGGAGGATATGTAGGATAGATAGTGGTTGACTCTAGACTTGAAGGGGTTAAGATTGTGATGGGGGGGGAGGCATAAGGAAGAAGCTGTCTAAATGCAATTTATTTTCTTCCTTACTAATGGAACCAAGGAACGAATGTAGGTTGAACATTTGCCATGTCAAGACGCTAGCAACAGAGGGGTTGTAAATTGGAAAATGATTTATGAAGGCCACAGAAATGCTTTTGAATGTGTAGCTCCAGCCCAGATAGGGCAGCAAAATGCCAGAAGTTTTTTTTGTATATAACTTTCCGAAAGGGATTTTAGAACAAGAAATTTAATTTTAATTTTTCTCCTCTTCTCAAAGCGAGGTAAAACCTTCATTTCATCATGTACTGATTATACCGTAAATTTTGCAGTACATTAAGCAACCTGGACATTTACAATTTCAACTCGAACTGTGTCTGTAGTTCTTCAGTCAGACATTACCATATCTATTTCTATTAAAGTCTGGCACAAGGCTCCAAGCTTGGAGCACCGAGCAAGGATATACTAGCTAGCCAACAATTACAAGGCACCTTATTTAGTCTGGCAAAGTAGTTTGCTGGGAACGGGGGGGGGGGGTAATTCTCTGTCAGTCTTTCTCTCTTTTTCTTTTTTTTTTTTTTTTATCATTATCTTCAGATACTTGAACTTTGGAATTATAATCCCATCTTTTAATATAATTTTCAGTAATTGTCAAGCATCCCTTCCATGCCCATCTTCTACATGCTGCGTTCCTTCAGGTGTGGGTGATCATGGCTCTCCACAACTTCCATAGCTCTAAGACTAAGACTTGTCTTTCTGCGATCCCTCCTAACCCCCGACCTGCTAACCATTTACACAAGTTCGTTCGGTCAGTCAGTTGTGGCTTCCCTCAATATGTCCTGAGTGCCAAACCCTCCACGCTTCAATTGCCTCTTTCCGAGGACCCACTTGTAACTTGAAACCCTCAGTAGTAAACTTCGTACTAACAGAACGATTTTCTGAATCTTGTGTCCCCCCCCCCAACCATTCAGCCTGATTATTTGAGCAAATCTCACAAAAGTTAAATATTTTGATAATAAGAAAACATTAAACACGCAATATACTGCAAAGAATGAAGATATATATATATATTAGATTAAGACAAGTTTGGTACAGGGTCAGGGTTATGGAGCACTTTGACTACAAATAAGGAATAAAATAACTAAATGATACTATTTTCAAATGAAATGAACTAAATCATTGGGGAGTCGTTCAACTTGGTGCTTTTTTTTTTTTTCCTTAAAGCATTTTTATTTTGAATAGGAATTCTTCAAAACCAATTAAAATAATTTTGTTTTCAACATCGATCTGTTTAAATACATAAAGGATCTTTCCAATTCAATTTTCTTACAAAGCTAAGTTCTTGTTATGACCCATATATGTGTCTAGTATTTAAATGTATACCCCCCCTTTTTAGTTCTTGTTCTATCTCATGTTCAGGATTGATCAGGAAATATTAGGATTTTAGAAGAATAAAAAATGTACTGAACAATATTATGAAAATTTAATTTTAAAAAAAATGCATGTCCATATAAAAGAATACCTTTCTTGAGTTTTGAATTATTCTGATTTCTGTTAGTTTGCAAGTCTGACACAAGGCCAGAAGTGGAAGGGGCAAATAGTTGATGAAAGAAACTTGTTAAGCCTGGCTGTGGTGACTAAAGTCTATTAGTATTTATCAGTTGATTAATCTAAAGTTAACATACTTTTTTTTTTTTTCACCATGTTTGTTAACCTTAAAATAAGATCCCCCCCCCCCACCGACTCTCAAATTTGCTTTCCTTGTTTAAACTTAAAACAAAAAAAAATTCATATTTATTTTTAATTAAGCACCTTTTCAACTGGGTTACAAAAACAAACAAATGTTATTTAAATATATTGATAGCATTTTTTTTTTTTTTTTTTTTTTTTTTTTTTTTAGAGAAATTCAAATTAGTAATAGAAAAGGTGTGTGGGAGAGAAGTTAATAGAATGAAAACATTTAAATTGATAAACAAAAAATAAAACTAACATTTTCAGGGTACAATGAGTGGGGAGGGGAGATATCTTCACATACAAGTAATTTTATATATATATGTATATAAAAAAGATCATTTATTGCCATAATTGTTAATTAGCTGAAGAGACGTCTTATTTAAACGCCCAAACAAAATGTAAAATTTTGTAGTAATTACTTACATATTCTAATGTAACAGTGTATTTTTATATATATATATATATATATATATATATATATACACACACACACACACACACTGAGCTCTCTTCCTTCTGTGGATCAGTTTTAATATTTTATATTACTTGGATTACTTACCATGGATTTTTACCTGTGTGTGTGTATATATATATATATATATATATATATATATATAAATAAAATATAGTTTTATGGTGTACTATATTAATGGCTTAAAGTGCTCAATATCAGAGATAGAGCGTATATAAATATAAAAGCGAGCATTGAAGCCAACACTCAGAGGCGACAGGCTGTTTCATGCTAAACGTAATCATTATGGCCTGACAATTGTGTTTAGCATGAAACTGAAGTCAGCACCCAGAGGTAACAGTCTATGTCTACTTTTATATATATATATATATATATAAAACATACCAATCTACACAGCTACAAGGGCGATAAAAATTTAACATTTAAAGAAAATGTTCTTCTCTGTGTGCCTAATGGTCCAAAACATGGGGTTGATATTTGAAAGGCATCAGTCACAGAAGAAAGTTTGAAAAATATTAATTTTCTACATTTTTGTAAACTTAAGTTAACACTGGACAGTGTAATGGTACCCCCCCCACACACACACACAAAAAAAAAACCAGACGTCAATTCAAAATAGGTCAGCAATCTAGGGGGGGGGAATATGACTTGGAAATCTAAGGACAACTATTTTGACCATTAATTTTCAAGTGATTTCCTGTGTAAAGTTAAAATTCATTTCACTATTTACAATATGGCAACAATTCATGGGTTTCCAGTGCAACTATGAATTAAAATTGGAGCTTTATAATCCTTAAAAAATAAAATACAAACAATCAATTTTTAGATTAAAATGTAAAACTTTTAAAAATCAATTAATTTATTCTCTCCCTATTCACTTATCTGTTCAGATAGTTTTTGTTTTTTTTTGTAATCGTTTACTTAAAATGAATTTTTTTTTCTGGATAAATTTCTTAAAACAAATATAATATTAAACTGGAAATTTAAACAATTCATCACCTGTGTTATTAGAATACTGCTGTCTTATGTACATAAAAAAAAACTCATTTAAAAGTTCACTTTCAGGTTTAAATCCAAAACAGTTGAGAAGTGAAGCAGATAAATACATACACGTTGCAAGATTACAATTTCTAAACATTAATTTTAGGGTTAAAAATAATGTTGATTATTGTGAAAAGAAAAGTAGTCAGTTATGTACAAATAAAATTAGTTAAAACAAAAGTTTTCCATCTGAAAAATTTGATCTCTTCAAAGGGTTAAGGGAATGTTTGTCAACACACACAAGTTTTCAATACAAAAGGCCTTTCTTGTGTGTCTTCAAATCTACTTTTGCAAATTCATGTACAATGAAGACTTTTGCTCTCACTTTTATTATATAATTTTTTTTTCTGCCTGACAAAGCCATCTTAGGAGAAACTGTGGTTTCAAGAAGGTGAATGTTTCATATATTTTATATCTCAATTTGCCTGACATTTTTGTTTTAGGAAAATTGTACTGAGTGGTCTTTTAATTTAGCTATTCTTTTGGTAAATATCATTTTTTGCCAAAGATTGAATTCATATATATATATATATATATATGTATCTATCAGTTAATCATTTATATGACAAAATTAACCAGTCTTAGGCGATTTACAAAAAAAAAAAAAAAGTGCTAATACCTAAACTGCAAAGAAGCACTAAGAAAATTCATCTTAAAAAAAAGATATAATTACCTCACCTGCTACTGTAGTTTCACCTTTCAGGCTGGTATGTTTTTTATATATATATATAGGTAAAAATTCAGATAATTGCTTTTAAAATTTTAAATTCTTTAAAAATTAGGATAATTGCTTTTAAGGCCAGCAGAATTTTTGTCAAATTCCTCATTGACTAAGTCTAGAGTTTTGCACGACAATGTACTCATCAGAGTCGGATAAATTTTTTTACTTACCAAACAATGTCAGGTGAAACTCTAGAGTTGGTCAATGAGTTAAGTCCTGCAGGGGGTGGATCCAGCATTTTCAGTTAGCGGAAAGAGTGTTCCTCAGTAAAAATCTCAATCCAAAATTTTAAGTTCTGTGATCATATATATATATATATATATATATATATATAAAATTTGTGTTTTAGCAAAAGTATATTATTTCTATAAACATTATATTTAGTGGGTACACACGACTTAGTAGACATCTGCTTTTTTTTTAAGTGGTGATGTTAATCAGTCATATCTTCTTAGATTAATTGTAGTAGAATAATTATATATTTTTGATAAAGGAATATACTTGTGTGTGTGTGTATATATATATATATGTATATATTATATGAATTTTTCTTGTTGGATAATGGGTTAGCATTTTGATTTGTGATTTTTCTGTCAGAAAATTCATTTCAGTTTGGATCTTTGAAAATGTTTATCATTGAAGATTTTGCTTGCTTTCATTTTTTGGGGATGGACTTTCCGACCTTGGATTTGTTGGTCAATTAAACAATGGTGTCCGTACGGCATTGCCCTGTTTCTTTCTCTGACGATTAATGACATGGATGTATTGACCAATCAGGCTGGAGATATCAGAACACTGAAAAGGAAAACGATACATGTGACGTCAGAAGGAAAAGACAAAAACAGGCCAAGCTACGATGTTGGTTATGCAAATTAATTACAGGTAATTAAGATCGCAAATAAAAGATGAAGATACCTGATCTGTTTCTAATCTTGATATTCTCTGTGCCATCAAATTTCCAAGCTTCATGTCCAAAAACACTTTAGAGTTTTCGCGATAAATACGTGTTGACAGGATTTCATTGAATTCATACTTTATTAGTAATTCCTAATAAAAGAAACAATATCATTATATTAATTAGGTTTTATGGAAGTAACTTTATGTTCATGCCTTTATATTGTTACGAGGCCCCATTTTGCCCCACCTCTTTACACTTACACTAATAAATACAAAACCTAGCTTAAAATAATGACTTAAATGTGTAGCTAGTAGATTCCCTTTTTAACTTACAAAAAAACTCCCATTTACCAAACCCTTTAGATTTCATAATAATAGAATGGAACTTTCTAGAAGTCTCTAGAAACTTCAACTGGGTTCTAAAGGGTATAAAAAACATATATAAACAGGAGTTTGTACTAACTAGCCAGTTGCCTCCTGAACCCATAGCCACAACTACCGAGGTCGACTCCGGTCCATTTGATTCATGAACAAACCTTCGACTGAAAGAATCTAAGTTCCGACAGTCATCAAAAAGAAAAGGCTCTCGGTAAATACTTCACCTTTTATTCCTTGATATTATTGACCAAACTTCTTTATTTTATATACATGTGAATATCTAACTATTTTTCTGAGAAGAAAAATTCTCATCTGTCGCCTTAATCTAAACTGTATTGGATTTAGCTACACGTTAAGCCAACTACTTTCTGGGCTTTCACACACTTATTAGCTTGTTAGCATTTCCCAATATATATTGTTTAAACCTCAGCCCTACTGTTTATAAAAAATATTTCATTATATAAAACCCACTTTTCGTTATTACATGTCATCTTCTCTTTTAACTTTAATCTCTAAGAATCGGTTTCATCTTATTTTTGTGTTGTGCCAGCCGTAACAATATGTATTAGCCAAAACAAACTAAGCTATTGGTGAAGCGTCAAAGAACAAGCCTATGAATACGAAACCTGTGAAAGGAAAAAGTAAGACAAAAAGAAAAGACGTGTTTATCTGCAGAAAAACCGAAAGTGCTCAATGTCTCAAGAAATTAAATAAAAACAGAGCAGTAACACTGATAAACAGCAAAGTGCATTTGTTGCTTCCGATCTCTGGAATGTGTATTTATTGCTGCATTCATGCAACAGTTGCAGTACAAGGATATGGGGTAGGGCTGGCCAATATTAACTATCCTAGACCTAGTTAATCAGATTCATGGCCCATTCACCCTAAGAACTCATCCATCACCATTCAATCCTACATATACCACAATACCAAATATTCACAGGGAACCTAGAAAAAACAATTTTTTGACACTCATGACATAAAAAGTCCAAATGTCACTTCCTTCTCTCCCCGACCCCTACAAAAATATATATCCAATCTCTGGAATGATTGCTAAAAACATCACATCCAATATGTATAGATAAATCATACAGATGCATGCTGGGATTTCAACCTAACCAATAAAAATGGACCACTTCACTGTCTCATTCGACATATTTTTGTTGTTTCTTGTCTTGAATTTAGGGTTAACCCTAACCCTATAATCACTTGACTGTATCCCTTTGACATGCCATTATTACTTTGTGAACATTTTGCCTTATTACTGTTGTTTTGATTTGCATTATATATATATATATATATATAAATATTTTTTTGCTTAGTATTATTTTGCCTAGTTCTTTTTTTTCTTTTTCCTCTTATTGCTTGTGAATTTTGCCAATTACTCCACAGTAGAATCTGGATGAAATGCTAACTCAGCATTTCACACTATGGTAGATCTTGTTGTCTAATGATCATCATAGTGTGAAACACAAAGGTATGATTTGGATGGTAGTCTCTGAGTGCTGTTTGGTTTGTTATATATATATATATATATATATATATATTAGGTTGGTGCAAAAATAATGTCGTTTTTTGATGTTCTAACATATGTGAGAAAACAACATTATTTTTGCACCAACCTTATATATATATATATATATACAAGTTTCATTAAAAACGACAGACAAGGTACTACGGTTAAGTTTTTTATTTAATTTTTCTTGTGTACGAACAAGAGTTTTTTTTGCTGGACAAAGGGTGTGTAAGAACTGTCCAAATGTTTTATTTTTCCGAGCGCTTTCGGCTATACCTTTAGCCATTATCAAGGAGGATTTGATTTATATATATATGTGTGTTTGTACTAAAAATAAATATATTTGTTCTTGACCACTCTATGCAGCTTGGAATTGTCAGACACTATATATATATATATGATAAAGGACAAATAAGAAACATTTATGAATTTAACATGTTTCTCTTTTATTAAAGCTTCATCAGATAATGGAATATGGAGGAGAAAGAAGAAATGTGGGCATTTTTTAATTTTGTGTTGATTTTCATTGGTTAACTCGACCTCACATGTATTTATCTTATTTGGTAGCGCATTCATGTGTATGCGTATCATAATTCTATGAGGGAATGCATTTGATTACGTGCACGTCTAGTGGGCATTTTTATTTGTCTGCTCAAAGTCCATGTTGTTGATGTTTTATGGAGGACTGAAAGAATTTAGATTACACTTGTTGTGGTTGTAGGTAGACAACTCTTAGATTCTTTAAGTATAGATTTTATAAAATTTGGATATAATAAATGTGATTGGCATGTGTTTATTGATGAGTGAAAAAAAAAAAATTATATATATATATATATATATATATATAACAGTATTACTCGCCTGAAAAGCCTCGGATGACTCAACTTGTAGATACCTGAGGGCAAATTGGAAGTAAAAAAAGAAAGAACTTAAAACAAGGTGAAAAAAATCATCAAGTGTCTTAAGTCCTGAGTCCAAAGAAAAAAACCCAAGCGAGTATAAAGACCAACGAAAATGTAGAGTGGTCAGTACGCTAAGTAGAGCGGTAAATTAGAATAAATCCTAATGATCCAGGCAAATTTACCTAGGTTTCACCTAAACGGATCTTCAGGGTAAACGAGCCAGTTTACCCTGAAGATCCATTTAGGTGAAACCTAGGTAGGTTTGCCTGGCTCATTAGGATTTATTCTAATATATATATATATATATATATATTAGCAGTTTTCAATCTGCTTGTCTGAATCATCTTCAAAAGGTGAGAGCAAGATCTAAAAGGTCAGCCAATCTAACAGTGATCTCAACTCACAATCCTCACTCTTCCTCCATATTCGGCCTCCTTTGTAAATCACTAGCGGGTCTTAAATGCCACTTAAGATTATCGCACAAAATTTCATAACTGAATCAACTAAGCTGTCAGATCCTCATACGTCGAAACCGACGGGAGAGTCCATTATTATATATATATATATATATATATATATCTAGTTGGGGAATGATATCAAAGAGAGGTTTGTTTTTTTTTTTCTTGTAAAATGTGAAAAGTAGAAAGAAATAAGTTTGAAATAAATTTTGTGCTCACAAATTTGCATCGATCAGCTGTGTCCCAACATTTTTGTCTTTTCTTTCTTTCAATCTTTCTTTCAATCTATCTTTCTTTCTTTCTTTGCTAAAGTTTTCAGTGAATTTTTTTTCTTTTTCTATTCATTTTGAATTCTATATTTGCCTTGGCTAACAAAATTTGGGTAATGTGTTGCTGAGAGAATTTTTTTTCAAAATGTTTGTGGCCAAAAGTCCAAGGAAGGTTGCTGAATTCCCAACAATTTGCAATGCCTGAGAATAAAGAATAATCTCTAATGTGTCGAAGCCGACCCGGTCTCGAGTCATTTTATTAAATCCAGGTTTTTTTTAGATTCTCCATGTTTTGCTTTTAACAACGTAAATCCAGTTCGAGGCACACACTGAGCTTCTTTTCATTAATTTGAGAATATATAACTTGGGTGTGACGATGTAACACCACCCCCCAGACAGACAGACAAAAAAACACAACTTACATGGTCAACCTTGCTGAGAATTTGGATTCCATTTTTGTTCACTGCCAACCAACATTCACCGATTTTGGGCGGAATTGACTGAAGAACAAAATGAAAATTATTTCATAGAGATATCAATACCATAACTGACTGTTCAATATCTGATTTTCTAGAAATTTCTGGAAAAAACAAGTTCAGTTACTGTAATATTTCTCCGGGAAATTGTCTGGTAAACATAAGACAACTGAAAGCGCAGTGAAGGCTTTTGGATTTTTGTTGATGGATTCTCAGATTTAACGATTTGACATTTTAAAGAAGAGGACAAGTTATTCATAGACATTGGCAGAAAAAGAAAATAAGAAAAGAAAAAGAAAAGAAAAAAGGAAAAATAAAAAGAGAAAGAAAAGGAAAAATAGAAAGAGAAAGGAAAGGAAAAATAGAAAGAGAAAGGAAAGGAAAAAGGAGAAAGAAAGGAAAGGAAAAGAAAAAAGGAAAAATAGAGAAAAGAAAGGAAAGAAAAATAGAAAGAAAAGGGAAAGGAAGGAAGAAGCTGAGCATATCCATATTTGAAAATGGATTTGTCAAACAAACTTACCTTCAGTTTAAAGAAGGTCGAACCAAATAATTCCCATTTTGACAAATGAACTGCAAAAATAAAATTTTCATTTTACTTTAAAGAAACGAAAACAAAAGTTGATTAAAGGTTCTTTTCGTCAGAGACTTTCGGACAAGATGCTAATATTCAATGAATGTTTCCGACTGTCTCCCCTTGTATTTCTAATTGTAAGCCATACAAATCTTGCTTTTGCTTTATTTTCAGAAAGATGATTCAAATCGAATGACCTTCAAATAAGAAATGATTATCTAAGCAGAAAATCAATAGGTTTAAGTATCACGCAATGTTAGTATCTGTGGTCATTCAGCAAGTCATCGAATTCACATTGACTGAACACAAGGAGAGAAACCGACCTGAATGCATAGCAATACTTAAATAAGACATGCAAAAGTTATGAGTCACTAGAAGAAACGTAGACAAACTTCTTTTATTGATTGGGGGGGGGGGGAAATTTGCTCAAAATAACTTTATAGATTTAGGTTTATTAAATGTTTTAATCAATGTTTCATTAATTGATTGATGTCTTTTCTATGGCTTATCCAACCTTTGCAAGTTATTTAAAGCCAGAAAATATTTCTTTTTTTAGAGTGTAACGATTTTGGAAATAATAATGGTTTGGTTTCATTTATTTTGTTTTACAGAGCATATCAACACCTCAATGGATTATTTAATGCCAACAAGATTTTTGTTTTTTCAAAAATGTATTGCTGGTAAGAATTTTTTCTTCAAAGATTTATTGTTGTTAATTTTTTTACAAAAACGTATTGCTGGTATTAAAATCTATTTTTACACTTTCATAGAGTATTGGCCCCAGTTTGGGGTTTTAACTATTTGCCCATAGCTGGGACCCTAACAGGTGCTACCACCCTGGGTCAAGGTGAACCTGGGAACACCAGCAATTAAGGGGTGGTTCCATGCTCCTCAAGGCCTCCTGATCAGAGGTCTTGCTGTTGGATGTAGTTTATCAACTTACCCAGGATGGTAATAATGGTCTAACGATACAAGTCTTACTAATTAACCCATAGCTTGGGGGAGAAGAGATGGATTCATACCTAATAAGAATCTGATAAACAAGAAATTATAATGTGGATATAAATTGGGGGATCAATTCTATATTACAATCAATATATAAACTTATCCCTCACTTTGTGGCCATGGTAGTGTCTTAGATTTATATTCTGTGAAATATAAATGTAATCTAAAACACATCCCTGTGTAGCTGATCAGGATTTCATTGATTGTTTTTTTATAGCTTATCAACCCTTTGCAGGTGGCCATAGTGGAGGACAATGGCCACCAAACATGTGATGAGCTTGCTGAATGCTTGTAGGTGTGTCTGATGATAGGGAAGGCATACAAGTTGTGCAGGTGGGTACCCCCCCCCCCACAGCTGGAAGCCAACGAGTGACGCAGCCTGTTTCTTGTTGCTGTCTTGGCACTGCAACATGCCCATATTTAATTGAGTGCTCCCCATATGATGAACAGTGGTTCCTGTTTGACACCCCGAGTCTGCCAGGCATTGGTTGCCACCATGGAACCCTGTGCCTCACGCCACAAGACCACCTCTACATCGACACAAGATCATGCTCTGTATTTGGTTGACTAGTTGACAAATGATATACTATGAGCTGCTACCTGCGCTCGCAGTCGTAGGAACAGTGTTCAAAAGGCACTGACACAGAAGGTGCCATTATTGGTTAATTGCAAAAGGTGTACAGTTCCTCCATGACAATGCCAGGCCTCATGTGGCATAGGTGCCCAGGGATACCATGTGGTGACACTATGCCTTATTTTTTGTGCCTTGCGTCAACAGAGCCCCACGTCTCGCATTCTCTGGACAACCACCTTTGTGGGAAATCCTTTGC
Organism: Acanthosepion esculentum; assembly: GCA_964036315.1. Classification (NCBI taxonomy): domain Eukaryota; kingdom Metazoa; phylum Mollusca; class Cephalopoda; order Sepiida; family Sepiidae; genus Acanthosepion; species Acanthosepion esculentum. The sequence goes on along the minus strand of OZ038513.1, from coordinate 6,780,751 downwards.
ACATGAGGAAGACTTGCAGCAGACACTCACAGATTTCTTCGTGTCCAAGACCCTGATTTTTATGGCCAGAACACTGCACAGCTGGAAGCAGATTGGCAAAAGGTTCTTGATGCTAATGGAAGGACTAACGGTATGTCGAATTTGCTGTATATAAGAAATAAAAAACAGGACTTCCATTTTTGATTGTCGTGTACATTTACTAGTGATCTTTAAATGACCCCCTTTGGCAGATTGTGAGCAGAAACAAAGCTGGGCTGAGGAGAGAGATGGGGAGTGGGAGGATGTTTATTGTTCTTTAGAGAAATAACGGTTCTGGAATGGTTATGTTTACATCTTGGGGTTGTAAACATGTTAAAATTTGACAACATAAATTCAAGACAAGAAAAGTCATCAAGATGTACTTACGAATAAATTTGGATTTGCTTTCATGTGGTGGGTATCTTGCACATTTCAGCTGTTCGTGAATTTTGTGTAGCCATTGTTGAGGCTTGATATCTTTCGACTCTATGACGGGTTTTGGGAGAAGGTTTTTCAAATCTTTACTGAAAAGAAAGAGAAACCATTTCAAGATTAGATGAAAATGTTCCTCTCACAAAACGGAAAAAATATAATCACTTTGGAAATCTAATTGTTACCAGATGGATTTTTTTTAATGGATTTATCGACACTTTGCAGGTTATTTAAAGTCTGAAAATATTTTTAGATTGTAAGATTTTTTATGGTTTAATGATAACAAACCTTACTAATTAACCCAAAGCAGAAGGTGATCATATTCAATGTGATGTAGCTAGAACCCTTTATTATTAATGCAGTGTGTATATATATATATATATATATATATATATATACACACATACATATACACAAATATAGGATTGGTGTATACGGAATAAATTCCAATAACCAACAATTACTATTCTTAAAAGAGTGCTCAATACAGAGTAGAGCGAATTTAATTATTTATTCGAAAATTATAACATAAATATGTTATAAAATCATTACAAAAATTGTGGACATCTGCGTTTCAATTTCTGGGACTTATAAACATAATCTCTCGGCAAACATTTTTTACCAGTACCCATATTGCAATTTTTTTTCTGTTGTTATTATTGCATTTTTTACTAGAGCTCATATTGCAATTTTTCTTGTTATTATCGCATTTCTCTGGCACTCCTTATTACTGGTTCCCATATTGTATTCATTTCTATGCTTGGTCGGCTCAGGAGATTTTTGTGGCCTAGCATATGTGCTGATTTGACAGAGGGTGGTGATCTCCCTTTTTCCTTCCATATCTGGTCAGTTACGCCTGATTTTTCTATTTCCCCTTGTGTTGTGGCTTTACGATATTCTTGTAGTCTTACCTTAAGGGGGCAGCTTATTTCTTCTTTATATTTCTTACCACAGCTGCATGGGATGGAGTATACGCAGTCCTTAGTCATGTTCTCCTCTATGGGGGGGGGGGTCTTAATCAGAAGAGGTGTCTGTGAAGTATGGAATCATTTTTGAAGGTGGTTCTGATGTTAGACCACAAAAATCTCCTGAGCCGACCAAGCATAGAATTAAGAATATATAGAATTGAGTTAAAGGGAAATAATTGAGACATCTGGAAGAGGCATAGCATGTGGAACTAGAACAATCTACTCCGATTTGGTTTTAAATTCCAATCACCTGAAGAAATGTTGTAAATATGTCAATGAAGATGAGGATAACAGTCCAAATAATGCAAGTAATCATAATACCTCATTTCAGACACACACACACACACACTAGAAGTATTACTTACATTGAAGGCATGGAAGTGTGTCCTGAACTTTGATGAAGCAACGAGGCCAACACCACGATGTCCTTTGAAATAAAATAGAAACAAATATGAGTTTATGCGGCTCTGTTGAACAATTTTACCTGAAAACGCTTTTCAGACGTCATAAAAACTGTTTTTGGGGGCATTTTATGCCAACACCATTTAAGGGAGATTATCCCCCTGCCAAAATAATCTCGGCACAAGTTGCAAGTTTGTGTTTCCCTAAGGATTTCGAAGAAACTTAAGAGTTTGTCAAAGAACCATCAATTGGAGTTGAAGACATGTCCTAATGAGAATTTACTAATTCTAAATTTTAATATTTAGTCAAGTACAATTATTAGCCCCCCCCCCCCCCAATTAGGGTAGAACTAGTGAGGAATTAATATAGAAACATCCTCATAGTAAGTGTATTCGACTTGTATTCCTTTGTATGTCTCCTTTATCTAATATCTTCATTGGTCAGTTGCGGACTGACCAGGGTGTCACAGTTTGCCTGATGACAAGGGGGGGGGGGGGTGCAAGCTATATCAAATATATACACAATAAAGAAACAACTGTTTTAGTAATAAAAGAAGGATAAAAACTTTATGAAATCATCTGCACACTATCAGATCCTCAAGTCCAATGTGAGTGGACATTTTCAAAGCTAAAGATCATAAAGACAAGGTTAAGAAATTCGCTGTCTGGAGAGAAGTTGGAATCATACATTTTGTTATCCATATGGAAAGGAATTGTTAGATGAATTTGTTGCAGAATCAATCCTCACTGGGTGCCCTACACTTTCGGCCTTGTGCCACATCTAAGCTGCACTTAGAAAATCATAAATGAGCAATTCCACGGTGTCATGGTTAGCACGAAATCATGTGTGTAATGAATGCATGGCCGCAATTTTCGACGGATTTGCACCAAAACTTACATGCACGTGCTCCAAGTTAGTGGAAAGGCCAAGACCAACTTTGCATTTCCCAACTCCCATCGATAGTGGAAATAATCGATTTTTTCATGCTTCTACGGCAGTTTGCATGTAGTTTGCGACCATTTTCTACTGGCCAGAGTGAGAGCCGATAGCTGGCTGCCACGAATAGGCAGGAAGATTCTATTGGCCAGCGTGAGAGCCAACAGCTGACTGACACGAATGTTAACTAGCATGCTAGCATGCAAAAAAAATCGATAGCTGCATTCGTCACAAGTGGGAAAAATTTAAATCTGCATGGCACTTTACTCCAATTGGCTCATTCGCTTACTTAAACTCAACGTTGATTCTGATTCCGCAGAACTGGGTTGGGTGTGAAAAAGTATTTGTTGTTAACATTTTTTTTTCATTCGGTTTTTCCAGTTACGAGTCCTTTTTTAAAGCTGATCGTTTTGCGTTCATTTTGTTTAGTTCTTTTTTCGTAACAGATTTAATGTTTAGTATAGAGCTTAGAAAAAATTTGCAGTGTGAGATAGGCAAGAAGTAAGGCATGTAGCAACATCAGCATGGCAAAGGGCACTCCTTTAAAGGCAAGGAAGGGCAAAAATATTTTAAGTCAAATGATAGCGATTGCTGTACGAGTCGTACGATTTTTGAATCAAGCCCGGGCAAGGCCGGGCCGGGCCATGCTGCTAGTATTCATATAAACAGAAAATACAAATAGATGCATGCAATTCCAATATGTGTGCATTATAAGAAATATACATATAAATTGTCGATGCTAAATGTTTGTCTTTATTACACGTAGGTATAATGGGATGCAGTTTGAAAAATGTCGAACTATGCCATCGTTCTGAAGGACTTTAGTGACGTGTTTTTGGAATGTTTTATATTCAATGTCAGATGGTTTTAGAATTGTGAATACTGTTGGCATTTTTATTAAGATCTCAAATGGGCTGGTATTTATCTTGTTTTTTCAATTTTGAAACATCCCTCCCCAACTATTGGCTGTGTGACCCCTCTCCCCAAATAGAAAACCCTCTGGTCTAAATTATCCAAAGTTTCTTAGGTCAAAATTGTTCCCTGAATTGGTGAAGCCATGCTTTATTCAGACTTATTTAAATTATTTCTTTTCATTTATTGCACAAAAAATGATTTCATGTTTTGCTAAATAAAGAAATTGAAACTTTCAAATTGCAAAGTTAACGAATGTTTTTAATTTTGTTGTTTATTACTTACAATGATTTTAGGACTGTCTTTAGGTAAAGCGCCATTCTTTAAGAACAAAAGGTATCCTTCCAGGTAATTATGGATGCACTGAAAATAAAAGCGTTTTTAATGGATTAACATGTGGATTAGAAGCTTATAAAATTGAACGAGAAAAGTGAGTATATATATATATATATATATATATATATAGAGAGAGAGAGAGACACACACACAGGTAATAATCCATTGGTATAAGCCAAGCAAGTTAAAACTGACTCACAAAGAGTGCTCAATGTTTATTTTTATTAAACAGTGCAAAATTTTTCTTAACTAATGGTATCTTAATTCCAATTGTATATATATATATATAATCCTTAAATATAATATGCCATATGTATATTTAAATTTTTGTTTGTGTGCAACAATTGAAGGGCAGTGTGTAAAATTTTGATGAGATACACAGAAGTCAAGACCCCCTCATTCATGTCCACACGCAAAAAGCTACCATGCTGAAAACTACAAAGACACCACCCCAAATAATGCTGACACAGTTCACAGTAAGAATTAAATTCTAATTATCTCTTGTGTCCCCTTTTACTACTAAGAAGCATGCACACATGCATGTTTCAACACCTCCGGTGTCTTATCAAGTGACCTTGATAAGACACTGGAGGTGTTGAAACAAAATGGCTATTTTTCTAGTGATTTTATAACATATTTATGTTATAATGTTCGAATAAATAATTATATCTGCTCTACTCTGTATTGAGCACTCTTTTAAGAATAGTAATTGTTGGTTATTGGAATTTATTTCGTATATACCAATCCTATACTTGTATATATGTTATATTTCTTATATATCAAAAAACATTTAAAGGGAAAGAAGTGGAAAAAGTTTTTATGAGATGCCTTTTGTCCTTTAGGATTTCATCAAGCTAAGTTTATGTTTGCATTAATATGGCTACAGATGTGTAAAAATGAGAGATGCTGGGAATTTTAAATTAAAAAGAAAATTTATTTTTAATGTGTTTTGGGTTTATAACCGAGCCAATTTCATTTGGATTCTTTTTTCTTTTTGTTACCATCACTTTTGTTATTAAATATCCCACATTGTGGGGAAGAGAACGTCTGCCAAGTTGAAATGTAGGAAGCTGCGTGCAAATTTACTGTCGATGAATGAGCGATTGGAGCACTTTCTAAACATTTTTGCCAGCATATAGTTTTCTCTTTTGATTAGAATTTAATGTATTGTTTTGTAAAAGATCCCTTTTATGTTCTGTTATTTAGGAATAAAGTGTCGCTGCTGACACTTGAGTTTGAACATAGATCGCCAGTGAGCAAACACAGGCGATACCATTATTCAGTTAAGTAGACCATGTGACTATAGAGGAAACACACATATGTAGGAAGTATCTGACAACTACCGATCACTATTTCTATTCTATCCTATATTACTATACAAACTGCTGTCCTGGGTAAGACGATAAACTACGTCCAGCAGCAAGGCCTCTGATCAGGGTTTTGAGGAGCGTGGAACCACCTCTTAATTGCTGGTGTTCCCAGGTCTGCCCTGACCCGGGATCGTAGCACCTGTTAGAATCACAGCTATGGGCAAATAGTTAACCCCGAAACTGGGGTCAAAACACTATGAAAGTGTAAAAATAGGTTTTAATACCAAAAATACTTTAAAAAATTATTACCAGCAATACTGTTTTGAAAAAAGTAATATTACCAACAATGTTTTTAAAAAATAAATATTACTAGCAATACATTTTTTTTTTTTTTAAATATTACCAGAAATACATTTGTGAAGGAAAAATATTACCAGATATTGATTTTTGATGAAACAAAATATTACCAGCAATAAAAATTTTGTTGGCATTAAATAACCGATTAAGGTTGATATGCCATAAAACAAACCAAACTATACGGACTGCTATTCTCTATTCTCTCGTCTACACTATTCTCTATTCGGATCAATACGGTGGTTACTTTTCGAGCAAGTATTATCAGTGTGAGTGCTATTCAAAGATGTCTGTCACCAGCATTATTCAACGGTGTACTATAGTTGTATCTGCAGTTACAAAGTCTCTACTACAATGGGTTTTACAAAAGTGATGAGTATTTGTTGACATCACAAAACCTTGAGGTTTCTCCAATGTAGTCCTTCTGTCAATTATGACAGGCAATACAGTAAACTCCTCCTTCAACTTTTAGCTTATTTGGTTTTGTATTAATTAAGGATTTTATTATTTTAGACACAGTTCTGACAAATTTTATGTTGCGTCACATGTGTAATCACATCAACATAAACAGAAATGACAAAACATGTCACACAAAAATTTTTTTAACACACACACGCATATATATAAATAAATATACATATTATTCCTCACAGGTAGCACAATTCTGAGTTTCATGCACAACACAATGTTCATGTGATGAGTCGAGACTGACTATGACATAATTTAAATTTTGAATTTTAATAAAACATATCTGGTTAATTCAATATATTATACTGGTTTTTTAAAAAAAAGAAAATTTGGGATTTAAAACAGACAGGATTTACATTTTATATTTAAAATAAATGGGGATTAATTGTATTTTTCTAAATAATTTATATTAAAACGGACCAAAATCTACAAAGAAAAAAAAAAAGATTTGTATTTAAAATAGAGAGGATTGCGTATGAAACTCTGAGTCACTGGTGAGAAATAACATGCATATTTATTAATATATACTTAATAGCTCTGTTATATTACATTGAGCACTATTTTATTAACCCCAGCACTCAAGATGTGATATATTCATTTGTGCATTTTAATGGACTCTCCCATTGATTTCGATATCTGAGAGTCAAGCAATACAGTTCCTAGAATCCAACAGCCAGACTACCTGCACAATTCATTTGATTATACTGGTGAAGGCATTGTGCAGAACTAACACACATTTTGGAAGAGCCAAATACAGACAAAAAATATATATATATATATATATATATATATATATATATAAGTGAACATAGAAGTCAACACTTAGAGGCGACAGTCTGTTTCATGCTAGATTCAATCGTCTGTCAACTGACGACTGCACTAGCCTGAAACAGACTGTCGCCTCTAAGTGTTGACTTCTATGTTCACTTTTATATTTACACACGCTCTATCTCTGATATTGAACACTTTATCCCATAAATATAGCACACTTTAAGACTATATTTCTTCATATATATATATATATATATATATATATATATATATATATATATATATAAAAGTGAACATAGAAGTCAATACTTAGAGGCGACAGTCTGTTTCATGCTAGTGTAATCGTCAGGCAACACACGCTCTATCTCTGATATTGAGCACTTTATCCCATAAATATAGCACACCTTAAGACTATATTTCTTCATATATATATATATATATATATATACTGGACTCTCCCATTGATTTCAACATCTGAGAGTCAAGCGATACAGTTCCTAGAAACCAACAGCCAGACTACCTGCACAATTCATTTGATTATAGGGGTGAAGGCATTATGCAGAAGCAACCATGTTCTTTGGGACAGCTAAATACAAAGAACTGGAGCACAATGTGACCAAACCACCCTCCGCAAGTTTTGAAATCAGAGTTTTTGTTTCTCTGAGACCGTTTGCCACCCAAGGCTACAGAACCCAGTTTGTCCTGCTATTTAGCTATAGTAGCCGGGAGAAGAATAGGATTCATACCTTTCCCAAGGATATAAGTATTATGTTATATTAGTACGTAATAAAACATCTCTATAACACTAAAAACATACACACAATGCAGAGACTGAATTAAACTGTAAAAACAAAATCATCCTTGATAAAGTTTAAAAGTATAGCCAGAAGCGCTTGGAATTATAGAACATCTGGACAGTTTCTACACACTCTGTGTCCAAAAAAGGAAATACTTGTTCGAACACAAGAAAAATGAAATAAAAAACTTAATCTTAGTAACTTATCTGTCGTTTTTAATGAAACAGGCACATATGAAGGATTGCTGCCTAAATACACAATGTGTGTGTATGTATATATATATATATATATATATGAGGATGCACGGTGGAGTAAGGGATAACGGCTTGGATTGAGGAATCGGAGAGCCGAGTTCGAATTCCAGTCGATTCCATTACATTCACTTACATGCTAATACCCTTGGGAAAGGTGTGAATCCTCTTCTTCTCCCTCCAACTATGGGTAAATAGCAGGACAGACTGGGTTCTATAGCCTTGGATGGCAACTGGTCTAGGAGAAAGACAACTCTGAATTCAAAACCTGCGGAGGGTCGTTTGGGGACCTTGTGGCATCCGTTGCACCAGGTCCCTGTATTCGTCCCTCCAAAAAGTGTGGATGGCCCTGCACAAAGCCTTCATCACTATAAACCTGTGCGGGTGTCGGACTTTCAGTTTCTGGGACCTGATCTGTCTGACCCTCATACGTCGAGTTCGACGGGAGAGTCCATTATATATATATATATATATATATATATATATATACAGACACTCGACTCTCCAATTGATTTCGACATATGAGAGTCAAGCAAGAGTAATAGCATATAAGTGAATATAACGGAGCATTGCCCTGACGATCCATTTAGGTGAAACCTAGGTAGGTTTGCCTGGCTCATTAGGTTTCTCTTAGGATTGCTCTACTTTGTGTATTGAGCACTTTACGTAGTTGCCTTTACTCGTTTTGGAGGTTTTTTTCTTTGGACTCTGAGCTTGAACTCTGGACGATTGTTTTTGCCTCAATTTCATGTTCTTCGGCCTTTCTTTTTTTTATTCCTCATTTTTCCTTGGGTACTGGTCTGCTCTATTACAAGTCGAAATATTCAAGTTTTTCCCAAGTGAGTACCACCATTTATAGTGTTGAAGTCTTTTTATTATCTTCTTACTTTGTCCTGGACATTGAGTTCTACCTGGATTCTATCCTCTTGGAATTATTTTTTATACACATATATATATATATATATATATAGCATAACAAACACACAAACACAGTTTCTAATTTGATTTCTGAGGAAAGACCTAGGTGGTCTGAAATATTAAATAAATAAATATATATACAAAAACACAGAAATAAATACTTTCATAAAAAAAACACCCAATTTTGTTTCATTCATTTTATCCAGATATTATATATATATATATATATATATATATATATATGTATGTAAGTATGTATATATATTTATATTTTAGATATATGATTGCATATGTATGTGTATATTTACTACTAATATTATATATATATATATATATATATATGTATGTATGTATGTATGTAAGTATGTATATATATTTATATTTTAGATATATGATTGCATATGTATGTGTATATTTACTACTAATATTATATATATATATATATATATATATATATATATACGCACACATGTAAACAATGGATTTATTTTATATATGTGTGTATATACTATTTAAGTGTAACATCAATCAACATCTGCAGTTGCCTTGATCTATCCACTTCCCTTCTCCACATCCTTTCACCTTTCATTCCTATCTGCTCTCGCTCCAAATCTTCTGTTACCCCCTTGCCTTGATCGATCCACTGTCTTTCTCTTTCTCCACATCCTCTCCTTTACCACTCCTATCTGCTCTTCCTCCAACCCTTCTATAACCCCTTGCGTGCTAGTGGCCTCCAGTCTTGCTTGGGGTGATACGCTTAAAAAAAAAAATAAATACATATGTATTTGTGTGTGTGAGTGAGATCTTATATTTATTTATATATGATAGTTTTTTTTAATCTTACCTGCAGAAACATATGTTGTGTGTAGATTTCATTGCCAAACTGATGGAGAGGAAAGTACCAGACCGTTCTTTGGAACATTATATTGTAAGCTTTCTGGTTCCTCTGCAAGTCTGCTGTAAAATCCAGAAGGTATTCATCACGGCTCAAACGATGAATTCGAGCAGGCGGCTTATTTGTATCTAAAAGAGAAATTTTGAAACTGCAGAAAAAATGATTGAAAGATAAAAAAATTGTCATAAAATGTCTGTTAAATCAGAGTGACTTGGAAATGAATTTAAGAAAAATACGTCAAACAAACACAGCCCCCCTTTTTTTTTCCCAACAGTGAATTACAGAAAGTTTTATTTATTTTAACCAGTATCTGGGCTGGAACTGCTCAGTTGACACTTTCCAGACTCGATAGAGTTCAGAAGTGTCTTTGCGACTGATAAATTATTTTTCTTTTTACAACCCTTATCCACAGGAAAAACATCACACACATCTCTTGCTACATTATTGCTATTAGCAAATGTTTTGACCGAAATTAGTTCCACCAGTTCAGACCTTCACAGCTAGAACTCGCCATGGAATATACAGAAGGGATGACTCATTCTCATTCCTTTCGTATTCCATTAGTAAAGAAGTTCTATTCAGCCAGCTTCTTCCCAAGAACTGCTACTTTGCGGAACAAACTCCCAAGTTGATGCTTCCCCAATCACTACAATTTTGACCTTATCTAGGGTTAACCATTATCTTTTCAACATATCCTCATAATATGCACTTTTTATCTCTGCCACCTCTTATGCTCATATAACAACCTCAATCTGTAACCCTCTACCTTGAGTGGCTCTTGGGCCTTGTATTGGATGTAAAAAAAAAATGTGGGTTTGTATATGAAGAATGCATTTTCGTTTATTACACAATTCAATTCAAATTTACGTCATTTACTTTTAGACTATAGTCTTCATTATGAGAACAACTGAGTGTGTATGTATATATATATATATATATATATATATATATATATATATGTAAAGATATTTTTGAAGGTACAAAATTTTATCACAGCAATATGAAGCTTGATATTACTAGACATATTAAAAACGGGCAAAGCAACCGGTTTCGCTCCCGCTCATCAAGCTTACAACGGGAGATTTAATTTAAATTAAAAACACAGAAAATGTACAATAATTTAATTTAAATTAAATCTCCCGTTGAAAGCCTGAAGAGTGGGAGCGAAACCGGTTGCTTCGCCCGTTTTTAATATGTCTAGTAATATCAAGCTTCATACGTTTATTGCTGTTATATATATATATATATATATATATATATATATATATATATATATATATATGTGTGTGTGTGTGTGTGTGTGTGTGTGTGTGTAATTTGGCAGCAACTTTTCTTTCAAACATGTAGTGTTGAATGTTAAAGACAACATAGTCTTACATATTTTCTTTTGAATTTTCTCATATTCTCTAATGAGACTTTTTATTTGAAAATAGTTTCGAAATATGTATTTTCCATACGATGACCTAGCGCTTTCGAACATCATTGTTCATCTTCAGGGTCAATATTTTTAGTCAAAATTTTTTTAACAAACATTTGCCAATTATCTTGTAGCGTAATCATGTTGCTACTTTTTTTACAAACTAAATAAATGTTAAAATCTTTTTAAATTCAAAAGACGCGATGATGTTATCACGTGCAGGGCGAAGATTTTTATCATGTGACAGCGTGAAAAAGATTTCCACTACACAATCCAAAAGATCGAAGAATACGTTATAAAATTTAAATATATTATAAACATTGCAATATATTACCAGAAATATTATAAGCTGTGCGATTAATAAGAGGTCTTTTGCTTTTAATATGTAATGCCTCTAAGATTTTAAGGCGTCTAATGTCTGTATGTTTATCTATAATTTTAGTATTTTCTACAAGTATTTTATGTATATCAGATTGCATAAGGGAAACAGTATGTGACTTAATATGTTGTTTAATGGAGCTAGAATTATTTAGATGCAGAGTCAATCTTCTGGAGAGCCGGGTGGTTATATATATATATATATATACACACACACACACACAGAGTATATGTTTACATGTGGGCTACTGTCTTCATCTTTATTGTTGTTAGCATAGTGTTTCTGCTTTTGTGCCCTCCATACTACATCAAGTGCATGTTGATCTGGGTAACTTACAAGGAATTCCGACTGAGCCTTTTATTTAATCTACATTGTAGACTGTTCTCGTTCCACTGCCCATATTTAGGGATATCTCGCCTAGTTCTTCTTTTTACTCTGGCTTTTTTATTACTTGCCTTGTTCCCATTGAGAACGACTACTCACTGCCTGGCCCAGGGGATTAAAACTTAAAAATTTTTTTAAAAAATTTTGTAAAAAAAAAATTTGATTTTAAAAAAGTTATAAAAAGAAATTTAAAAAAAAAATTTTATTTAAAAACTTTATAAAAAGATTTCTTTTAAAAAAAATTTTTTTTATATTTTTAATTTAAAAAAAAATAAATTGATATATTTTTTAATACATCCACATTTACGACTATGAAAACAAAAATGAATAAACAGTAGGAATTGTTCTTTTTTCTTAAAATTCCATTGACAAGATTTTATTATAAGATTTAAACTGACAGAAATTGTCAATGTTGAAGCAACTTACTAATTGAAAGGAACAAAGCATATTCTTCAATTTCAACTGAATCTGTAACATCGAGATTACTGCAGAGGTCAGCGATAACATCTCGTACCAACTGAAAAAGGCACAAAAAATTAATAGCATCTTTCATTTAAAGAAAACAAAAAACTTGGCATGATTAACAAAACATTTGTGTTGCAAGCTTTAAAGTAATTTGTAAAATAATTTCAGGATATCAGAAACAAAAGACATTTTTTTTTTATCATTTCACTCCAAGCAAGGCGATAAAGCCACTAGGATGCAAAGGGGTTACTGAGTGTAGGAGAATATGAGAAAAAAGATTAAAGAGAGAGGACAATAAAAGAACAAGAATTAAGAAGACAGAAGATAACGATTGACATTGCATTTACATTTTTGAAGATCAAAGGCAATAAAGCCACTAGGATGCAAAGGGGTTACTGAGTGTTGGAGAATACGAGAAAAAAAGATTAAGGAGAGAGGACAATAAATAGAACAAGAATTAAGAAGACAGAAGATAATGATTGACATTGCATTTAAATTTTTGAAGATCAAAGGCAATAAAGCCACTAGGATGCAAAGGGGTTACTGAGTGTTAGAGAATATGAGAAAAAACTACTATTAAGGAGAGAGAGCAATAAAAGAACAAGAATTAAGAAGACAGAAGATAGTGATTAACATTGCATTTAAATTTTTGAAGATCAAAATTGACTGATAAGCAAGAAGCTGGAAGAGATTGTCAAATTCTATTCCATGGAGAATATTTGTTAATCTGCATAGGGATTGAACTTGCATCCTCTTGGTTATAAAAACTAATGCTTTGTTGGATTAGCCTGTCTTCCCTGCTGGTTCTGTCCTAGTCACTTAATTTAAACTAGTTGTTTTCTCAAGAGAGGAGGAGGGGGCTTTCAGTCGCCTGGGGAATTCTTGTCAGAGTAATTCAGGAATGAACGGACTTTCTATTGCCTGGATAATAGCCCTGAAATAAGTTAACAGAGTTCCACATGCAAGAAGAAGAAACTGTTAACATAGAACTTACAGTTACATCTAGCCATTTCAACTGTAAAATGATGAGACCTAGTTGCCAACCCAGTACTGCACTTAAATTTGTAAAATCTAGCTACCAAAAAGGAAAGTTTATCAGAAGCATTACCATGAAAATATTTATAGAAAAAGAAAAGGGAAGTGAATAAAAGTGAGATGCCAGGTCAGGACCAATAAAATTGCACATTCTTTGGATTTTATCAAGAATCTGCAAATGTATAGCAGCAGTACCAGACCAGATGTGTCAGCAATATGGATAAATGGTAGATTTATAAATATGTAAGATTGTCTTGCATGACATAGAGATACTATCTAATTTTCTTAGCCGAATAAGTAATTGATTGAATATATTCTTTCCGCTTCATGTCAGCAGAAAACATTAGCCCAAAGTCTTTAAGAAGATCAAAAGAAAAGACATACTTACCGTGCTTGAGGTGATTTGAACCATTCCACTGGATTCTGATTGTCCCGCATAGCAGAAAGAATGCTGCTTAGACATTCTGCCATCCTGGAGTTTAGCAAAAAATAGTGTTAGATTAAGGAAATAAGACAAAAAAATTATAAAAGAGACCAAGACAGTCACTTGGAAAGTACACACAAGTTATGTCCTGTCGAAAATAATTGCACAGATACAGGTTCAAGGCCCAAAGAAAAAACCCCGATACGAGTAAACAACTAACTAAAGAGCTCGATACAAACGTAGAGCAGACCTAGTCAAACCTAATAAGCCAGACAAACCTAACAAGGTTTCACTAAGGCATATCGTCAGGGTCAGCTTTATATATCTGACGATCTGCCTAAGTGAAACCTTGGTAGGTTTGTCTGGCTCATTAGCTTTGGCTATATATATATATATATATATGTGTGTGTGTGTGTGTGTATAAAAGTTAGTTAAAGATGAAATGTAGATCAAATATAAATCAGGAACTGACAAGATGATAAAATAAAAGAACAACTAGGAAATGTTTATCAATCAACACGTTTCATTTTAAAGCTTCATCATAGATTGAGAGAAAACAAACAAAAAAACAGAAAACATTGATATTTGGAATTATGTTTGGGTTACAGTTCTCACTGGTGATACATGTATTAAAACCATGGATAATTCTATGTGTATACAACCTTGTAAAGATTCTTGTATGTCTAAGTGGGCAACAAATGGTAATGTATATTCATAATTGTGTATGTGCATCTGTCTAGTAGGAGTTCTATCTTCACCTTTGTGTGTTCAACCCATGCAGCAGGGAGTCACAAGGTTCTAATTTATGGCCTGCTTCTTTAAGAATATATTCTTTGTGTTAGATAGACATAAGTTAGATTCTTTAAGAATGGATTCAAAGAAAAAGACTTTGAAAAGACTCATGTTTTCTAATAAAAAATAAAAGTGATGAGATAATGAAAAGCTAAGATGAACAAGTTATTGTCGATATATATGACAGAAAGTAAACCAGAGACAGTCACCTCGAGATAGTATTTACAAAAACAAGGAATTTTAATTAAGTTCATACTCACAGTTATGTATTCAATTTCATCCCGTAAAGGTACATTTTTCCTTCCACCATACCTGAAAGTTTTCCGCAGATTCTTCAGGCATATATCTGCAATACCTAAAAAATAGAAACAAAAAACTCAGTGATTTTATAAATATTAATTATTATTACGTTGAAGGCATTACTGAAAATATATAAACTAGACTTCCTGACGAAACCCATTATATCAGGATTAGGCAACACTCCACATAAACTAACCGCGGCTCACTAACAAAAATTCTAATGCAACGCAGGTCATAAATTTAGAATGTGGTTCTATGACATATATGAGAAAATGTTATAAAGATTATAATTTCTTTTGTATCTGTCTATATTTCTAAGATGAGGTATTATGTACATTATTTACATTATTCGGACTATTATCCTCATCTTGCCATATTTATCAAAAAGTTTCGGCCGTTCAGTATCTGTCTATATTTCTGAGATGAGGTGTTATGTACACTATTTACATTATTCGGACTATTGTCCTCGTCTTTGTTGCCATATTTATCACAACGTTTCGGACGTTCAGTATCTGGCTATATTTCTGAGATGAGGTATTATGTACACTATTTACATTATTCGGACTATTATCCTTATCTTTGTTGCTATATTTATCACAACGTTTCGGCCTTTCACTATCTGTCTATATTTCTGAGATGAGGTATTATGTACACTATTTACATTATTCAGACTATTGTCCTCATCTTTGTTGCTATATTTATCACAACGTTTCGGCCTTTCACTATCTGTCTATATTTCTGAGATGAGGTATTATGTACACTATTTACATTATTCGGACTATTGTCCTCATCTTTGTTGCCATATTTATTACGTTTTGGCTATTGCTCTGTCCTTCTTCAGGCAGTTGGAATGTCGAACTGAACCCTTTATTTTGCTTGCTGGGGTAGACTGTTCTAGTTCCACGTGCCATGTCTAATGGATGTCAATTATCTCCTGTTAATTCCCCTCTCCAAATTCTCCACCACCTTAACCAAGTATTGAACTAACATTCTTTAGGTTCCGTCACTGGATCTAACACCTTTATCCACTGTGCCATGTGTCCTTGAGGACATCTGTGTATGAATTTCTTGGACTTGGTAAAAATGGTTGCCTCAGATGTCCTCAAGGACACATGGCACAGTGGATAAAGGCGTTAGTTAGATCCAGTGACAGAACCGAAAGAGTTTTGTTTTTTTAATTTTTTTAAGCTTATCACCCCAAGCAAAGCTGGAAGCCACTAGCATGCAAGGGGTTACAGAAGGTTTGGAGGAAGAGCAGATAGGAGTGGTAAAGGAGAGGATGTGGAGAAAGATAGTGGATCGATCAAGGCAAGGGGGTTACAGAAGATATGGAGCGAGAGCAGATAGGAATGAAAGGTGAAAGGATGTGGAGAAGGGAAGTGGATAGATCAAGCCAACTGGAGATGTCGATTGACGTTACACTTAAATAGTTGGAGATTGTATTTGTCAGGGAAACAGGAATAAGGAAGGGAGTTGTGCGAGACATGAAGCTATTGGAGTAGAAGAGACGTCTACATCTAACAGTTTCAACGGTGAAGGGGTGGGAACGGAATGCCAGCCTGGTGGGGCATTTAAATTCACGAGGCCTGGGGACAAGCGAACGCAACAAAATTCCCTGCATCTCTCGTTTTTACACATCTGTAGCCATATTAATGCAAACATAAACTTAGCTTGATGAAATCCTAAAGGACAAAAGGCATCTCATAAAAACTTTTTCCACTTCTTTCCCTTTAAATGTTTTTTGATATATAAGAAATATAACATATATACAAGTATAGGATTGGTATATACGAAATAAATTCCAATAACCAACAATTACTATTCTTAAAAGAGTGCTCAATACAGAGTAGAGCAGATATAATTATTTATTTAAAAATTATAACATAAATATGTTATAAAATCACTAGAAAAATAGCCATTTTGTTTCAACACCTCCAGTGTCTTATCAAGGTCACTTGATAAGACACCGGAGGTGTTGAAACATGCATGTCTAACAGTTTCAACGGTGAAGCGGTGGGAACGGGATGCCAGCCTCGTAGGACGTTTAAATTCATGAGGCCTAGGAACCAGAGTTCTATCTATCAGTGTAAATTTTCTCGTTCCGTTTGGACATCTTGTCATGTTCCGATTTAGCAGTGCTCATTTATTGTTTGTCCTTTTTCTAAATCTGCACTGCCCAGCACAAGGATTGAACTCACAATTACTATACTACCAAATTCAATTCCATTAGGCTAGCCACATCCCGAGACATGGATCAGCAGAACAAGTTACATGGCTTGACAGGCGAAAATATTGTTTTGCTCCTGTAGCCAACTGTCACAAATTTAGAGACGTAAATCCAAATAGTTGCAAATTCACACAGTTCTAAGTTCAAATAGCTTCCACCTCATCGACTTCATTTCCTCTTGTTCACTGCCACTGACTTTATATATGTTCGAAGGTAGGTACATTAATTTGTAGCCAGCACATTTCGGCTATTCCATCAACTGGCATCAAATGACAGAATGAGTCTGCCTCAGTTTTTCCTTAAATCATTGCTATTGGCAAATGCATGCCCTCAGCCTTTTTGAAGGTTAATGGATTTCTTCTGCACGGCTAACAAAGATGAGAACAAGGTTTAATAATTTAAATAATAGTAACTCTTTGCCACATAAATTCAGACAGAAAACCTTATTACGAAAGAATAACAACAGAAAAAGGCAAAGGCTTTTCTGTCCTTAATTTAAAAAAATATACTTATTGAATTTTTTTGTATATGCTTAGGGTTATATGAGGGTCCCAGGGAGGTCTAAAATGTTTGGGGACTCTTAATGTCAACCTAGAAATATACATCTGAAGCATTATAAATCTTGGAGTTGTCAGTACTTACTGCTTATGGAGGAGGATTCCATGGCTGAATTTTCCAAATATTTGGTGAGGTAAGGTCTCAGCATCTCTGAGCAATCATTGTAAGCGGTAAATAAGGAGAAGAACCTCCAACCACGAATCAAGCTCATTCTGCAAATAAAAAGAATACAGTTGAAAATAAATATATAGAAGGAAATGCAAACCGAGATCATTGTTGCCTTTCATTACATATACTCACATAGGAAAAGGAAATACAATTTTTATTATGACTTTTAGTAGAACGGATTCTATCATCGTATTAAGAATTGTGAAATTCTAAAGAATAAAACTCTTAGAATTGTCACTTACGAATTTATGCTTCTATTGTAAGTCGTCTGTTTGCAGAGTTGGCAATAAACTTCTTCCCTTAATTCTGGATATTTGTGACAAATCTGAAATAAAACAAATATTTTATCAAAAAATAATTGGCTCCATATAAATTGAAAAGAGTATGATCTTTTTTTCATAAAAATTCACTGGAATTCTTAATTATAATGGCCAATTAAAAGACAGAATGTGTAGGGATGTAGATGGCAATTATTTCCCATTTGACAGGAAGAATTGTCTGATGTCCTAAGGTGCCCAAGAGGTGATATGTCTGGGGTTCCTATTTAAGATGCATACAAATTGTATCATGGTCAGTTGAACCACACTTGGTTACCACATCTGTTTCTGTCATGGTCTAAGCAGCAACTGACTATCCTTACCAACAAAGCATTATGTGGCCATCAAGTGCCCCTTAGGACAGCAGATGTTAATAACTGGGAAATATCTGGAGCTCATTTTTCTTTTCTAGAACAGACTTGTACTGATTATTAGATGTGCATCATAAATAATTATCAAAATCTATATAAATTAAAATTTGAAAAAACAAAAATTATATACTCACAAATTATAGTAAACACCTCATTAAAACATATTTTATAAGGATGTAGAAGACAGTTATCTCCCTTTTGACAGGAAGAATTGTCTGATGTCCTACGGAGCCCAAGAGTGGCATTTGCTTGAAAGGTGTGGAAATAACAGTGAAATTAGCCATTTCCTTATAAGGAAACATTCAGCATTCATTGACTGAGAAGTTAGCATTACCACAGATTGAAATTTATAAAATCTTTTCCTTAAAACAGTTTTACAGGAAATTAGACTTGACAAGTCCACTAAGAGTTATAGCGCTTTCAAATATCATTTAAGGTAGTGCGGAAAGTCAACAACTTGCTTATGTGATTATTTTTTCATTTTTAGTTATTTGACTTACCTTTAATATCATCTTACAACTTATTGGGTGTGAGTTTGAGTCTTGCTTGAAGGAAGCAGAAATAACTTACCTTTAATATTCTCATTGCACAGTCAACATCAGTATACTTTTGAACCAGTGGCAAGTCCGTCATGTATGACATCAAAGCTGAAATAAGAAACACCAAGATTCATTGACTGATTTATTTTTTATGACTTATCAACCTTTTGCAGGTTATTTAAAGCCTGAAAATATTTTTAGATTGTAAGATTTTTTTTTTGAATAATAATGATTTAGTGATACAAGTCATACTAATTAACCCATAGCAGGGGGAGAAGAGATGGATTTATACCTAATCAGAATTTGATAAACAAACCAAAATATTATAATGTGGGTATAAAGTGGAGGAGGTGATCAATTCTATATTATAATCAATATATAAACTGATCCCTCACTTTGTGGCCAAGCATTTTTTTTTTGTACCCTACACCGTCAAAATAATGAAGATATTAGTAAAAAAAAAAAAAAAAAAAGTGAAAAAAATTACCTGAGAAACTTTCTACTGCCAAAGTGTTAAGTTCAGGTGTTTCAAACAAAAGCAGTGACCTTTGAATGGGAGACTAGAAGAGAAAAACAAAACATTTCAGAAAAATTGTTTAACTTCGGGAACCAAGAAAAAATTTGGAACTTTCTACCTACCATAGAATTAAAGGGTGATTGAAGTATTCCATGAAGATTTAACTGAAAGCCACTAGTATGTGGGTGGGGGGGGGGTGACAAGGGGTGAAAGAATAAGAAGACTGAGAATAGGGATTGAGAAATGGACAAAAAATGAACAAGGTTCAATTAGACAGAAGATTGTAGTTTTCAGGGAAGAAAGAAAGCGGAAAGGAGTTCCACAGGCGAGAAGTGCAATAAAATGTGTGTGCTCATATATGTGTGTGTGTGTGTGATAGAGTGTGTATATATGTATGTGAGATGGGCACCTCGACGTGGTGTAATGGTTAGAAATCTTGTCTTTCTAGATCAATTACGACTGCGTAGTGAGTTCGATCATCACTGGGTGCCCCATACTTTCGGCCTTGTGCCACATCTAAGCCGGGCTTAGAAAATCACTATACATATGTGAGAGAATATATGTATATGAAAGAGTGTGTGTGTGTAGAAAATTTAAACTTTCTATTTTCCATAGATTTAAAAAGTGATTGTTTTCAATGTTTTCCTCACTATTTTAGGTAAATTGATTGTGTTATATATGGGGTGCGGCAGAAATACCTCCCACACAATGGTAAGATTAGTGCCAATGGTGTCTTCATCAAGCTAATGTCTTACCATTATAGTGGGAGGTATTTCTGCCACACCCTGTATGAGACGCTAAGGCCCTCCCCACTTGTAAGAGTGACAAAGCGTTTCTATTTCCACTTGGGGGATGTGTCTCAGATTTCGTTCCATTCATACTGCAAGTGACTTGTCCCATCTTTTGCAGAAAAATTCAGAAGTGGATCTCTGCTC
The DNA here is from genome assembly GCA_964036315.1 of Acanthosepion esculentum. Lineage (NCBI taxonomy): Eukaryota > Metazoa > Mollusca > Cephalopoda > Sepiida > Sepiidae > Acanthosepion > Acanthosepion esculentum. Next base: position 6,760,155 of record OZ038513.1, on the reverse strand, counting down.
ATTCTCAGATGAAAAAGGCACACATGGGCCTGGTTTATGTCAGTCATTGTGCTCCTTTATGTGATATGACCTCTCAGGATGTAAACGATCATGGCCGTCCACAACTTCCTGTACCTTGTGGTTCTTAATAAATTTTGTCTTTTTGTTATTTATCTTAAACCTTGTGCCATCTATTTTACTCAAGCTCATCAATTATGTTCTGCATGGTTTTCCTCTTTCCTCTCAATCAGTCGTGTGAGTATCAGATTTTCCAAGCCTTCCTTCCTCATTATGTGCCCCAGAAACCTCAAATGCCTCTTCCTGATGCTAAGTATATATGTCGTTTTTGTTTTCATTTTCTCTAAAACTTTGTTGTTGCACACATGTTCACTCTCTTCTTCATCTTTGAGGGGATTGTCCAGCAGTGTCATCAACACAGTGTCATCTGCATATCTTATGCTAAGATTGTAGCCGGCAATAATGAATCCTGTTAGGACTGCTACTTCACGCTGTATCAGTTGAACAAGTCTGGTGAGAAGACACATCCTTGTCTTATATCCTTTTCTATGTTCGTATTGGGATCAAATATGGATTGGAATCCAACAGAATGATAGGATAAGAAACAAATATGAAATGTTTATAAATCTAACATGTTTCGCTTTTATTAAAGCTTCAGCAGAGAATGAAATATAGTAAAAGAGTAAAAAGAAAATTCAGCTGTTTTGAATTTTGGTGTTGTTTGTTTTTCTCTGCACCTTTCTTGTCAAGCAGCATTTGTTAAAAATGCCCAATAGATGCGCACACACACACACACACACAAATGCCCAATAGATGCGCACACACACACACACACACACACACAAATGCCCAATAGATGCACACACACACACACAAATGCGTAATAGATGCACACACACAAACACACAAATGCCTAATAGATGCACACACACAAACACGCACACACAAACACCTAATAGGTGCACACATACACAAATGCCCAATAGATGCGCACACACACACACACATGCCTAATAGATACACACACAAATGCCTAATAGATGCACACACACACACACATGCCTAATAGATACACACACAAATGCCTAATAGATGCACACACACACACATGCCTAATATGTGCACACACACACACACACACACACAAATTTCAACTCTCTCTCGCTGATGCTAAGTATTCTTTTTGTTTCTATTTTCTTTAAAATTTTGTTGTTGCTCACATATCGGTATTGATAGTATCCTCAGCATCCTTCTGTAGAACAACATTTC